>RWGZ01001302.1:3570-27283 GCA_009725065.1 Utricularia reniformis | reverse complement strand
GCGCAGAACAAAATTTGGTTGCATAACAAGATATCATAATACTGCGGTGAATCTAACCACACTATTCGCATCCCTCCCTCCACACAACAAAAGAAGGCCATCAGAGCGAGCACTTGCAGTTGCATACCTGATCAGTTAGCATGTAAAAACATTGTATTAATTCAAGCTGCGATGTATCATGTAACAAGAAAAAATAATCTATTGCTTCTGTGAACATTAATTTGCTTCAAAACTCAATAGCAAGGAAATAAAAATGTCATTATATTTTCTTGAAATTTGATAACCTATTTTATGGTATTTTTATTCCTTAAAAAAATCAACAAGACCGGAACAAACAGAAAATCCAAATTTGGGGGTAAAAAGGAAGATCATAGATTATGTAAATGACAACAAATACATTTATGAATCATCAAGGATATCAAAATATTCCAACTCACATGCATGGAGGTGGCCCCTCACCCTCAGGTTCTAATTTCCGCCATTCATAGGGCTTCGCAGCAGTGTCAAGTGCCCATACATCAGCTAATGGTCGTTTTCCTAAAAACGAACCATTATACTTCATAAAAATGGTCCTTTATAATTAAGAAAAGGGATTAACAAAACAAACCATCATTTCCACCAATAGCCATGAGGTAACGTTGCCCCACCAAAGCCATAACATGACCATAACGTGGCCCTGGTCCAAGACCTTGGACCACAACCCTAATACAAATTAACTTTCAGTCTATGAACAACCAAAGAAATCAATAATATCATTTTTTTGACCATGTAATATATAACAATATTCAATGTCCAAGCTAACCTATGCCATCTAGTTCTTTGTTGTGTGAGGTCCAGGACATGAAGATCTTCAGCTGACAGACCAGCAGGTCCTATCCCTCCCTGTGAAGGTTCACAAAAGCACCTCGATATCTACCTCAGAGAAAGAAAGTAGAGAGAGCTTCAACATCATCATTAAGATACAAACTTACCTGAATGACAACCATAGTGCCTACAGCAGTTGCTGCATGAGCTGCCCTGGGAGAAGGTGGCTCCCCAAATGGGGTAATTCTGCAGTGATTAAGATTCAAAACTACGTAAGCAAAAAATACCACCAGTGGAGAGTACATTATTTCACCCAGAAATACCTTGACCATCTATTAGTCAAAACATCATAACAATGTACATCAGCAGTTGCCCCTGCCAACCCTGCAATAATCATTTTAATTAGGCAGCTCCATCTAATTGGTTAAACTAGAAGCAAGCCTGATCTGAAGTGTACCAGATAGAATCAATAGTCAATTAATAAAAATTAGCAGACAGACATAATAAAAATTGCCTCACGATTACTCTCCAAAGTGCCTATCCATCTCAAATATTGGCTAGAAAAGCACGATATTATATCTCCATCTACTATATTTAAACAAAACTAAAACATGCTTATAAAGTTTCAGTCTTTCAATATCTACTGAAGCATGAAATCTGATGTTGATTAAAAACACAGAAAATTGAAGAAAATAAAGTTCCCGAAACGTACTGATTCCTGCACTCCCCGCAGAAGATGGAGCTCCAGATGAAGCCGAGTTGCCTTCAAGGGCAGTAGCTCCGCCAAAAAGAATTATTCTAGGGCTGATATATCCAGGGCTCCCCTCTTCCCCAACGGCAGGCACAGCCGTGAGCGTATGACCGCATCGAGGCCCTGGCCCATCTTCTTTCTTCTCAATAACAGCGTTCACCACACTATATGACGGCGCACACCGTGGACCTGGTATCATTTGACCTCCTGCTACACCTCCACCGTTGCTCTGATGGTTCATAGTCTGTTCCTCGTTACTCCCTTCATCCTGACCAGATGATGATAAAGATTCACCTGGTAATACAGTACCATTAACGGATACGTGCTCCTCCGTCGAAACACCTTCAGAAAAGGTAGCCATAGGCGAATCGACTTCCATTTGTCACAGAGAAAACCTAAATTCGAAAACTTTCTAAAAAGAACAAAACTTGAACCCTCAACTATTCCCACAGTGAACCACCATTTCCAAATAAACCCTAATTCCAATTCACCGCAATTATCGAACCCAGAGTCTCTTATTCACATCCCCATTCAACAACAGTCCAAGTAACACGATACAGCAATCCAATCACGCACCTTCCTCTATCTCAAACTACATAAAAAGCGAAGACCTTTGTTCGATCCTAAGCAGGAGAAATACCAGAAATCGTAGATGGGAAATGAAAATTGCCCGTTGACGAGTGATCTTCTTCAGAGTTGGCGATTGGCTGGGAGAAAACAGAAGGGGTTGTGTTTAAAAAACTCATCTTCCACTTTATACATCACTAATTTCCACTCCACTTGCCCCACTTCCAATACTAATTAACACAAATCAGAAAAATAACCAATTTTTATTGTTTTTTTGGGTAAATACACAAATTTGTTTCTCAAATTCAATTTTGACAAAATTGGTTTTTATATATTTTAATAAAATTGATTTTCAAAATATTCAATTAATATCCTCGTCAATAATCAAATTTCGATATCGATTTTATCATATGTTACAAATTTGGTGAATCAATTAATATAAATATCAATTATTTATCAAAACTAATATATTTTACCTTTTATACAAGGTCATAATTGGAATAGTCTTCAACATTAAGTAACAATGAATTTTATTAAAATATTTCGAATCTACTGGCTTTGCTTTTAGAATTATAACGGAATTAACAAAATTTAAATCTATGGAATTGAGAAATAATTTCATTACTAGTCACAAATGATACAACCAACTTTTATTCGATACCATCCGATAGGTTTGAATCCGTATTATTTCGAGTAATCACCGATTCACCTACACAATAATAAATAATATTTTTAAAAAACTTTAAACCCAGATTGATTAAATGAATTTTACGACCGAACCTCCAATTTGTTGGGAATAGCGGTAAGATGAAACCGTTGTACTATACTATGAGATAATTGTGATATAATTAATCGTAATTTAAAAAAAATATATTTGAAACCGTAGTACAGTTATCGTGATTTCATGAAGTAAATAATAATTTGATAAAGATACAAATGAAAATTTACAAAGTATAATGATGAGACGTTTTTTACGTTCAAATAAATGCAATTTATATAAATATTTGATTAAAATTAAATAGAACCACGTTATAGCACCGGACCACTCACCATTGTCCAAATATAGCAAACCAAAATTGAGTAAATGATTTTTTACGATCCAATCCCAAACTTTATTTTCGATGAATTTGATTATTTGTACGGAATATGTCAGCCCTACAAGTTGGGCCTGTCCAATTGGGAAAGCCCAAAAGTTTCAATAGAAAAAGAACGTTAAAAAAAATCTCAAATGATCAACAAGTCACTGCTGGGCACATTGAACCCTCTCAGCACCACCCTCCTGCATATCTTCATCGTCCTCATTCCCCCTCCGTCGAGCCATATCCCTCAGCATGTCTTCATCTATGATAATATCATGAAGAGTAGTTTTTTTGCAATGATCCAACTCCATTTTCGCAAGCTTCGACTCTCGTCTCGGTAATATTTTCTCAAACATTGTTACTTGATCAAGAGAAATTGTATCAGGGAACTCAACTTTGAAACGAATGTATAATTTCCCCTTCATAAAATTCCTCTGGTAAATCGGCATTCCTTCGTCATTAATCGCCTTGTAAGAATCTGCACCACAATCATATTCATTACATCGAAACAAACCGAACCGAATCGAAAATCTGTAAAGACTAAGGAGAACTCACTAGGCTTCACTACTTCACCAGGAAGTGATTTTATGAGTAGTTTTCTACTGTCTAAATGCGACAGAACAAACTGGAAGCCGCAGAGTGATTCAGTAAGTGATAATGTATGATCTACTAATAGATCATCGCCTTGTCGCTTGAATTTAGAGTGTTCCTTTTCTTGGAGCACGACGACCATGTCTCCTGTGATAGCATCAGGCTGAAAAAAGACTGTTTTAACACTGATTTCATTAATAAAGAAATAGTAAGCTTGATTAGCATACCGCTTCATTAGCTTCTCCAGGGAATTTGATCTTATGCATATTTTGCATACCTTTCTCTACATGAACCTCTAAAACTTTCTTCTCTTGCACAACTTTTTCACCTTTGCATTGAGGGCATCGATCTTTGTCGTTAATAGTTTCGCCTGTTGCATTGCAATCACTGCAAGGGTGCTGCATTTGCTGTACCATTCCTGGACCAAGCTGTCGAATTAGAACCTTCATACCGCTTCCTTGACAGTTAGAACACTTCATTGAAGCTCCTGATTTCGACCCTTTACTGTAATGGAGAAACAAGGATGAAAACCCATAGAAAAACGCATGACAGAGAACATACATACCCGTTGCATTTACCACAAACGACATTTCTCGACAGAGAAAGTTTCTTAGTTGTACCAAGATACAGATCCTCTAGAGACACTTTCAATTGGTGCACTGCATCATTTCCTCTCCTTTGTCTCCTTAAACCTGATTAAACAGATATAAGCAAGCTGGTGAATGCAGAACAAGGAATCTGCGAGGCGTGCGATTCTCACCTCCAAATGAACTACCGCCAAAGAAGGATGAGAATACATCAAAAGGATCATGCATTCCTCCGCCTCCACCCATTCCTTCCTTGAGAGCATCCTCACCATAATTGTCATAGATACTGCGTTTCTCAGGATCACTCAGGACCTCATACGCATGTGCAAGCTCCTTAAACTACGAAACACATCAGATTCAACAAAATCAGCCTCCTGGAAAAACAATCATGAACGATTCATACGAGTAACTAAAAAGGAATCCAATCCAAGAAATGCAAGATGTCTACACTACGTTCACAATCAGAATGAAATTTGAATCCAGATATGATTCGGTACTTTTTCAGGATCACCGCCTTTGTCAGGATGATTCTTGATAGCGGCTTTCTTGTACGCCTTCTTCAGATCATCAGCAGACGCTGTTTTCGGCACCCCAAGAACTTCATAATAGCGAGAATTATCACTTTTCTTCGCAAACATCTCGATCTACGTTCAGCAAACTCTAGATTGTAACCAAATTAGCACGAATCACAGTTCTGCAAAGAAACCAATACAATCAAACCCTAACAAGGCAGGTTTTCTTCATAATCTTTTACCCGCCCCATAGCTCTTATGTATCAAGAACGCTTTGACAGTGAATATGAATTCTTGAAGCGCTGTGAGCCGTCCGATTGTTTCACGCTAATCTGAAGAACGATCTAGAAGATTCTACGGTTTTAACAAACCCCGCTATTAACCTCATCCTTGATCATGTCCACTTCATTATTTATATATCATTATTTATAAATTTTATAATTAATTTTCCTCTCATTCATATAATAATAATGTTGGGATATTTATAATTTTTAAATTTTACTTTTTTACATATTAAATACCTTATAATCATAAAATTATCGATAAAAGTATTATATAAATCTATTATAAATATTTATATTTTATAATTATTTTAAAATTAATTTTAAATTTTTTTTTTAATAAAATGGAGAAAATAGAATGTTCCAACATAATTCTTTCTCCTCACAAACTTTAAAAATTGGCCGCCCACTTAATTATAGAAACATGAGTTTAATTAGCCGATTTATTAGTGAACAAGGGAAAATATTATCGAGACGGGTTAATAAATTGACGTTGAAACAACAACGATTAATTAATGGGCGGCCAACGTTGAGATGGCTTAACTGTGCAAGATGGAGAAGAGATAACGCCGTCAGATTTTTATAAACGCCGTTAAGTAGTTGACTTTCTAGAAGTTAAGTGGGCCCTGTAATTACCGGGGTCCGGCAAATTATATCATCATTTCCAAATCCCATACAATTAATCAGATCCGGCTCCGCCTCACCGCCGCCGCCCGTCACGAGATTTCCTCTTTTTTCACCGGCAACGCTTCTGTACCTGTAAATTGGACCTAGCTATTGCAAAACAGTGGCGATGGCCACGACTTGCTCTTTTCCACTGATCCCAGTCCTCATTCTACTAATGTCGGTGCCACCGTTGATCTTCTTCATCGGACCTCGATTTCTGCCAATCGGCCGGATTTCCATAACCATACCTGACGAGCTCGATGACTTATCGCTCTTCCACAAGGCTATCGCCATGGATTCCACCAATTTCTCCCGCCGTAACACCCGTCTCCCTTCCGCAAAATCCCACCTCTCCGCCTCAATCCGACGCCCCAAGATCGCTTTCCTCTTTCTTACCAACACCCCTCTCTACTTCGCACCTCTGTGGGAGCGTTTCTTCTCAAACGTCACGCTCAAACAATACAACATCTACATCCACATCGACCCCTCTGTTAAGATCATTGTCGAAGGCGTGTTTGAAGGCAAAATTATACCTTCCAAGAGAACCCAAACCTTATCACCTACTCTAATCTCCGCCTCACGACGCCTCCTAGCCACTGCAATGCTGGATGACCCATCAAATGCCTATTTCGCATTGATTTCGCCGCACTGCATCCCACTTCACTCCTTCAACTACCTCTACAATTTTCTCTTTGATCTTGGCCGATTATCCAGAAAATTGGAATTCTCAAGCTACATTGAAATTCAGGACGAAGAACCCACTCTATGGGATAGATATAATGCTAGAGGGGAAGGCGTGATGCTTCCCGAAGTTCCATTTGATCAATTCCGTATTGGGTCTAAGTTCTTTATCCTTACTAGAAATCACGCCTTGATTGTGATCAAAGATACAAATCTATGGCGGAAGTTTAAAATACCTTGCAAGAATGATTACTTTTGCTATCCTGAAGAGCATTATCTTCCAACACTATTATCTATGCAGGTTCCAAATGGTTGTACCCATTACACACTAACAACTGACACTAGATTTGGTCATCCATATACTTATCACTCTCATGAAATATCTCATGAGCTAATTTACAATCTCAGAGAATCAAACTCTAGTTATTCTTACATGTTTGCTCGTAAATTCTCTCCTGATTGTCTGAACCCTTTAATGGAGATTGCAGATTCAGTTATCTTCAAAGACTGACTCTTTATGTATATAGCAAAGGTTGATTCCTTTTATCTTCCTCCTTGTAGATTATGATGCATTAAGTTCTTGTTGTGCCTGTGATTATTATCTCTTTGAATTTGTTCTCGTAACTTACGGGATCGAATATGTTCAAGTTATTGTAAAGCTCCATTGGAGATTTTATGCATTTCTGATATGTGGGACTTTTGTATTACTGAAAAGAATGTGTTTTAAAGTACTTGCAGGAAAAATAATGGTACAAAACTGGAGATGGAAGTGGGACAGTAGGATTCCTTTGAAGAAGTACAATAGGATATTGTTTCTAAATGAAAATTGTGTATCTTGATTGTTACTTTTTTGGGAAAATTTAATGTTTATTGGTGTAACATATAGAAAATGGTGACTGAGTGGTAAATGCAGTAAGAAACATGATACTAAAATGTCATTAAATTGGTTGGTGATTTCAGATTGTAATGTTGAAGACAAAATTATGTTGTCTCTGGTCCAAAAAGTGTTATTGTGACCACTTTTGCTACTCTGGTTTTCACATGTTCAAATTGTTGCCTTCTTTTGATATCAAACTTGCTTTTGAAAGCTTATTGGACTAAACAACGATTGTTAAATTATAGAAATTCAGGATTTAATAAGCCCGGAGAGTCTCCGTGTGTACAATTCATAAAAGAAACGAATCATATTGAAAATGTTAGATCAAACCAATTACTCATGAAATTACACATCTTATAAACTAAAATTATTCTAATTCCACAACCGGTGTACAATAATATTTCAAATACTCCCTTTAAGTCTAATTGATCTTGGTCTGGTTCATACTTACTTCAATATGTTCAGTCATAGGTTGATATCTTTTTATCACCCAAGCCCGATACACTATTCTACCATATTTTTGTTTCTATTTAACCGGTACAATCATCCCGAAACCTACCATACAGTTTCGATGCCATATAAAAATTCAAGATTCAATTGGTAGGAGTGTCTGTAAATCACATAGAAAATACTAAGTCAAATCAATTACTCATAATATCACACCTTTTATAAACTAGAATTACTCTTGTTTCATCGATATTAGACAATATTTCAACACGAACATCTATGAGAAATATTTATGAACAATATGATAGTAGTAATGTATGAAGAATGAGAAGTTTGAAGTTCTTTACAATGTTAAATACTTATTTTCTTCTGCAAAAACCAGAGAATGTGTGTTGTGTATACACACTGCTTATTCACAGATTTGATGCACAATCTAGCAACATTTAGAAGACTCTTTAGTTCCCTAGGATCATAGTTATTTCCGAGATCAGGATCGATCATCTTGATCAACGAATGCGGCGATTTCTCCTCTTGAATCCATTGTACCAAGTCGACACCACCCTTTTCCGATGATTGCCCCGTGATCAGCTCGAGAATCACCAACCCCAGTTGAAATATCATCTTCTTGCACTCTTCATCCTTACATTCTGTAATCGAAGATAATTTTAGGGTTTAGGGTTTAGTCACTAAATCTATCTTGAATGCATTCATCCTAACACTTATTCCCGTATCAATAAACTCCTTGTACCTGTGGAACAGCAACTCGACGAGGTTGTTTTCGAAATACGATATCCGAAAGTCTTCGAAAGTGTGATATCTGTAATCTATAGTCGAAATGATCGGTAAGCTGATAAATAGAGAAGAGAAATGTTCGTAAATTTCGATGGTTACCTTCGGGATCATGTTTTCATCCAACATTATAGTACTTGAACTTATCGAAACATGATATATCGGAGGATCGCAGAAAAAATGCAAGTATTCCTGCATTGCAAAACACAAAACATATCGAATTTACATATTCACATTCGAATCAAGATAAGTATGAGGATTCATGACTAACAATAGCAGCAGCAATTCCAATAGCTATTTGGAGTCTTGTTCTCCAATCTAAAGGAGTTTTAAGAGGATCTGAAAACAATAGAAACCATTTAAGAACAACATAAAGAATATAATGCTGTGACGGAAAATGTGAACGAACGAGATTAAAAGAGGAGGTCACATATTTAAAAGATTTGATCAAGTCATTATCTGATACAGACGCTTATAAAGCTAATCAATCTCACTTCTCTAACCAATGTAGAACAAATTCAACACTCCCTCTCAAGTCAAACCATAAAATTTGGACTTGCGAATTGAAATGAACCGAACTAGCTCTGATACCATGTTAGAATTATAGAATCTGACCTAAATTACGACGGGAGATGGTGAACGAGCGAGATTAAAATATTTGATCAAGTCATTATGTGATACACAAGCTTATAAACCTAATCATTCCGACTTCTCTAACTAACATGGAACAAATTCAACACTCTCTCTTAAGTCGAACCATAAAGTTTGGACTTGTGAATTGAAATGAATCGAAATAACTCCGATACCATGTTAAAATTATAGAATCTCACCGAAATTACGANTGTAAAGAACCATAATGTAATAACCACACTTCCTGAGGTTTTATACGCATATTTGGACTGGGCAATTTTTCAACTATAAATTTTAAGCAACCATTTCTGGAAGCTACCGCTACATTACACACTGCACCGCAAAGCATATGTACCTGTCTCGAAATCACATTGCTGTGCTCACGAATGAAACCTACAGGCTAATAAAAGAAAGAGGATA
This sequence comes from Utricularia reniformis, assembly GCA_009725065.1. Taxonomy (NCBI): domain Eukaryota; kingdom Viridiplantae; phylum Streptophyta; class Magnoliopsida; order Lamiales; family Lentibulariaceae; genus Utricularia; species Utricularia reniformis. Next base: position 17,601 of record RWGZ01001302.1, on the reverse strand, counting down.
AATTGACAGCATCAATCGAATTAGTAGTGAACATTAAAAAGCAGGTGAGTAAAAAACATCGCGTACTGATTGAGGATAGCAGACATCAACAATAGCATATCGATTTTCCTGCAATCATGAAAAAATGTACTGTGAGCACAGCAACAAAAGAATATAAAGTCATCCGAAAGCTTGCTAAGAATGTTATGAAAGAAACAAGGCTTTAAACATGAGGAGGGGCCAAAATAAAGATAAACTTGCTAACCAGAACCAGAAGCAAGTTTAAGTCACACAGAAAAATAAACGAATAAATTTAAGAAGATGGTCATGAACAAAAGGGATATCAAACCTGCTCGAATCCAAGAACCAAGTTTGCCCATTCAATGTCCCTGGTTATCAGTAGATTGGATCTTGCAAGAAGCGGCGCAACCTTAGCCTATGGTAAAATAAAATCAAAGTGTATTAAAAAATAGGAAACTCCTAGACTGATCAAACCGAAGGTGAAACTGAACTACACCTCTTCCACAGATGCAGGTTGGGAAATCCAAGGCACAGATTGACTGATTGGTGGTTGCTTTAGCTTTAATTGATAATGATTTCTTCCATTTAGAACAGATTTACCAGATAAAGATCTCTCTACAAGCCCAAAGATAGCTCGTCTGCCAAGAACTTGTTTACCATTATCACCCGAGTTGAGAATTCTATTCCTAGAAAGCTTTGTGATTTTGCTGTCAGCAATCCAAAGTTTAGCGAAAAAATCTCTACTCAACTGTGCACCCTTTTTTTCATTATGTATATGGCGCACAGGTGCATTTTTACAATTCAAGATACTCTTTGTCAAATGACACTGGAGAGTAGATTTCAATAATGAATCTCCTTGGAAAAAGTTCTCCAGTAGAGATGAAGAATAGAAACCCTTTCCAACATACTGAATCAAATTCAGACCCGTTTCCTTCTTCATGAAACCTTGTGTTTTGCTCCATCTAGACTGGAGCACATCGCAAGCACAACGTGCTATCCTGTTCATCTAAGAAAATGGACATTGATTTAAGGATGGAGATATTCCAGCCTGAGGAAAAACCCCACTTTTCCGAAAACATAAGCACATTCCAAAATGTTAATTTCCAGACACATGTTCGTTCATTGGCTTTTGTTTAATAAATTGAACTCCCAAGAACCTACATAATCAAATCTAAAAGACGCAACACATGTCATTACGAGATCAAAATTTCAGTATCATACCAGGCTTGACACATTAATGAAATTTTCAATTTACAAGCTCTAAAAAATTGGAGAAACGCCCCCTAAACTAGCATGAAACTGAGAGGATAAAATTTAACATACTTATGGGTCTTTTCCCCAAATAACCAACTTTCAAAAACAATTTCTCAAACGAATCTACTTATAATTTTTTTGTCCAAAGTAACTCATTTATGACCTATTCAATAGGTTGCAGGTAACAAGTATAAAATAATTAAGTTTACATCAATTATCGGGTGATATCGGTACTTTGTTTGATCGTTCGATACTGAGTTTTGATAGTCGGATCCAGGTTTTTCAAGTCATACTCTAAAAAAAATTATTTATTTGATTTTTTAAAAAGCTTTTTTTAAAAAAATATTTGTGTTATTTCAGTAGGAATGAAACGAAATTGAAAAACATTATGAAAATATTGTTCACAAGTCATTCGATAATTTTCCAACTAATTTTTTAAATTGAATCCATCTCAGTATGAGTATGAAATAAGAGCGAGAATCGAACATTTTTAAACTTATTCAAAGTTTTTTGCTAGATAGTAATATTATTTACGTGTTGTAATCGAATTCGTAAAATAATAACAAACATCCAATGCTTTCATACTGGTCCGGAAAATCGTTTCGTTCCGGATCGGTATGATCGATACGGTCAGTACGAAATTTTCTTTTTTGTAAAAGAAAAATTATAAATTAGAATTTTTTATTTTTTTTCTGGTTTATCCGAGAAAACCGGGTTCCGACCCGGTTTCGGCTACCGATCGAAATACCAATGCTGACCTGTATACTACCGATATGGAAAAATAGCCAATATCACATCTTCCAGGAATTTACTACCTCTACTAGAATTGAATTAGAATTTTAACAAATTACCTTGTGTAACTTAAAATAAGAGGTCAAGTAGGTTAGTTTAGACAAAATTATAATAAGTAAATTAGTTTGAGAAATTGTTTTTGAAAATAGGTTATTTGGGAAAAAAACACCTTACAGCAGGGGCATACAAAAGGAGAAGGGAAAATAGTATCAGTGGAAAAGAAAAACAATAAGCCCGAGGCGCTACCAAAGCGTGTAGAAGCAATGATCCGGCAGCCGAATGTTCTTGAATAGCTCAATAAAAATAGGACAATCGCCTATGGGCTGGCTTGCATATTGTTAGCAGTATAGCATTGGGGAGCGATTGTAACGATGAAGACTGATTATCAGGTAGAGTAGTCGGAAACGCGGAATCAAGGAAGGATTAAATTTCCAAAACGTACTTGAGAAAAAACAGTTTTTATTCAAAAGTGTTGTTTCAGTACAAAATGGGGGAGAAATGGTGAAAAAGTTCTTAGACTAACGTTGGGCGCCAACTAAAATAAACGATCGGATAACATTGTAAAAATCCATTTTAGTCTCTACTGATGAGAGATATTGTCCTCTCTCATTCCTCACACAAATACAAATTAGGTTATCAAACAAATATTTTTTTGTCTAAGATCTACACAGTTTCTTCGACTCTCGGTATCTTCTCCATATTTCAGTTTGTTTTGTTTACGTTTTCATTTTTTCAGTTTCAATTTTGAATTCAACTTTTTTCATTTGTGAGTTTACTTTAAATTTGTTATACTTTTGTTTGTTTTACCCTTATGCATCGGGACCCTTTGTTTCCTATATCAGAAACTTCATTTGAAAGCTTTGAATTACTATGTGAATAAAAAATCATTTAACATTCATATTTTTGTGTCTTCATTACATTGGGAATGTGTCATTTTTAGAGTAAATTGTAACATTATTCAAATTTAATCCAAAAACGAAATCCTTTAATGAGACCCTGAAGTAGTTAATTTGCATTGTATAAACTTACAGCCCCTACACTCTAGATTTTATGAAAATTATTAAGTGAAATGAACATTGTGAATGAGTATGCATAAATTTAGTTAAATCTTAAGAACAATAGAAATAAAGAAATTCTCTACTTTTTGGGCTACTTTGAATGGTTTGTACAAACTTTTTGATTTAGAGATTCAATGGAAATCAAATGGGAGATTCTATTAGTTAATCGTATCTTTATTGTTTTATTTAATCGTTTTTTTTTTGCGCTACTTTGAATGACTTGTATGTTTTTTTATTTAATCGTTTTATTATGTTTTATCTTGCTTGTAGTGTGTTTAAATTGTTTTATTTATTCATTTGTTCGATATGGACAAATGAGATATTGATAGTAGTTATAACTGAAGTATTACATTGATAGTTTCATGGTTACTTCTCAAAGATAGACTGAAGAAGAAGTCGAGATCTTATGTTCTGCTTGGTTAAATACATTTGTTGACCTGGTGACAGGAAATTCGCAGAGAATGGAGTCATTCTGGAAAGCTATCACATCTTATTATTGCGAAGCAGTTACATCGGGGGGAAAAACATCAAGAATTCGTGATAGTGATGCATTGCGAAAGAAATGGCGTGTGCTTAGCAAGGATGTTCAAATGTTTTGCGGAAAATATGATAGNGTAGTGTGTTTAAATTGTTTTATTTATTCATTGGTTCCATATGGACAAATGAGATATTGATAGTAGTTATAACTAAAGTATTACATTGATAGGTTCATGGCTACTTCTCAAAGATGGACTGAAGAAGAAGTCGAGATCTTATGTTTTGCTTGGTTGAATACATATGTTGACCCGGTGATAGGAAATTCACAGAGAATGGAGTCATTTTGGAAAGCTATCACATCTTATTATTGCGAAGCAGTTACATCGGGGGGAAATCATCAAGAATTCGTGATAGTGAGGCATTGCGAAAGAAATGGCGTGTGCTTAGCAAGGATGTTCAAATGTTTTGCGGAAAATATGTTAGGATAGCTCGTACTCATCCTAGTGGTTACAATAATTATGACTATGTCGACAAGGCTTTAGAAGTTTATCACTCGGAGGTTGGAAAAGTATTTACTTATTTAAAAGCTTGGAATGTATTGCATGATCAACCGAAGTGGAGGACGGTATACATATTTCTACACATGTCATTTTTTATTGTTTATATTGTTTGACATGACATCATTAGTTACCTTCATATAGGTAATTGATAGTGGGATTTCGAAATCTGTAAGGGGGGCACAAATGACAGATGATGTGGGAATTAGATCATCTATACAATCTTCGCGTATGCCATCTGAAACAGAGTCAACCCCAGATGTTGAGCAACGTCCAACTGGAAGAGATAAAGCCAAACGACAACGAAATACGGGAATTACATGTACTCCAATGTCAAACGAAAAGAAAGAAATGCTATTGTCCTATGAAAAAAGGTTAGCGGAACATTCTACCCAATTGATTAGACACAATGAGTTATTTGCTGAACACAATATAATTTCTTCCACTCGTGAAATGAGGAAATTACTTGAGGTGGATACAAACAAGCTAAATGAGATGCAATTGCGGTTCTACAATGAAACATTCTCTCGACTTGTCTCAACTTGGAATAACATACCCAGCTCTTCAACCGATCAACCAACTGTAAACTTGAGTGACGATGATCGTTGACTTGTTATTTTAATTTAGATTGTTAGTTTATGTCTTAGATAAGTTTATTTCAGATTATTACTTTATGTTAGCTTGATTCAATTATCCAGCAAACTTGATATTTTATGTTATCTTTCAATTATCCAACAAGCTTGATGCTTTACGTTACATTATGTTAGCTTGATTCAATTATCCATCAAGCTAGATGCTTTGTGTTACTTTATGTTAGTTTGATTCAATTTTCATGTAAATGACCAGATGTTGCTTCTTTTATTTTTTGATTTCTTTCTACAATATATAGGATTCATGTTTTTTCTTCTTAAGTTCATTGACAAATCAATGACATGCCAATAAATCAGGTTCCACTAATGGTTTCGGCTAGCTTTAAATGATTTCCAGAAACATCAATAACATATCATTGATATATTAATTGTACATTTTATTTTGGATGAGATTATTAGGTAAACTTTAAATTCTTATCTACCACCAACTACTTTCAATTATAACTTTATCTAATTATTCAACCACCGCATTAATCAACTACACACCAACCTGCTTGTGTAAAACTATTTAAGAAGAATACTCGTGTTTGAAAATGTGCATCACATCTTATTCATCACCAAATGGATCCAAATGATATATATATTGAATTCTTCAATAATATGGGCAATATGTCAGATATGATATCACCGGCAATAGAATACTTGATGGAGGATGAGGACCCCGAGGAATCGTCCAACAAATCAAGGAGGCATCGGTCTGGAAAACGTCATGTTATCGAGCGTGGACGAGAGATTGGACACGCTCGATTAATGGCGGATTATTTCACTGCCAATCCGACTTACACCCCTTCTCAATTTTGTCGTCGTTTCAGAATGTATCGCTCGTTATTCGAGCGAGTCGTTGCAGCAGTTGTTGCAGTTAATCCTTATTTCGAAGAAAGAGTTGATGCTACTGGCCGTTGCTCTCTATCAACACTACAAAAGTGCACAGCTGCTATGCGTATGTTGGCGTATGGGTGTTGTGCTGATGCATATGACGAATACGTTCGTATTGGTGAGAGTACTACTCTTGAGTGTCTAAGACAACTTGAGAGTACTTCAATTCGCATCGCGTTCGAATCTATCTATATGAGACGTCCGAATTCCGATGATATTCAACGGTTGATGACATGGGCAGAACAACAAGGGTTTCCCGGAATGCTTGGAAGCATCGATTGCATGCACTGGAGATGGAAAAATTGTCCAGTTGCTTGGCAATGTCAGTATGCTCGTGGTGATAAAGGTTTTCCTACAATAGTTTTAGAGGTGGTGGCTTCTGCAGATACTTGGATTTGACATTCTTTCTTTGGAACTCCGGGGGCAAATAATGATTTAAATGTTCTAAGTCACTCAACATTATTTGATGATTTACATACATGCAAAGCTCCATAAATTCATTTCTTTGTCAATGGTAATGCATATGATATGGATTATTACTTGGCTGATGGGATCTATCCAGAATGGCCGGTGTTCATGAAATCAATAACTCTCCCTCAAACAGAGAAAGCACGATTATTTGCTGCCCGACAAGAGAGTACACGAAAGGATGTAGAACGAACTTTCGGAGTGCTGCAAGCTAGATTTGGAATCATTTCTAACCCCGGTCGTTTGTGGGATCAACAAACTCTAGCAGATATCATGTACGCTTGCATTATTTTGCACAACATGATTGTTGAAGATCGGGGTCATGTTCTTGCTCCTGATCCGATACAATGTGAGCAAGATCTTAGTCAACAATCGTCATTTGTACCTGAACAAGCTAATACATCATTTCAAGCCTATCTCGCACGCTCAATCAACTCAAGGGAAGTTAGAGCTCATCATCGTCTTAAGGCCGATTTGATCGAACATATCTGGGCACATTCTCACAATTATTAATGCATTCTAGTACGTATAATTATTAGACTAATTTTATGTATTTGTGCAAGTTTATCAATGTTTATCTACTTTTCTTATCATGTTGTTCATGTGACTAAGTATCACTTTTCTCATTGCTTTGAGTTTTGTAATAGACACAACTACACTAGAAGGCATCTTGGCTTTGTAAACAATACTAAATGTTCCAATATTAGCCAAATTCGACACTTTCAATATCGACTTGTAAACAACTTCGAAGTTTATAGCTTGGCTGAGGTTTTCATTGAACACATGTCATGCTAAAATTAGCGGATTGTTTACAGTAACAACACAAGAAGTCGTAGCAGCTTCTTTAGCTTCATTTTTTTGCTTCTCCCTCATCATGAATAGCAAAACTACAACACTCACATATGCATGATTTAGGAATTTTTAATATCAATCTTTATCTACAAATTATTCATTTTACTTATAATTAATCTCATATATGTTGAATAATGATATAACATAATAATGTAAATAAATAAAAAAGAGAAATTGCAAATTTAAAAATAAAAAATAAAAAATATATGTAAGTGTCCGGACATTGATGTAGAGATGAAAGGAAACTTATTTTTGAGGAAAGAGAAAGATGACGTGTACAGAGATAAAGCTGATGTGTACAGAGAGAATGAAGTTTCCGGGCGGAGATGGTTGGAGATAGCCTTATAGATAGTCTAATGTACATTTCAAACATATCATAAATTCAACCAAATTTAATAGTTTTTGAAGTCCAATCAAACATACAAAAACACTAAAATCCTAATTCATTAGAATTAATAACATGGAAACAAGCAACAGCCATAAAAAGATCCCGGTAACAAAGCTCAAGTTGGTTACACTAAAAGTTCCTGGAGTACTTTCTAATTTCATACATTATTGAAGATATAGAAACCAAGTCTTTGTTCAAACCAGAACCACCATTAACTCTCTTTATGCAATCTGAAAGTCTTGTGTAATAAAGCAACATCTGTGTCAAAGCAGCTCTCAGAATCTCCATCCCACAAACAAAGTTACTAAACGAAGTTATCACATCGTTGTGCATCAACTCTATCGCGCTTTTCCATCTCCCTGCAAAATCTTTCACAATAGGCTCCACTTCAGATACCGTAACCACACCTTCCGATCCAGATTTCGATTCTTCGGTTAAAGCTGCAAAAACCATTTTCAGCATACTGTATTGTATATGTTATGTTATTGGAACACGTACAAGCTCGAGTCTTTACAAACTTGATCAGATCACTGAAGTGCTCCACCAGTACTTCTTCCTGGATTGCAAATAACAGAATCTTTCGTTAGAAAAACATCCATTTTTTCACTTAAAAAACATTTAAGATCCCCAAAGTTTGTATGATTGGTAAATTTGGTCATTAAACTTTATTCATTTTGACAAATTTAGTCTACAAACTTTGTATTTTTTGCAAAACTAATCCTCGTACTATGTAAATTTTGACAAATTTAATTCTCAAAGTTTAATCTATGCGACGAAATTAGTCCTCAAATTTTGAGAACTAATTTTGTCACGGAGAGATCAATTTGCCAGATTTTGGAAACTATGGGGGACCATTTTTACCAAAACTATGAACATATGGGACTACAAATACCAAATAAAAGTTTAGAGACCAAATTTGTCAAAATCATCAAACTTTGGGGCCAAACACGCCATTTTCTCGTAAATGAAGTATTCAAACCAATACATACGATGAGGAAATGAAGTGTTACCACATAAATTGATATATTGCTCTTGAGCGGTTCCTCAAAGTGCATTTGAATTTTCCCAACCTCATAACCAGCTTCCTGAAAAATGCATAACCCCATGAGGTAATTCAGAAGCAGAATAAATGAGCACAGATTTAAAGTTTGAGTCACAGAACTCACCTTCAGTATTGAAATGATCATATCATAGTTATTTATTAGAAACACGGTCTGAAGCTTTAATCGCCGGAATAATCTGGCAAGCTTGACAAGTAAATCATCTGCAGCCATCCGCAATCTTTCCATGTTGAGCTCAAGCTGTGTAGTTTTAAAACATTAAGTAAACATNTTGGTGTCAGGATTTTGGGCGGCTTATCCTTATTGTTGGCACTTGGCAGTTTCAAGAAATCCGAAGCGCAATCCATATAAATGGGACCCACTCGATGCCTTGCTTACTCTCAAAGAATATAGATATATTCTGTCCGACCAAATTTCCACGTGGAAATTGTTTTAGAAATTTGAGTGAATTCGTATTTTCCTACAGTAAATAAAAGGTTTTATATTGACCGTTGCTTAAATCGTGTGGCTGTGGTTGAGTTCAACCCACCCTGCATGCGCGATTGAAGATTTTGGCGGTGCGACAGAGAAATAAAATTCCTACAAAGTGGGCCCTCTTTGTCCCAGCCCGATTTTCTTGGATCTTGCAACTGGGCCTGGTCTCCCTTCAATTTCATTTTATGTAAATAAAATAATTAATATATATCATTATATTCCATAAAAAGTCCCCAACAAAAATCACGTGGGTCCAACTTGTCGGACTTACTTAGACATTTGACACTTTCGAATGAAGAATTTATCCTTAATGGTATTCTAAATATCATGCATTATGGGTATTTTTATCAAATACATATATGTATTTTGTACATAGTTACTGGGATAGTTGATAAATTTTCATAATTGTCATAAATTTTGCCTCCATAATTTATAACATTATATTTAATTACCAAACTTTAAAGTTTTAATAAATCAGATTTATAAAGTGGAAAAATCAATTATCAAAATTTGATTTTGATTGATAATATCATTTGTAAATATTGAAAACATTAGGAATCAATTATAATTATACATACAAAATTTAGGGATTGTTTTGCCAATAATTATAAAATATGGATTTAATGCAATGTTTTCTAGTTTGAAATTTCATAAAGATATGATTGGAATAATTTTTTTTAAATAATCTTTAATTATATTTAGTGTTGGATCAAAAAAATCTCAAAATCCGACCTTAATACCCGCTATAAGATATTATCGAAAAAATATTGATATTATCCGATATTTGATGTATAAGCCATTATTGTGGAGATGTGTATGAAAATATTGGTCAAAATGGAAATGAAGTGAATACCGTGGAATTATATCCATTCAAAAGAGTAATGACAACTCAACAAGTAACACAATAATTCAATAATCTCAACTCCCATCATTCGCCCCAAATAACTTAGAGAAAATTACATAAATAACCATCCAACTTACGAGCTGTGTAAAGGTTATGCTCTCCAACTTACAAAATTGCAGGAATGATCATTAAGTTATCAAAATTGTTTGTTTTTTATCCATGGTATTTAGTACATGATTTTCCGTTAAGTTTGCAAACATTTTTCGTTGGCAGTATTTGTTCTCAATATTCACAAATTATGCAAATAAGTCTTTTATACGAAAAATTATACAAAATTGATACTTCAAGTTCGAGAAATGTGCATTCGGACGTAAAACAATAACAATGTAGTAGATGATCAATATTAAACGATATTTTTTATTTGATGTGTCGTACATGCATTTAATTAAAGTTGGAGGATCATATATGCATACTTTTATTAATTTGATATGTCATATTTGCATATTTTTGTTAACTTGATATGTCATATTTGTAATTTCGTAACTTGGAGTGCATGCAAACGTCTAATTTCGTAATTTCGTAACGGGGAGGATCACTGCAAACGTCACCCAAATAACTTATCCATTCTCATACCACCTTCCACATTTGATCCTCTAAATTTCACCTCTGTAAACCGAGCATCAGTCGGAGCTCCGTCAAAAGAATCAGCCTCGCCACCCACATATCGTGGAGGCAAAATATACCGTAAAGACGACGATCCTCTTAAACCAGTTACTCTCACCTCTGTATTACTCCCCGAATCTTGGTACATTTCAGTTGAAGCCACAGATGGATCATCTGGACCCCAAGAAGTTAGCATATCCTTCTTTTTCGCGAAGAAATGCCACGCCCCGAAGAGAAAAAGAATGAAGAACAATACGGGGCTCGTCCACAACAAGCTGTTAAACTCGTTTTTGATAACCGGGAGCTTCGATCTATACAATGCGATATATCCGTTTCCGAGATGGATAAGTAAGTCCTTCTCGTTGTCACTAACGAGCAATGGAGTGGTGATTCGGTTCGAAAAAGACGGTGTGATATCATCGATTGAAGTAGAGAACATTAACCTTAGTCCATTTCCACGAACATAATGCTGCGAGGAGATATTGTAAACAAGCATTTTGTTGCTGTTTGTGATGAGTAAATATCCTTTTATAGTCTCTAAAGATATAGGAGGAGAAAGATCAAGCTTCNAAGCTCTTCTCAAATTCTATACATTTAAAGCATTTCTACAATGATTTTAATGAAAAAGAAGAAGCACGAAATCACACATATTGCCATTCTTACTACAGAAGCAGAAGCCTCTTTGCTAGCTCCATACAGCATTCCAGCGAATACTCCAACAAGAGTTGATGTGGCCCAGTTGACTGTCCCAACCAGTTTCTGAGTCCTCTGCCACAAGTGTAGTGATCTTATGTTATCAAACTCAAGGAAAAAAAATCACTATCTCCATAGCCACATACAAAAAGTTGGGATTATTCCAAAATCAGGTATTTACGATCAACATTCAAAATAACATACAAATCTACATCGAGAATACACGTAATGGAGATACTCACATTGCTGTGCGCCTCTTCTTGCTTTACAGGGACTTCCATAGGAAATGAAAACACTTATAACCCCAATCAAAACCCCCAAAAAACTGCAGCAATCCACAACACGGTGATGCCTACAACTAGAAGTGGGTCTCCCGAATAGCCATTTAGTCCATTCTGAACAATTCACGAACAAGAAGAGTGATAATCTTGACCTTCTCCGCGCCAGCGTTGTCAACAAAATAACAAAATCTTTGAGGGACTTACTCCATTTCGTAAGAAACTCTTATCGACCTTTATCGCTTGGCCCAAACCCGAGTCCTTGAAGAATATAGAAGGGCGGCGCGCCCTCAACTTTCCACGACCGCCGATCAATTAGGGATCACCGGGCCGGCGACTCGCTCCCTTTCTCTGGCCTTTGTGCTGTACCCAACTGGGCTGAAGGTGACGGACGACCCATATATATCGATAATAGCCCAATTTAAATAAATAAAATATTGAATCCAATTCCAAAGCGGCATTAAGATCAAAATTTTATCATGGGCATTTCATTGCGAACCAATGGTGGGCGATCCCGATGGAACATGAACCCACTGGTTAGGTTTCGAAATAATTGCGAAAGATCCAAGTAACAGAAATTCATATTCTTTCGCATTAATTGATCATTCAGCGCCAAGATTGTCGGCAGCCCTTGTAGTATCATTGACTTTCTCTCCGCCCATCGGAAAACTATGGCAGCTTTGCGTCATGCTCCAATCTGTTTGCTGCTGAACAAATGCCGGAATCTTTCTGTCTATAATTATTTCGTACATAAGCCTTATCCAAAGAACCCAAAACTTTGCGGTATCAAATGCTGCACTTTTCAGCCAACAGCGTCACGGGATTCTGGTTCAGGAATCCATGCATCCCCCGTATCATCATTTAGTCAGGTATAATGAGTTTTTTTCTGTGTGTTGAGGTTTTGTTGATTTGAGTGTTTTAATTTTGTGTTGAAATGTAGTTGTTAGAAGCTTTGATACGTGGTGTGAACTTATCAGAAGCCGAAGCTGAGGCTTGTCTTGATTTCTTATTAGAGGGCGCTGATGAAGCTCAGATCAGCGCCTTTTTGGTGCTCTTGAGAGCGAAAGGAGAGACCTTTGAAGAAGTAAGTCATCTTTTTATTCAAAATTTGGATGATCATGAATTGTTCCTGCCCAATTATGTTGTTTTTTTGCCTATTTTATTTCTTTGGGCCACACAATTTTGTGTATTTGTGGTGTAGGCCCCTTGGTTTCGGACAAGGAATTAAATTTGTCTAAGAACTAAGAATTTATTAGGTAGTTGGGCTTGCAAGAGCCATGATGAAGCAATGTACAAAAGTTGAGGGACTGAGTGATGCAGTAGATATCGTTGGAACCGGTGGTGATGGTGCAAATACAGTCAATATTTCCACCGGAGCATCAATTCTTGCTGCAGCATGTGGAGCAAAAGTTGCCAAGGTTTGCGATTAGAATCATGCAACATTTTGTTACGATTTTACGAAATGCTGAAACTAAGCTCGTATCGCAGCAAGGTAATCGTTCGAGTTCATCTTCATGTGGAAGTGCTGATGTTCTTGAAGCATTAGGTGTTGAAATCAGTTTAGAACCAGAGGTACCTTTTGATATATGAACTTGTCTAGACGGATTCTTTATCTCGATCCGAGTACATCGATAGCCTTCGAGAATTCTGCATTTTACAGCTTATTTAACTTCATGCAGGCAGTTACGAGGTGCGTAAACGAGGTGGGAATTGGCTTTATGATGTCTCCAGTATACCATCCGGCGATGAAAATCGTTAGACCTATCCGAAAGAAGCTTAAAGTGAAGACAGTATTCAATATATTAGGCCCTATGTTGAATCCAGCAAGAGTTCCCTATGCTGTTGTTGGGGTTTACAATGAGGATTTAGTGAGTGTTTTTTTTTCTTTTCTGCAACTTCGAATCGAGAAAGAGTTTCGTTATAGTTGAATTATCGATATTCAGGTTCATAAAATGGCGATGGCACTACAACGATTCGGCATGAAACGAGCACTTATTGTTCACTCTGAAGGACTCGATGAAATGAGTCCTCTTGGTAAGAAAATCAACTCAGCACTTCGTGCATTATATCGAAATCCATTCCTTTCCCATCAGCATTCAGTTCGAAAAAACTAAGCACTTCGTACGTGATATATTGATGATCTTGTATTCTTAGGACCGGGACTAGTTCTAGATGTCACTCCGAATAAGATATCAAAGTTCGAATTTGATCCACGTAAGAACCATACATTGTTATGTGATTACCCTTTCAATGTTTAGAATCTTTGTCGATTTTTTAGTGGACTTCGGAATTCCTCGCTGCACCGTTGACGATTTACGAGGAGGTGGACCTGAGTATAATGCTGATATTCTCAGGCTGGTGCTATCTGGAAAAGAAGGCCATATAGCCAATGCATTGGTAACACTTCTACTACCATTTTTTAACATTCTTGAAACTCAGCTTTCAAATTTTATGAAATTGTGCAGATTCTAAACGCAGCAGCCGCACTTCTGGTTAGCGGCCATGTCTCGGATTTAGCCGGAGGCGTAGAGCTTGCCCGGAAAACACACATATCCGGTGAAGCACTCAAGATTCTTGATCTGTGGATCAACTTATCCAAAGTAGGCAAATACAACAGCATTTCTTAGCAGATTTCAAGGCTTTAAC
>RWGZ01001301.1:163802-174227 GCA_009725065.1 Utricularia reniformis | reverse complement strand
GGCGTTAGCCGACCTATTGGCAAAGGACAAGCACAAAACGACGGCCTACTGCACATAGTACAGTGCAGGTATAAAAAGGACGCTGAGAGAACGAAAGAAAAAAAAGCCTTTTGGAATCAGAAAGAAAGAACGGAAGAAGTTTGGGATCCTGCTGGTTCTTCCTCCCCTCATCCGTGGTTTCACAGCTCCTCTCGATTTATTTTCGAAGCGCTTTGTAGTCTCCCTTTGTATTGATCTGAAAACATGCATTGTATGATCCTGTTTTCGGTTATTGGAAGGGCTAAGGGCTTTTCTTTCCGCCCTTAGTCAAGTGGTTTTTTTCCTCGCTTCCGAGGTTTTCCACTCTAAATCCTTTTTGCCTTCTATGCCTCTAAACCGTTAACTCTTCTCCACACATAAACAAATCATAACCGAGTTCGTCTTGTAACGAACCGGTCGACTGTTGACACCCCTGGTTTTCTAACCACAACATATATTTTTTCTAAATCAAATTTTCATTAATTTCACAATAGTGAAATCTTTTTTCTATAATATATAATTTATATTCTCACTTGTTGGGGGTTTCTTCTTCTTCAACATTTCGTTCTTAAATATTATATGATTTTTTTAAATAAAATTTTATTAATTTATTTTATATTTACAAATATTATATTAGTTTTATAATTTCATATTTATAGTTAACTAATAATTATTTTTATATTGTGATTCAATTCATATTTATATTTATCCAGAACATTTTTACATTTTAAAATCAATATATGTTTACGTAGAACAATAAGTAGATTTTAATTATAGATTATGATTCTGTATTCTAATAATAAATTCGATCATACATTATATCATTTGTGCATTAGAGTATCTTTCACAGATGATTGAAATTCAAAAAAAAATAAGTCTTATTCAAAATAATCAATCAATTGTTCACTTCATCCCTCAACCTTATAAAATTTAAAATATAAAATACACATCAATTCTACCATAAATAAGAAAACAAAATCACATTAACAATTATTATATAAATAAAATATATTATAAATTAAATCAATTATCCACAATATGACTGTACAAAGAACGTGCCTAGTATTTAAGGAATTATCCACAATAAGGAAATAGATGTATCTAAGAACGCGATTCTCCCGCTCATCTGAAGCCAAAATCATATTTCCTTGTGCACATTCATAAAATCCTGAGATTTGATGTGATCGCATTCGATTTTTTTCTATAAATACGAATTATCGGTTGCGATTACAATTTCACTCCACATTCTGTTGTAGATAGTTTGTTTGATTATGGAATCTGAACCTCTTCTTGCTCTCAGTAATATTGGAGGAGATTTCAGCTATTCTCGATCGAATGGTGAATTACAGGATAGCGGAAACAAAGTGCCTTTTGTGATCGGTGAGTGCGGTTATTGGTGTTTTTGGTTTCTTGTATGTATGAATTGTTTTATCTGACTTGAAAATCAGATGCGTTTGGGTTAAATTTCTTAGATGTTGGTTAAAATTTGAAGGTGTGGCCGGTGGGACTGCTTCTGGAAAGACCACTGTTTGCAAGATGATTATTTCACAGCTCAGTGATCAGAGAGTTGTTCTTGTACATCAAGTAAAATTTCTCCTTGATCCTTTGTGTAGGTTTACATCATGGGTATTTACTTGGGACTGTATAGATTCTATGATGTAACAAAGAAACATGAATTTCGGTAAAAGTTTAAATTTTAAGTCATTCTTTAGGCTTGCCACAAAGAAACACAATTTACTGTGCATAATTGNATTAAGTTCACATATCCCGATGCCTAGCTCACGATTCAAGCGTATGGCAACAGCCTCGGCCCGTCCCACTAAAGACCAACAGGGGGCGACATACAATGTAGGGCCTTCGAAATCCACGACCGGAGGCACGCTGATCCCTTCGGGATCATCGTCAGTAGAGAATCCCCCTATCAGCACCACCTGTGCAAGCACGCTGACTTTGTGCTGCACAAGGGAGCTCTCTAGTGGCAAGGGCTCCCTTGTGCAGGGTGATAGGAGTGGTGGAGGAGGTGATAACGGCCAGAATTCGCTCTATGAGCTTGGCCAGTTTACACCGAATCAGGAATTGCTCCCCCATCAGTCCTAATGTAATGAGTTTATTGCTGCAGGGAGCTGTTCCAGTGGAGAGGATTCTTCCGAGCTCGAATATTGATGCAAACGTCTCCTTACCACCTGTCCCTTTGGGTAAAGGGAAGAGGGTGGCCGAAGCTGAAAAGGCTTAGGGAGATGAGGGGAGCTTCAATCCCAGCCCCGAGCAAGGGGATAATTTTAAAAGACCCTGTCTCGGGCCCTAAGACGAACTACGATTGGGAGATTGCCTTGGACATGCTAGACAGGGATACGAAAGGGAAGAAAATGGCCTCCTGTAGGAGCGTCTTTTTGGAAGACTTTCGCTTATACGGGAAGCAGAACCTTGACAATGTTCATCTAGACATGTCCGGGGAAGAAATGATTGAGGCCTTCCTCGACATTGCAACAAGGGTAGGTTTCTTATTCCAGAAGGCCCGAAGGCTTAGATTCTAAAATTACCACTATGTGCAGATGTTGAGGAAGGGTTTCACGTCCGTGGCTACTGTCCACAAGAATCGAGGTGACCCGTCGGTCTCACAAGCAGTCCAAGATCAATTTGTCTTAGCCAAAAGGCAAGTTGGAATAAAACAAGAGAGCTTGTGTTGATCCGGGAGGAGCTAGACAGGCTAAATGACGAGCTGCTAGGAGCGGGACGCAAGCCTCCCTTCTACAAGCTCATGTTTCTAAGCTGGATGGGAAGTTCAAGGCAGCTCATGCAGAAGCAGACTCCGTCAAATCCCGGAACTCGGAGTTGGAGGCTAAAGTGCGGGAGAAAGATGAGGAGATGAGCCAAGTCCAAGTTCGGGCCCAGGAGAAAAGAAATAAACTGAACGAACTTCTCCTTCGGGCCCTGGAAGAAAAGACGTGCTTGGAAGAAGATCTCGCTCGGGGTCGTACCGTGGCAGAGAGTTCAGCCCGGGAAGCTGTTCTAGGATTCGCTCGATCCCCATTGTTATTTGCTTTGGTAGATAACATCCACGAGATCTATATTGCTAAGTATTTGAGCAACATGAGGGATCATGTGTCAAAGCAGTTTGGGTTTTCCTCAAATGATGAGAGGTGAAAGCTGATCGATCCTTTGTAGAAGGATGGGGACTTCAAGGCAATTCCTTTTTTGGAAGAGTCCGTTTTGGAGGACGATCCCTTCTTCCCCCTTTTCGATGAGATGGAAAGTACAATAAACCAAAAGGTTGGTGATCAGGAAGAAGAGCTGAAGCAGCTTGTAGCCCGGACCAGACCGAAGGAGCATGAGAATGAGGATAAGGACGAGGGGCAGATAGGCTAGAATAATTTTACATATTGTTGTACCCATGTATTCTCTTATTCTCAATGAAATGACTAGTTCTCCCTTCTTCATTTTCTCTTTTCAGAGTTAGAATAGGGTTAAAAGGAACTAGGTTCGGGTTTGTTATAAGTGATTAAGCTTGTTGGTTATAAGCTCTTTCATACTTAATTAAGTATAAGATCAAGGTTATTCGATAAGCATTGACTCTTCGGTCCCCGATTCTATCTTAGGTTGAGGTTTGATTTGGGTTAATTATATTGTATTTTCATATGTATGTGAAGACCGCTCTTAATCCGTCCTTGAGGTCATGACCATATTGGAAAGGCGTAGCCCTGGTTCATTATGAGTTTCATGACAAGCTTAGGTCGAGCCCCGGTTCTATACAAGTCCCGTCCCAGGCTCCGTTCAAGCTTCGGTTCTACATAAGTACCAAGTCGGGCTTGAGCTTGTGCTTTGATTGACTAATTCTATCCATTGTTCATTCTTTTCGCAGCAGATTACAAGAGCATAAGGGTTGTTTCCGAAGGGTGAAAGCTGTTGAAGGGCATGTTTAGTTCATAGTGAGTTCTGAGAGTTTTGTGATCAATCCTCAATACTCAGCAAGCGCAAGAGCATCTGACTCGTCAGAGCATTCACTACCACTTGGGAGCCTTACAGATGAATTGTTACAGTCACTAATCCAGACTCGTCCAAAAAATCCGACTTTAAGATCGATCAATCATCTAATTAGAAAAAGTTTGTATTATACCCATTTGTATCATGTCTACGTATAGAAGAATATGTTTTTGGCTTGGAATTGTCATTAATAATCAAATATTTACAAGAAGTACCGCCTTAGATTCATGATGTTCCAAGTTTGGGGATCTCGTCACCATCCAATGTTTCCAATTTGTAAGCCCCACCTTCCAGTTTCTTCAAGATTCGATAGGGTCCTTCCCAATTTCTGTCCAACATTCCGACGTTTCTCTGAACCCTTATGTTTCTAAGGACGAGGTCTTCTTTAGAGAACTCCCTTGGTAGGACCCGTTTGTTATGGGCTCGCTCCATAGTTCGTTGGCAAGAACACATTCGCGCGTAAATCGCATTTCTCTTTTATCGATTATCTCGAGGTCCAATAATCTCCTTTAGCCATTCATATGCTNGATCTCGCTCGGGGTCGTACCGTGGAAGAGAGTTCAGCCCGGGAAGCTGTTCTGGGATTCGCTCGATCCCCATTGTTATTTGCTTTGGTAGATAACATCCACGAGATCTATATTGCTAAGTATTTGAGCAACATGAGGGATCATGTGTCAAAGCAGTTTGGGTTTTCCTCAAATGATGAGAGGTGAAAGCTGATCGATCCTTTGTAGAAGGATGGGGACTTCAAGGCAATTCCTTTTTTGGAAGAGTCCGTTTTGGAGGACGATCCCTTCTTCCCCCTTTTCGATGAGATGGAAAGTACAATAAACCAAAAGGTTGGTGATCAGGAAGATGAGCTGAAGCAGCTTGTAGCCTGGACCAGACCGAAGGAGCGTGAGAATGAGGATAAGGACGAGGGGCAGATAGGCTAGAATAATTTTACATATTGTTGTACCCATGTATTCTCTTATTCTCAATGAAATGACTAGTTCTCCCTTCTTCATTTTCTCTTTTCAGAGTTAGAATAGGGTTAAAAGGAACTAGGTTCGGGTTTGTTATAAGTGATTAAGCTTGTTGGTTATAAGCTCTTTCATACTTAATTAAGTATAAGATCAAGGTTATTCGATAAGCATTGACTCTTCGGTCCCCGATTCTATCTTAGGTTGAGGTTTGATTTGGGTTAATTATATTGTATTTTCATATGTATGTGAAGACCGCTCTTAATCCGTCCTTGAGGTCATGACCATATTGGAAAGGCGTAGCCCTGGTTCATTATGAGTTTCATGACAAGCTTAGGTCGAGCCCCGGTTCTATACAAGTCCCGTCCCAGGCTCCGTTCAAGCTTCGGTTCTACATAAGTACCAAGTCGGGCTTGAGCTTGTGCTTTGATTGACTAATTCTATCCATTGTTCATTCTTTTCGCAGCAGATTACAAGAGCATAAGGGTTGTTTCCGAAGGGTGAAAGCTGTTGAAGGGCATGTTTAGTTCATAGTGAGTTCTGAGAGTTTTGTGATCAATCCTCAATACTCAGCAAGCGCAAGAGCATCTGACTCGTCAGAGCATTCACTACCACTTGGGAGCCTTACAGATGAATTGTTACAGTCACTAATCCAGACTCGTCCAAAAAATCCGACTTTAAGATCGATCAATCATCTAATTAGAAAAAGTTTGTATTATACCCATTTGTATCATGTCTACGTATAGAAGAATATGTTTTTGGCTTGGAATTGTCATTAATAATCAAATATTTACAAGAAGTACCGCCTTAGATTCATGATGTTCCAAGTTTGGGGATCTCGTCACCATCCAATGTTTCCAATTTGTAAGCCCCACCTTCCAGTTTCTTCAAGATTCGATAGGGTCCTTCCCAATTTCTGTCCAACATTCCGACGTTTCTCTGAACCCTTATGTTTCTAAGGACGAGGTCTTCTTTAGAGAACTCCCTTGGTAGGACCCGTTTGTTATGGGCTCGCTCCATAGTTCGTTGGCAAGAACACATTCGCGCGTAAATCGCATTTCTCTTTTATCGATTATCTCGAGGTCCAATAATCTCCTTTAGCCATTCATATGCTAATCATACTGAGTAATTCGAGGCGATCGGATGGCCACCTCTACCGGGCTAACTGCTTCGGACCCATGTACAAGTGAGAAAGGAGATTCAAGGTTCGTGGAGCGGGTGTAGTCCTGTAGGCCTATAAGACCTCATAGATATGTTCGGGCCATTCAATCCCTTCAGGATAACTTTGTTAGATATTTCTATAAGTCCATTAATTTGGGGATGAGCCATTGATGAGAAATATTGGGTAATGCCCAACTTAACACAGAAATCCTGAATCGGCCCTTCCGCAAATCTGGAGCCCGTTATCCGATACCAACTCTCGGGGTACCCCGAAGCGGCTGACGATGTTTCTCCATAATAAGTGTTTTACAACCTTCTCTGAAATATGGCCACCGCTTGTGCTTCAATCCACTTAGTATAATATTACACTGCCACTATGCAAAATTTTCATTGTTCTACTGATTGAGGAACGGTCCAAGTATATCGATTCTCCATCTGTCAAACAGACAGAGTAGTGAGGTCACTGATAAGGGAGCCCCTGGCAGTTGTGGGACCGGAGCATGATATTGGCACATATCACAGCGTTTGGTATACTTCTTGGCATCTTCGAGTAATGTTGGCCAAAAATATCCGGCTCTGATAACGCGATGATATAAAGATAGACCCTATGAGTGAATACCACATATCTCTTCATGAACATAAATCATGACAGCATCAGCCTCCATAGGGGATAAACATAGTAAAAGCGGTCACTCGAAACTCTTTTTGAACAATCGCCCATCGCCCAAGACGTATCTTTTAGCCCGTAATTCAATTTTTCTGGCCTCTGATGTGTTCTCAGGAAGATAACCATTAGTCAGATATTTGATGAAGGAGTCCATCCATGTGGGTTCCCCGGGAGACTCAGTAGCATCAATATTTAAGCCATGAAGTTCATGACATAAATCCCCGATTTCTTCGACTGATTGTTTAGTCACCGATATCTCGACTGAAGGTCGGTCTTAGATATGGACAGATATAGTGCCTAGTCCTATATTAGGTATACTTACAGCCAATCTGGCCAGCACGTCAGCGACCTTATTCTATTCTCGTGGCACATGATCGGGTGAAAATTCTTTGAACTTCTTAGAAAATTCCAGGACTTTTGCATAATACAACTTCATCATGGGCTCATGTGTGTCAAATCTTACCGCAAACTGTTCCACCACTAACTTGGAATCTGAGAACATTCGTATTTTAGCAACTCCCATCCTTCGGGCAAGGGTCATTCCCAATAACACAGCCTTATACTCCACCATGTTATTTGTTCATGAGAATAAGAACTTAAATGTGGAATGAATAACATCACCTTGTAGCGTAGTGAGGGTAATGCCCGCCCCTTTCCTTCAAAGGTTGATCCTTCAACATAAATGATCCACCGATCGTTCTCTTGGTTTAAAAATATAGATGATCGGGTCATTTCGACAACAAAGTCATCAAGAACCTGAGCTTTGATCGCCCTTTGGGGAACGAATTCCAGATACATGAAGCTGATCTTGATTGCCCACTTAGATAGTCTCTCATTCAGATCTTCCTGATTCAAAACTGCTTTCAAAGGCTTATCAGTATTAACGTAAACCATCCGTCTTTCGACCAAATTGCTTAGATAAATATGATGCCGCTGGTTAAATATGATGCCGCTGAACGGTCTTCCTCTTACGAAGACTCTATTACCTTCACCGCTGCTGACCGGGAAGGAGTTACTGACCCGAGTGATGATCCTCTTATCATCACCGGGATCATTGCTAATTGTTAGGTCCACAGGATCTTGGTGGAGGATACCGGGGCTTCGTGCAATCTGATGAAGCGCGAAGTAGCTGAAATGTTGGGAGTGCTGGTCATGATCTCCCTATTGCTCAGATAAAGCCAAGATGAAGCCTCCATACGACTGTATGGATCGGGCTGGCAAGTTTTTAAACCGGATTTGGGTGTCACCTTACAAATCTACCGCAAAGATACAGTACTTTAATGAATCAGAGCCCCAAACCATTCTCATCCGTAATTCAAAATCCACAACGAGGTCAATGGGATCCCCGTCGCCTCTAAATGTTGTCAATCCCTCAGGGTTGCGATCGTGACGATCTGGGACTGCCGCCCAGATTTCTTCAGAGAAAGGGAGCATCAAATATTTCAAAGTGGCTGAGACACCGCAAGACTGCTGGGATGACGTCTGGGCAACATGCATATTGTGCCACCAATCGTCATCCTTACTCCGCTTAATCAGAGCCTCCATGGCCCTGTAGAACAAACCGGGATTCCGCCCAAGACCAGGCTCAAAATCCCTCCGCGTGCGCAGAGTCTCCATCTCTTTGGTGAGCTCATTTATACGTTGCTGGATGTATTCATGATCAGTCCCAGGAACGGGAATTTGAGCTCTGGTAGGAGGAGGTGGAGTAGATTGATACATCGGCCTCCTCATGGTTACACCGCGCCTGATAATCTCCTCTTCATCGGAGATACGCGCCTCAGGGTCACTCTCGTACCCTTTGTTTGTGGGAACATAGTTTGTTATAGCCGGTGGTTCTGTTCCACTTCTTTCTGACCTAATCTCCAGTACCACCTTCCGGATAACAACCTCCAGGTCCTACACAGAGAAAGCAGAGGTTGGAAGGTTGCTAGGAAGCACGTCACTATTATTCATCGAATTTCCAGTTGCCATGCATCTGCTTGTCCTTTCCCAAGGAGAAACCTCGAGTGGGAATCAGTAAATCGTCCCCACGGAAGGCGCCAAACTTTTGTGGTCAAAAGACCGGGGTACTAACAATCGTCCGGTTCGTGATAAACGAACTCGGTTTTGATTTATTTAAATTGAGGAGACGATTATAAACGGATAAAACAATAAAGGACACAACGATATTAACATGGAAAACCCTTCGGAGAAGGGAAAAACCATCTGACTAAGAGCTAAAAATTCTCTTAGCCGATATATTGAAT
Organism: Utricularia reniformis; assembly: GCA_009725065.1. Classification (NCBI taxonomy): domain Eukaryota; kingdom Viridiplantae; phylum Streptophyta; class Magnoliopsida; order Lamiales; family Lentibulariaceae; genus Utricularia; species Utricularia reniformis. The sequence continues at coordinate 165,192 of RWGZ01001301.1, read as the reverse complement.
AAACCGTTCATGATACAAATAGATGAGGCTAAAAGAAAATGACTAAGGCAATAAGAAAGCGCAAGAAAGGAAATCTGTAGGGTAACAACCTATTTCGCCCGCCCAAAAGGTCCTGCTGAGCTTGTCATTTTGCCTTGTATTTATAGAGGGGAAGGTCGTTTTCCTAACTAACCATGCGCGTGTAAATTACCCTCTGTAACCGCCTCTTACAAGGTCGTTTTCTCATGCTGGAAAATGTGGTGAGGCCCGAAGTGCAAACAGCGTGAGTAGGCCGGGAGCGCGAAACACGTGAGTTGTAACTATTTAGACCGATCCAAAGGGTCTGTCCCCGGGTATCTTGGTTACGCATAACTCCATCTTCGGTCCAATAACATAAATGGGCCTTCGGGCCGATTATTTCAAATGGGCTAACTTAAAGATCTTGGGCCGCGCAGGTTTGTCTCTGGTCATCTGGGCTGGCCCAATATGATTAGATTCCATCCAATACGGGGTACCCGGTCCCGGAGCCCTCATCAGGTTTGATTACGATTCAGTTACTTCGGATATTTGGATCACCGGATTTCTATGCATACCCCTAATAGACATCATAGGGGCATAACATTATTAAATTTGTCAAATTTAACTATCCTAAACGCCGTAAATGCTGATAATGCCTACCATTCTTGTCTTTTTAATAATGTTATGTTATCTTGAGACGCGCTGTAATGTTGATTGTAATGCATTTCAGTGCCTTATATTCTTGATATTCTGTTCAACATGTGCCCCATTGCTAGGATGTTGTCCTATAATGGGTCTCGACCATAACCCATCGTTCACCCCACAGGGTCCACTCTTTTTCTTCTAAATCCTGATTGTTTTTCGTACGTCGAACCAGTACCAATGGCCGCTCTCACAGAAGGTCATGTCGGTTTACCGAAACATATACATACCTAGTCTGGATGCCCCACTCACTTGGATATCGATGACCTTGAAAAGATGATCGAGATCCAACCATCTAGGCATTGGACCGCTCTCTCTTCCTAGGAAAACATTTTTCTACCAAGACAATTCTGTTACTTGGGGCCATGTGGGTTGTTGTATCACACGCCCAACAACCCTGTCCCAAAAAGTTGTGCCAACGTCTTGGATCCCAAGGTTTTGCACATCTCGAGGCCACAACGCTAACGAGTATTGTAAGGCTTACCCCTCGTCACGGGAAAATTTCACCAGTAGCAGTTTTTTTGTTTGCAAAATAACATTAATAGTCGCCTTATTGACGTGTGGAATCGAGTGAAGTTGGTTTCTATACTAATAGAAACTGAGCTAGTATTTTTTTATATTAACTTAATTTGGGCCCATTTGTGAAACCAGACTCAATTGTTTATATATAAAAATAGTGAGCTCGGTTTCT
>RWGZ01001301.1:130632-161608 GCA_009725065.1 Utricularia reniformis | reverse complement strand
GTAGAAAGTGAATTTACTCATCTTCTTTTGCGTTGGGCTTGGCCCAACATCAGATTCCATCACCCCTTCACATCTCGATTTTACCTAGCAAATCTCCCCTTCTGATTCAGGCGTGATCCTCTTCTTTACCAAAGTAAAGTTTCCAACTTTGCTACAACGGAGCAAAACTAATGTTTGGCCATCGTGTTCAAATTCGTCAAATATCTCGGCCAAGTTCTTACCGGTATGCTACTTTTTTTCAGTTGTCTCTTCTCAGATTCCATTCTTCTCATCCCTGATGAATTTCGATTTCCTTCCAAAATCATCTGATTGTGATTTCAATTGCTTCTTTAGCATCATCTGTTTCCATTTTTTTCTAAATCTTTTTTAATTTTCCGGTATGATCTGATCATCATTTCTGATTGATTCTGCTTCATCCTCTGAAAAAGATAACTCATCTTATTCCTGGTAGTTATGTCAATTTCAGTTTACCTGCATTACATCTTGTATGCTCTGATTTTATTTTATTTTATTTTATTTTCTGATTCTTAATGCCTGGTAGTTAATCTTCATGGAATATGTCCAACGCTTTTTTTTCACATCATTCATCAATGAGACAAAGTATTCTTCCATCATTAGGTTCAGAAAGCTCAAATTGATCAAGTCTGGCGAAGCATAACCACTTGAGGTAAGGATGCTCCCACTTAAAAATGAGTCTCTGTACTGCTGCTCCTGCTTCATTTTCCTTTTTCTGCTCTTTTTTCTCACATTCTCTCTTAAAATCTTTCACACATAGGTATTTCCTTAAACTTGTTCTTGCACCATGATTCTGCTCTGTTTTTGCTTCTGTTCCTGCTCCTTCAAATATTACTGCAACTTTGTTGCTGTTTTCTACCAAGTAGAAAGATCTAGATGTTACGTACGTGTAACTTTTTTAATCAATAAACACTTCTTTCTTCAAATATCTTTTGATTGCAATCTGTTTTCGAGAGGCTTAACCAATAACCATTTCTCCAGATTTAGTATCAAGAACCAAGAAACTCATTTTCTGGTTCTCTGATTCATCTCCACATCTAGATGCTGCTTTTTTTCTTCTTCAAATTGATCATCTTTGGAACTTACGGATGAACCTTTCTTCTTAAAGATTCCTTGCACTAGCCCTATTTTGGGTAAATCATGCTAAATTCTAGTGTCTATTTATTTATCATATTTGCATCGTCGAAACCTCAATTTCCTGTTTCCATTGTGCACCTAGAAAGTGGTGTTAGACATAGATTCAGTGTTGATATTAACTTAATGTATGGTCTGTGGTTTCCACTAAGTAGACCCTCCACTGTGATAATAAACAAGTGAGGAAAGATTCATATATTTTTTTCCATGCCAATTTTTGATTAAAACCAGATGGATCAAACTAGCGAAAATATGCATTGAAACCAATCTCTTATTTAAACCATCTGATTGTATATTGAGCGTAGGATTTGTTCACCCATTCAAGTTATTTTGTTTTTGGTCTCAATTTTAAATTAATGCTTTTTTGTTCATTAGTTTCATACGGACTAGCAGTTACAGGAACCACAATCAGTGTGGGATTCAGGTTCAATTCAAGAATAATGCATAAAAAATAGCCTGTGGGTGTTGGGACAATTGGCCGAAGGGGGGTCAACTTAGGGTGCTTGATTTTACCCATTTCACACAATGTGCTCTATTCCCGAAAGCCCCTCCAAATTTGACATCTCAGACCAAGTGAGTTTTTTGCATCTTTCTTATCTTGTGTGTCTTGTGCATGTTTAAGTTATTCTTATAATTGTTGTGACTAAATCTGTATCTAGGAAAAGGATAAATTGGTGGGAGTGGTGATCCGGTACATTCTATTCAAAAATGAGCAGACTTCAGGTTGTCCAATTAGAAGGGAAGAATTGACTCAATTGATTTCTGGTAATGGATATAAGCAGAGAAATTTGCCTACCTATGTGATCAGTGAGGTTAAATCCAAGCTCTCATCAGTTTTTGGATACGAATTGATGGAGCTTCAGCGTTCTCGGCCTTCTGTAACTTCAGGTCGTTCTTCACAAGCCCAACAGGGTGAGTTTTGTTTCTTTCTCATCTTCTTTTTGATTGTTTTGCTTCACTTAATGTAGGAATTCAGTATACTGTCACTCTCTACTCTCTATAGTCATGGGGAACATCTTTAGCTTCACGTTTACATTAATAATTTACGTATTCCTAGTGATAAAACCTGATGTTTTACATAGTTGTTGAGAGCGAGTGTATATATAAGTTATGAGCATTTATTTGAGTTTCACAAAACTTGTTACATTGATGCAGCAGAAGCGAAATCCTATGTGATCGTGAGCAAATTGCCAAGTGATGTTTATATGAAATATGTTGAGGATACAAATTCATCTCACATGAATGGAATCACATTTGCTGTTGTTGGTATTATTCAGCTCAGCGGTGGCAAAATGACTGAAGGTATATTTAGTTTAGTTTGAAATCCCATATTTCGGTTGACTCTCATGTGCTGCAAGTACACACACCTATTTATCTTGTATTGATTTGACTGTCATTTTTGTCGAAGAAAATCTATGGCATCACTTGAGACGCCTAGGGTTGGATGAGAATGAAGCAAACATGAAAATGACCTTGGAAACACTTGTGAATCAAAGGTGATCATTTGGGAAATATGTTGTTATNCATCTAGATGCTGCTTTTTTTCTTCTTCAAATTGATCATCTTTGGAACTTACGGATGAACCTTTCTTCTTAAAGATTCCTTGCACTAGCCCTATTTTGGGTAAATCATGCTAAATTCTAGTGTCTATTTATTTATCATATTTGCATCATCGAAACCTCAATTTCCTATTTCCATTGTGCACCTAGAAAGTGGTGTTAGACATAGATTCAGTGTTGATATTAACTTAATGTATGGTCTGTGGTTTCCACTAAGTAGACCCTCCACTGTGATAATAAACAAGTGAGGAAAGATTCATATATTTTTTTCCATGCCAATTTTTGATTAAAACCAGATGGATCAAACTAGCGAAAATATGCATTGAAACCAATCTCTTATTTAAACCATCTGATTGTATATTGAGCGTAGGATTTGTTCACCCATTCAAGTTATTTTGTTTTTGGTCTCAATTTTAAATTAATGCTTTTTTGTTCATTAGTTTCATACGGACTAGCAGTTACAGGAACCACAATCAGTGTGGGATTCAGGTTCAATTCAAGAATAATGCATAAAAAATAGCCTGTGGGTGTTGGGACAATTGGCCGAAGGGGGGTCAACTTAGGGTGCTTGATTTTACCCATTTCACACAATGTGCTCTATTCCCGAAAGCCCCTCCAAATTTGACATCTCAGACCAAGTGAGTTTTTTGCATCTTTCTTATCTTGTGTGTCTTGTGCATGTTTAAGTTATTCTTATAATTGTTGTGAGTAAATCTGTATCTAGGAAAAGGATAAATTGGTGGGAGTGGTGATCCGGTACATTCTATTCAAAAATGAGCAGACTTCAGGTTGTCCAATTAGAAGGGAAGAATTGACTCAATTGATTTCTGGTAATGGATATAAGCAGAGAAATTTGCCTACCTATGTGATCAGTGAGGTTAAATCCAAGCTCTCATCAGTTTTTGGATACGAATTGATGGAGCTTCAGCGTTCTCGGCCTTCTGTAACTTCAGGTCGTTCTTCACAAGCCCAACAGGGTGAGTTTTGTTTCTTTCTCATCTTCTTTTTGAATGTTTTGCTTCACTTAATGTAGGAATTCAGTATACTGTCACTCTCTACTCTCTATAGTCATGGGGAACATCTTTAGCTTCACGTTTACATTAATAATTTACGTATTCCTAGTGATAAAACCTGATGTTTTACATAGTTGTTGAGAGCGAGTGTATATATAAGTTATGAGCATTTATTTGAGTTTCACAAAACTTGTTACATTGATGCAGCAGAAGCGAAATCCTATGTGATCGTGAGCAAATTGCCAAGTGATGTTTATATGAAATATGTTGAGGATACAAATTCATCTCACATGAATGGAATCACATTTGCTGTTGTTGGTATTATTCAGCTCAGCGGTGGCAAAATGACTGAAGGTATATTTAGTTTAGTTTGAAATCCCATATTTCGGTTGACTCTCATGTGCTGCAAGTACACACACCTATTTATCTTGTATTGATTTGACTGTCATTTTTGTCGAAGAAAATCTATGGCATCACTTGAGACGCCTAGGGTTGGATGAGAATGAAGCAAACATGAAAATGACCTTGGAAACACTTGTGAATCAAAGGTGATCATTTGGAAAATATGTTGTTATCTCATTCTCTAATTGTGAAGTTTACTTTTGGTATGCGTAGATATTTGCAGAAGGAAAAAGTGAATGGTCCTGAAGGCACAATTATGCATTTTCAGCTTGCTGAGAGAGCTCTTGAAACAACATTTTATGATCGAATCAAAGAATATGTTGCTCAGGTGGCCTTTCTACTTTTTATCAATGCGTTATAGTGTCCCATTTGATCATTGAATAATGTGTTTTGTTGCAGATGATGCAAAAAGATCAAATATCTTTGGACGAAGATTGAAAAGCCCAGGTTGCTCTGGGGAGGGAGGAGTGTTAACTTTAAAAAAACTTGAGCAGCTTCAATATTATAACTTTTGTTATCCTTGTAGTTGGAACTCCTAAATTCTAACTAAATAAAAAGAATAAAACAAGTTAGACCAACAACTTAAGCCAATCTACTACAACACCCCAAGGTTACAAACTCAAGGCCAATTACAGCGAAAGAAATGCTTCAAGAACTGATAACAAACCTGGCTTTTATCCTCCGTGCCTTCAGTGTAAGCAGAGAAATCATGATTCTGAAAACTGCTATTGACACCTTGATAAAATATGCTCATATTGCAAAGGAAATTGTCATATTGAAAGAGTATGCACTATAAAACGGGCAAGATACTATAGGAAATTTTGAAAAGGCAATGAGCTATGTATCTCTTGATTTCAATGAAAATGAAGTGATTGACATTTACTCTATGTCTAAACACAATACTAGTTTCAACGATTGATCTTAAGAAAAAAGGAACTTGGTTGTTAGATAGTAGCTGCAATAATCATCTAACAAATGATTTTTCTTCTTTTCTATCATAAAAGCCGATCTATGGAACAAAAAGTTGAAATCGCTAATGGAAATTTCATAAAAGTTCAAGGAATTGAAATTATTCAGTTAGAAACAGAGAGTAATCTACTCAATATTACAGAGGTATATTATGTACCTGAAGCATCTCACAATTTGCCAAGTGTTGGACAACTAATGGAGAAGAAACTGAAAATAATATTTTGTGACTTGATTTGTGAAATACTTACTCCTACAGGAAAAAGTATACTGAAAATTCAAATGGAGAACAAAGTATTCCTGATTAAAACTCAAGGGTCTGGAAATATGGACATATCAGTATGTATGACTGCTAGTGATAACTCAAAGTTATGGCACAAACGTTTTGGTCATCACAACTATATCTCTTTAAAAAAAATACAAAAGGAACATCTAGCAGAAAGACTAAGCAGCAAAATTACCTCAAACCAGCATCTTTGTGAAATCTATCAAATAGGAAAACAATGTAGGCTACCATTTCTCGTATGCCTTTGGAAATCAAAAACAAAATTGGAGTTAATACATAGTGATGTATACGGACCACTGAAAATATCAACATCATGAGGAAACATGTATCTTTTAACGTTCTTTGACGATTTTTCTAAATATTGTTGGGCATTCTTCCTCACAAGCAGGGCCGAGGTCACAAACTGTTTTAAAAGGTTTAAAGCATTGGTTGAAAACCGAAGCACCTATGATGGTAGTCCTAGAATCGATCCTTGTTCTCTGAAATAAATCCTAAGAAACCCGGATTACGTTTAGTTAAAGTGGAGAAAGAATTAAAACCATAAGATCTTATAACAGAGGAGAATATACACCATATGAGCTAACTGAAATATGCAACCAAGAAGGAATTATTCATCAATTTACCGCACCCTATACAGCACAACAAAATGGGGTGAGCGAGAGAAGAAACATGACCATAATGGATATGACAAGATGCCTAATGTTTGAAAAAAATGTGACAATCAGGTTATGGGTAGAAACTGTTAATACTGTGGTTTATTTAATTAATAGGCTTCCAAAAAAAGGAACTGAGGAAATGAAAACTCCATTTGAACTATGGAATGACAGAGTCCCGGATGTGCAACATCTTAGAATTTTTGGAAGTATTTGCTATGTACACATACCAAAAGAAAGAAGAACTAAGTTGGATAAAAAAGCTCAAGTGGGAATACTCATGGGATACATTGATACCACCAAATGGTTCAGAATTTTTGATATTGAGAAACGAAGAATTAGAGTCAGCAGAGATGTTGTATTCGATGAAAAGAAACAATGGAAATGGAATGAACAACTAGATTTAAATGATGAAAAAACTTCAGTTCAAAGATTTAAATCACTCAAAAAAATCTACGACAAATGCATGACAATAAAGGAACCAGATACATTCATCAAAGCAATACAACACCCTGGTTGGTATCAAGCTATGATTGATGAATTAAGTATGATTCAAAAAAATCATACCTAGAGTCTTGTTAATCTGCTAAAAGAAAAAGAGCAATTGGTGCAAAATGGGTTTTTAGAACCAAACTCAACTCCGACGGTTCTGTAAACAAATTGAAAGCAAGATTTGTTGCCAAGGGATATTCACAAAGGGAATGAATAGACTTTACAGAAACCTTTGCACCGGTGGCAATGTTAGAACTTCTTGCCTTAGCAGCCTGTAACGATTGGAAGGTCCTTCATCTTGACGTGCAATCTGCATTTTTAAATGGCAAACTGCATGAAGAAAATTATATAAAACAGCCTCCAGGTTTTGAGAAAAAATGAGAAGAAGATAAAGTTTTTGGACTGCACAAAGCTCTATACGGTTTAAAAGAGACACTAAGGGAATAGTATAGCAAAATAAATATCAGTTTTCAGGAACAAGGCTTCAAGAGAAGTAAAAATGATCCAACTCTTTATGTTCTGGATCAAGAAAACAAAGGAAATGTTATAATATCACTCTATGTCGATAATATCTTGATCACAGGATGTGCTGAAGATTTAATAGACATGGTAAAGGAAAATTTGATGAACACATTTGAAATGTCAGATTTGGGATACATGAGATATTTTATGGGAATGGAAGTTATGCAAGAAAGAGATTATATCTTCTTATCACAGTCTAAATATTCAAAAGAACTCATCAAAAGATACAAGTTGGAAAAGGGAAAACACGCATCTATTCCAATATCTTCCGATGCAAAACCAATTTCAATAGCTGCTAATTTTAAGCAAACAATGACTGATCCAAATAATCTCGTAGAGAAAAAAGCATACATAAATATAATTGGCTCGCTTATGTACCTTTGAGCAACAAGGCTGGATATCTCTTTTGATGTTGGACTTCTATCCAGGTTCATGTCTAGATCACATCAAAACCATTTTGATGCTGCTATGAAAATTCTCAAATATGTTAGAAGCACATTAAACTTTGGATTATTATTCAAGAAAAGTACTGATCTTAATCTTGAGGGTTATGTAGACATCGATTTTGCAGAAGACAATGAAGACCTTAAATCGACAACTGGTTAAGTGTTCATGCTTGGAGGTACTGCTTTTTTTTGGAAAAGCAAAAAACAAGAAATCATTGCTCAATCCTCGGCAGAAGCAGAGTATATGGCAGGTGCTGCTGCCTCAAATCATGCTGTTTGGCTGAAAAAATATTTTTGGACTTCAAGATAGCTATTACGACACCATTGAAGGTAAAAATTGAAAACAGATCCGCTATATGCATGGCCAAGAATCCAACTTTATTTGGAAGATGCAAACATATAAACATAAAGTATCATGTCTTAAGAGATTATTTAGAAGGAGTTATCAAACTAGAGTACGTACCCTCCGAAAAGCAAGCCGCGGACATACTTACGAAGCTTCTGTATCCAAGATAGTTTTGTCATCTTCGAAATATCCTTGGACTCGCTGAAAATCCCACCATCCTCAGTAAGCACGAAAATACAAGATTGAATCATCAAGAAGGAGTGTTAAATACGGATGATGAAACAATCCTGCTTCACTTGTGTAAACCTGCAGATTGTGATGAAATGTTGCTAGAGGTGTTTCAACCATGAAGAAGCTTCTGGGCTCTAACCCTACAAAAATGTCAAATAAAGAATGGGCCAAGACATACTCAATGTCCAAGAATAAAAGCAAGATCAAGCCCAAAAGACTTTCAAGTTTCCTTAACCGATGTTTCATTTACATTAATTTGTGTCAATCACAACCACTGTCTATAAATAAGGCAAAATGTATCTGAAACAAAAAAAACAAGTTATAAACATGCAATAACCTTTCATATCCCGTTTCTTCAAACATAAGCCTTGGAAGCTAAAAGTTAAAGCCAGGCCACAAAATCGTTGGCTACCAACATCCTTTCATGATGACAGTTGTGGGATGTGGAAAAAGAAAACAATAAAACAAGCTACTACATCAGAAATAAATCTGTAAGCTCCAAAACCATACTAATTTTGTGTTCACCTGCTGTGTCTTTATCCAGAAAAGATGTCATCAACTTCATTGTCACCTCCTACATTCGAAGGCAAAGAATATCGGGTGTGGGCAAGAAAAATGCGAATTTATCTCCAAAACCAAGACCTTTGGGATGTTGTCCACGGAACTGGTAACAATGAAGCTGAAACTTCAACTGTTACAGCGAAAGACATCATCAGAATTTGCAAGGAACTCAGAAGCCCTAAATGTCCTTTCTAATGCTGTGCTAGGAGATCATTATGATCTAATAATTGATTGCAAGACGCCATTGGACGCTTGGAAAATTCTGTCAAAAGTCTACACCATCATAAGATATAAACTTGAACAAGAAATTACTCACCAATAGAGGGTTCTCGACAATTTGCAAGTGAAAGATGGAGAATCAATCACTATAGTGTCTTATTCTCTTAGCAACATCCTGAAGCAGCTTACCAAATTAGGAGAAATTGTGAATGATAAGAGAATAAAAGAAAAGATCGTTTCAACCTTACTAAGCTCCTTTGATTTAATCATTACATCATTAGAAATAACAGGTTGCATGAAAAGCTATATATCAGAACAAATTTTGTATGCACTTTACAATGCTGAAATCAAGGACAAAACACGTGCAAATAAAGAAAAGAATGAAGGAGCATTCTTCTAACTGGTTTAGATATAGAGCAAAATGCATAAGCTTTCCATGACAACCATTGTTTGGAACTAGAGCATTTTTTTGAGATCTACGTTTTTGAAACTTTCCTGTTGGCTTTTGGTGGTTATTTAAACTGCAGAAATGGGTTGTTGAAACTACTGGAGGATTCATCCCTTGAACAAAAAATGCTTTATTTTTGTAGATCTATGAACTCCCACACATAAGATGGCTGCCAAGTATTGATTGTATTTAGGACACTGGATTTTTCAGCTTGCACAAAAAATCTTTTTTAAAACATAAATTAGTTGTTCAACTCCAATGCACATAAATGACAATAATTTCAGGATTAACAGATAAAAGATAGACCAAGATAAATCTTATGTAATCAAAATATTTTAGGAAATAAAGTTAGTTTGCGAGCAACAAAAACTTGGTAGTTTTATCAATGAATTTACAAATAGTTCTTTGGGTCGAAAACTTTCATTGGTTATCGAATCATTTTCATTGAAACATTATTCAATCACTTTTTTCTGCTTGTTAGATAATGAACAATCATTTACACGAAAAATACCTAAGATGTATTGTATAATAATGTTTATGAAACTATTAACCAAAATTCATTCCCCTTGATCACTTTAAAACTTTACATTCATATTCATTATTATCTAAACACATGAAGGGTGAGTCCCCATGTTGTGTCGTGTTTTATTTTCTTCTTTAATCTTTTATCTAATCAGAATACATTTCCATTATACATGTAGCATATTGTGGGTCTTACAAGATATACGTAAGATTCGTTGAAAATAAAATATAAGAAACATCCTCCTATAAATATGAGGAACATTCGGGAAGAAAAGAAGCTCCACACTCAACGCTTTACACTCTATACGCTTTAGTTTTACAAGCTTACCTCATTGTGAAACTAGTATTAGAAAGTTTTGTCTTGGTTGTAATTCATATTTTTTTAATGGAATTTACGTGAGTTTAGTGCTCTATGAATTTTTCTCAGTAATTTCAGATTTCCACATTAAAATCATATTTCTTTATGGTAGATCAATACATCAATCTATCACATATAAATAAATTCAATATTACGAGAATCATATCCATCCGTAACAATAGCGAACCAAACTTAATTTCACGCCCAAGTAGAATCATGAAAAAAAGTTTTAGTTCTATAATACAATAAATATGGTCTATATTAAAATAATAGATAACTTAATTATAGTGCAAAAAAATATCAATACTAATTTATTTATACTAAAAACTTAGAAAAACGATCTGGTTATCAAAAAAACAACATAATTTTGAGTCTCGTGGACTAACAAACTTTGATCTAAAAAATCACATAAGATTGAACCTCTTAATCTCAACCTATTATTCCATCCGATTTTAAAAACATTGATTTATATCTATCAAACACTCATAATTTATACTTTTCTGTTGTAACAAGGTACAATCAAACAATCTCTACTTATATCCACCTCAAAATATAATAGACATTACAAAATCATTCGCAGCGTCTTCAATAATAAATCAAATACATGATTATCAAATTTTGGTCATAACAAACAATATAGTTTGAGGTAAGACGAATGTGATCGAATCCAAAAAAAAACATGCAGTGAAATAGCAGCATTTTCCCCTCATGATTTGCAGTGCTCATCAGAACAAAAAAACTTCCAACAGCATATGGACGACAAAAACAATCCATATAAAGAATCAAACTCAAGAAGGGAAAAAAGGGATGGTCGTTTACTTAGTCTCCTGCTGCAGTGACTTCTGAGTCAGGTCTTTGTGAGTGTATAGGATGCCTTTATCACAGTTTACAACGTGACCATTTCCTCTACCAAGCCTGACACATTTCGGGTTAACGTTATACGGAACACATGCAAATTAGCAGTGATTGAGATAAACATCGCAAATCTAGTGGAATATGGTTGAATTAAGAAACATACCACCGTGTGGTGAGTAATCCTTCAACACCAACAGGACCACGGGCGTGGATCCGACTTGTACTAACACCAACCTATCATGAGTTAGCACCAATTATCCAATGCGGTTTTTAAAGGAAACACCCATTCGCAGAAGCATTAGTAGCTTACCTCTGCGCCTAACCCGAAACGGTAGCCATCGCTAAATCTCGTACTTGCATTGTGAAACACAGCAGCACTGAAAAGTCAAAAAAGAAGTTCAAAATTAGCTAGCTCTACATTCTACGTTTAAATTTCAACAGGATTTTGGGTTCAAAACAAATCCTGCAAAGAGAATTGAAGTAAGAGGTAGATTGAAAAATCACCTGTCAACTCGGTGTAAAAATACTTCAGCAACTTCTTGATCCTCAGTCACAATACAGTCGGTGTGAGAACTGCAATCAAGAGATAAAATAATAAAAACAATGCTCTATATGATAACAAATAAAGCGGCCATCTATGTAAGCATAATCAAACAAGAGTCGTAAAAACTTCAGAAGTAACACACACCTTCCATGCTTGTGTATATGATCAATTGCGGCGTCTACATTATGCACAATTTCAATAGTGCAAGCAAGAGAACTGTATTCATGATGCAGAGAAGGTGCTTCTGGAATACTGAGCATAGAGCTTGCTCGAGGTCCACCAAATATCTTGACACCTGTGTATTATCAATCTTTTTAGAATAAAATCCTAATTTACCCTATAAGTATTGCTGGATTGTGGTAAAAAATCCAGATATTATGCATTAAGCTTAAGTAATATGCCCAAACTCAACATCATGAGGTGAAAATAATTTGAGACCTCCATGAGAGCAACAATTTTACATTTTCCAGATTACCCAGTGAAAAGCAGGCTATAAGTATCCGGGTTCATGAATGCATTCGAAATATTCGAAAAATGAGTCCAGATTACTTACCTTTATTCTGAAGTTCCAAAACAAGTTCATTTACACTGCCATCTGCGACCAAGTCCTCATGAACAAGAAGTGTTTCCTTGAGAAATAGAGAATCAATGGCTTTAGGCTATCATAATCGAATGGGTTGGCAAAAGTATTAAAAGTAATAGCAACAATCACAGTGATAATAGTATAAATAAGTAAATAATAATTCCACTAATAAACAAATGCAAACAATCAATGAGCTAAACATACCATAGCATTGCATGCAGCAGGGTAATCTATTTTTGCATCTACAATTATCTGCTTTGCCATATCTCTATTTGCAGATTTGTCAACATAAACATGACATACACCATCTGTGAAGAAACAAGAATACAGTCTTAGGTATCCATGTATCAATCCAAATTCAACTGATAAAAAAAGAAAAGGTAAATATTAACACAACCACCTAAAGTTCAGAAATATTACCAGAATGGCCGAGGACTGGAATTTTTGTCGAAGATTTAATTTGAGAGACTAGTTTGTTACTGCCTCTTGGAATAACAAGATCGACCACATCATCCAACTGTTTCACAAACAAAGGTAAAAGATTATTGAACTGCAGATATGAGTTGGCAATATATCTTCCATAGGTAACCTTGAGCAATTCGGGTATCTCATCCCTTGAGGCCACTAGTCCAATAAGTCCTTTTCCAATATTTTCTGGGATAGCTGAAGTAATTACCTAATATGTATAACAAGTAAAAAAATTTAAAAGGAGATCTATTAGGCATTAAATTACTGGCATATATTTTGTTAGTACAAGAACCAAACAAGAGGACAATTTACTCCAGTAAACCTTATGAAGGATTTCATTTGAGCGTCTTGCTTCCTTTCCCCCTTTTAAAAGCAATCCATTGCCACTTCGGATTGCCAGAGACGCTATCTGTCAAGAGTTAAAAGGGCACAATGGAATCAAAACATGCGTATCATATCTGAGCATATTCTATCGGATTCTTATCTAGTGATAGAAAGCACCATGACAAATGCCAATTTGGAAATATACCTTGTTGGGATATATTGGAAATAAATCATTGAAATACTAATGACTAGCAAATAAACATATATATTGGAAATAAATCGTTGACATACTAATGACTAGCAAATAAAAATCGCTAGCAATGTTTGGTGGGAAAGGGATGTTCAGGTATTTAAGTGAGAGAGATAAGCAATACAAAAAAATGCAAATTCTATCACATCAATATGTTGAAGAAAGTAGAAAGTATGTTCAAAGATGAGAAAAGAATTATAATCTTGCAAATTCTATCACATCATTAATGACAGTATGCTCATTAATAACTTAACATGCATTTACGATAGAAAAAATTGTTTCAAGAATTTACCTGAACGAGAGCATCAGGACGTGATTCAAAAATGATCAAAATGACACCCAAGGGAGATGATGTCTTCTCTAGTATGAATCTCTCCGAGACCTATGACAACATTTTTCAGGAATTCGAAGAAAAGCCCACCAAATTGTGTAAATGTAGACAAACATAAACTGCAAGACACAACTTCTACACAAAATATGTGTATGAATACAATGTCAGGTTTGATTAGATTAATTACTTTTCTTTGGACAAAATTAGATTAGTTACTTGGAGTGAAAAGAAAAAAAATGGATTGCAGTAAATAAAATGCTTCATTTTCTCACAATCACTGGTAATCTAAAAACAACAGTTTTGAAAGAGACCTACACAGTGAGTACGGTAACCATCCTTGGTTTTTCGGCCTGGAAATTTATGTTTCCAGGAACTCAAGTGGATGTTGCTCATGTTTATGCTTTCACATTATCTTTGATTAAGATGCAAAATTTTACGGTGACAATCTAATCATGAGTATTGAGAATTCAGTATATATTTAATGTGGTTTATTTACATTGCAAGGTGTACGTACACTATAATAAGAGGAACATATCACTATATAAAGGAAAAAAGGATCACCAAATCATACATCATCAATTATTGTTCATTACCTCAGTTCTCTTCAGAACATGGCCAACAGGCTCTTCCATGTTTGCAAGCAAACGAACAGCATTAGAGAGACTTGAAATCTGAAAAAAAAGTAACCTAGAAATGTACAATCTCCATACCCTTCATGAAGTTACTGTTCTGGTAAGTTCATTCGAGGATCTATCTCACCTTACCAGGCTTCAAGGTTAGCCTGGATACCAAAGACTTTTCGTATCCAGCCTGGTTTGCATCAGCAACATCAGCTTCATTTTCTTCAAGTATCATCTTCTCATTAGCTTCTAGTGCATTGGCTACATCATGCAAAATTTTACTTCTCTCATCCGAAGAAAGAGCCTGCAATTAAAAACATAGCAGTTAACAGTTAAAACAATATCATGAAAAATGAAAAATATATCCAACAAGTACCTGGAGAAGTCTTGAACCTACTCTAGCTGATTTCGCCATTTCACGTGCGCCAAATTCTCCAGGCAACACCCATTGATTAGCATCTCGATGAAACAATGTGCCAATATGCTTTCCTTTAAGGACTTCTATAATATTGTCAACAGCAAAACCACTTCTCACGGAAGGGATTTTCACCATGGAAGAGAATGAGTTCAAAACCAAAGGACGAGATAAAAATAAGAAAAGAATAAATTCTGGTTATATGTTGATTTCCATAATAAAATCCTTAAAAATGGAATATTGGGACTTCGGCTCATGCAAGATAGGACTACGACTGAAGAAATTTAAGGATTACTTAAACATTCATGCTTTTACATGTCTTCTGGGTACATGGGGTCTACTATCATCCAAGAAAATGGTAAGCACACAAAAACCTTCATACCGGAATCATTTCATTTTATGGCGTAAAATATAAGGAAATATCTACAAAGCAAAATTTTACCTGGTGATAACAACCGGGATGCCAGCATCTGAAGCACAAATGGCAGACTTTACCTTCGCAGTCATGCCTCCTCTTCCAACCCTTGACTTCTCCCCAAAGGTTATTAGACTTTCATGCTTTTCTTTACAATATGTAGAGATAAGTTCAGAACGTGGATCACTCGGTGGACCACTATAAAGACCATCTACATCACTCAATAGTATAAGAAGATCAGCATTCAGATCTAATGCTAGCAGAGCTGCTAAACTGTCATTGTCCCAAAATATTCCAGAGGAGTCCTACAAAAATGAATTTGCCTCAGAATGAACCAGGTGCAATGTCAAAAAACCTAATGCAAGAAGTTCCATGAAAAAAAGGTGCAAACCTCATAAGGCGCACTCCTGGTACTCACTGCATCATTTTCATTAAATATAGGAACTACTTTTGGAGATAACAAAGAGTTAACAGTCACATTTAGCTGTTTCCTAAAAGCTGGGTCTCTGAAATCGTTATCAGTGACTAGCAGTTGAGCACATCTCACATCCAACTGTTTAGAAAGATCAAAGCATCAGATGAGCATTTAATGACAGAACTTTCATTATGTTTTATTCTTCTAAAACTGTACAAAGATTACTCTGTAGTGAGTGTGGCTATCTAAGATAAATTTGTCCTAAAACAGAATTCACCTTACTGAATAAAGTATCATACAAAGCCATAAGACCATTTTGTCCAAGAGCTGCACAAGCTTTCCCATCAAGCTCCATCTGAAGTTTTTGCAGGTCATTTGAACTGCAACAATAAAAAGGCAACACAAATGATGATGAAAACTGAATTGATTTCCTTTAGATCATCAATTAGCAGTGCATTTCTTAGGACTTTTAGATTATAAACATAAATCTAATGTTGCTACAATGCAATATCACAAAAAAAAGTAAAATTTAATTCTTGCAATTTCTTTTAAGGTGATTATCTATGTAAACATTGGGCCATGGTTGGAATAAAAAAATGCAGCCTGGAAATATAAAACCTGTTGTGAAGCAATTCATTGTGTCTAAGACGCTGACGACCAATACCCACCGCACCTGATGTTACCAAAATAACTTCATAACCATCTGACATCAGTTCAAAAATCTGCATCACAATTAATTTCATTAGCGACAATGTTAGAAAACTTGCAAATCTAGAACCATCTAATAAAGAGTTCGGCTAAAATCAGTATCTTACCTGCTCACAGAGGGCACCTAGCCTGCCAAGAGCCAATCTACCATCAGCTCGAGTAACAACAGCTGTTCCAACCTTATTTCATTAAAAAATGTTAGCAAACATTAAATTCAGGTAGTCCGGGAAAAATAAAAAAATAGAGAGGCAAATGCATATATTTCTTCGGAAAATTCACATCACCTAAAGGTTGAACAAATGACCTAGAAAACACACACCTACAGGCCATGGACCGAATACTACTGGGATTGAAAGGCATAAAGCGTGGCTTTCTTTAAGACCTTGAAAGTTCATTTGTGAGCGTGAATGTTGTCAAGCAGGATTATAACACCGCAATTCAACTAAAACATGTTATCAATCAAACTGAAATCACCATGGAGGAAAATAAAAACTAAAAGTAGAAAAGCGCACGCTTTTCAAGCTTCCTGATAATTAAAGTAACCGATGCACATGTGCAGTTGTAAACGCTTCAAAGACAAAACGAAAAAGATGATCTTTTCAATGTATTTTGCACCAGAGTATCGAAATAAACAATGCAGATAATTTCACGTCATTCTTCGTGAATGAATCCCATAGCAGGAAGATAAAATGTATTTCCATCCACAAAAAATATATCAGACCATCAAACAAAATGATGGAGTCCATAAGTCCAACAACAATGTAACCGAACCTTGACAACAACACGCTTCACATCGAACACGAATTGGCGAGATGGATCTTCAGCTGCCATTACAGAATTCACAATAAAAAACAGATCAGATAGTGCGCAGTGCAGTCTAAAACTGCTCCAAGATGATTCTTGAGTTTCGCAAGGGCTCAAACAGAGAATTGATATTGGGCTGGCAAGCAAACTTCGTATGCCTCTATCTTGTAGGTTTCTGGTTTATGGAGGATTTAAAAATGTACACGTGTAAATAATATATAAAGCCATGATTAGATGGATGACTATGGAGTCATGGACCAATTCAACTATGAATTCATGTTTAAAAAATAATAATAACATTTATTATTATTATTTCATCAATATTATAAATAAGATATATAACGATTTAAAGGAATATATATATATTTGTTTCGTCCACGTATAAACAATATATATTTTAAAAGTCATAATGAGACTTTTGATCAATTCATCCACAAGATCATAAATATATCCGTTCACAAATAATACCAACATTAATTATTATTTCTTTAATTTTTAAAAAATATATGAAGATTTAAAAGAAGGTACATATATTTGCTTTGTCCACATATACACTATGTACGGTAAAAGTTATAATCATATTTTTTAAAATTTTAAAATAAAAATATACATGGATTGAAAGAAATCTACCTGTAATTTGATTTGTCTGCATGTAAACAATTGAGATTGTTTGGTATCCTAATAACAATAGCGTTGCGGTGAGGTGAGATCGCGATTTTATAAAAATGCACAAAACAAAAGGATTTTTACGATGTTATCATCCTTTAAAAATCACGATTTGATAATCGCTACTAAAATCATTTATATTCTCATCGCGATTTTGAAAATTACTTTATTACCATTCATTTTACAATTATATAAATAATATTTTTACCCTAAACCTCAATTATGCCGTCAATTATTTCCCATAGCCACATGTGATCTAAATTTCTTTCCATAATTTTGATTTAGATTCATTTTCATTGATAATGGTTGTGATTATAGTGGTTTGATGGATTTGTGTGTGTTTGTTTTCTTTTATTTGAGAAATTATGTAATTTTTCTCCTATGCCATAATTGATGAAATTGTTTTAATTTATGTTCTTATGCCAATGATTTCTCCTAATTTCCGGATGTTCTCCGAATTCCCGAATGTGCTCCTTTGATTCGATTACAGTGACTCAAAGAATAGCTTTTTGTATCAATCACTTATGCATTTTTATGAGCTTAATTTTGATAATCCGTAACTATTATTATTTATTTTATTAAATATAGATTGGGTTATAAAATCAGTGCTTAGATTTTATCAATATAAAGATAGATTTGTATAAGTTCTGATTATTTTATTTGAATACTTATTTGAAATGACAAAACATTTTGAATAATTAGTTTTCTTTGTTTTTTAGTTATTACAATGTGTATGTTTTGATACATAGGAATGGAAGAATCCCAAAATGACTAGAAAGATGGCTTATTGGGATAGAAGCATGATTGAGATATTTGTTAAATTGTGTGCACAAGAAGTGATTAAGAGAAATAGACCATAGACATTTCTAAGCAAAGTAGGTTGGCAAAATCTGATAATTGGATTTACTTAGGCAACCGGTAGGAACTACTCAAGGCACCAATTAAAAAACAAGTGGGATGTGTTGAAAAAATATTGGGTTATTTGGTTGAGACTTAGACAGACGACATTAGGTTTAGGTATATCTAATTTAACAGGGACTGTGATAGTTTATGAAAATTGGTAGACGGAAGCATTAAAGTAAGAATAGTTACACACCCTTTTGATAATGTTAATATGTACGTGATCTAGTCTAAAAATGTTTTATGGTGTTTTCTTTAGATCAGTCAATTTATTATATAATTTTGAGTTCAATTATTGTGGGAACAAAAGCGATATACGAGTTTCGGCTCACAATGTGTGAGTTTACGTCATCGGGAGGGCGAAGATCTATCTTGCTTTCCATTATAATAATCAAATAATACAATTTATAATCGAGAGTTATCGACAACCTGAGTGGATAAAATATGAAAAACGATCGATTTCACTACGTCACGCTCAAACTGCCAAAAACTCGCGAATGGGAGGAGGACTCGCGAATTTTTGATCAAAATCTAGCGAGTGGGACGAAAAGTCGCGAGTCACAAGGTCCAAATGACGAAAACTCGCGAGTCAGGGGGCTATGTGACGAAAACTTGCGAGTCGGGGGTCCGGTGGCGAAATCTCGCGACTTCATGGAGCAAAAACTCGCAACTTGGTGTTCAATGGGGCAAAACTCGTGACTAGGCAATAACTAGCGACTATAATTCCGCGAAATAAGATACGAAACTATGCAAACCACGAGACAGAGCAAAAAGTCGCGAATAAACTCATGACTCGTGACTTTTGAGCACACAGTCGCGAGTGTGGGATGCAAGGCAAGTCCTCGCGACTTTTAAGCCAAAAAAGTCGCGAGTGTGGCATAAAGTCAAGAATCCCGGTCTTGGGAAGCGTTCCAAGAATCTAAACCATTTTCTGGGGTCTAAGGTATTGTATTTATAGAAAAACTTGGCCCAATAGGTCAACTTAGGGTCCAAAAGCACAGTCTTAGTCAATTTGGCTTAGCCTTGCTCGAGTTGCTCGGAAACTCCCAATTTCATCGAGATATGAATCATAATGTCCCGGGTTTTTCAAAATGCATCTCGGTTGAACACTGATCACACATAATGTTGGGAAAATACCTGAAAATACTATGGACGAGTTCCTCTTCTCCGAATATCTAGGATATAGCCAAAAATATCACATAAACTCACGAACAAGCTCTCCGAGTGCCAAATTACAAAATACCCCTAGCATCATTCCCAACCAAAATCATCTAACACTGCTCAAAACGTCATCAAAATTCTTATACGTGGGCCCGGTATGTCCAGATTATAAGATTACCCCCAAAATCACATTACTCAATAAATATAATAGAAAACCGAAAATACCATTTAGCCATGTCAGAAGAGCCCCGAGGGTATCATAATTATGTAAACAACCACGGGCAATATCAATAGTCCCCTGGTTTGCAGATTCAGATTATGAGGACTAAACCACATTATATCGGCTCGTCTCGAAGTCTAGTACTCGTTCATACACTTTTTCGAGAAAACCATGAGTAATGCCGAAATCTTCTCACTGACACTAAGGGTATCAGATTTTGAGGTAGGACGAGAATTTCATGACTTTTCAACTCGAGGGGTCTGCTCTTATAAATACCACTATTTACTTTGTGTACCGACGCATTTCATTGCACCCTGAAATTCAGCCATGCCGCTTCGATTTGTCAATTCTACGCAATCGAACATAGGCAATTTTCGAACCGGTTAGCCTATCACGATGGTGTCAATCTCCGCATGAATTTCTGACTTCTCTTCACGACTTAGCGGTTCGTGAGACTTCTGCACTTCGCAATTCAATCTTGTTCTCGTCGTGATTGTTACTCTATAATCTCGAGCTCATATGTCTTTTCCCTGCCTAAGACATGTCATTACTTCGGGGCAATTATTTTACGCTTACAGTCGATCATGTGCATCTTTTATATGCAACTCAATTATAGGCTACCTACAAAGACTCTCTTCTACATAGCATGATTGCTTTCTTAGTAAGGGGCCGGTGAAACAAAGAAAGCTGGATGTGTGAACTTTAAGATTAACATAGTACTTTGAGGTCGAGTCCCCAACTTTGAGGCAAAATGATGAATTACTTTCTTTTTAAGAGACGATTTCATCAAACAAAAAGGGTCTCTGGCCGACTTTTAAGTATAGAGACGAGGGTTAGACTTGAGTATATCTTTCTCGCTTATCGAATATTATGTCAGGGACATGTCGATTGAGGTAGGGTCATTATCTTCCCTCTATTCCTGTTTCCCATATATACTGTGTGAGAATTACGATTCTATCATGAAGTAAATCTTTATTGCGGGGGAAGCTTGGCCTCGGAAGATGTTAGCTGAACTCTACGAATTATAAGAAAATAACACCAAGATCCCCGACTGAGAATCATATAAGAAATAACATAAAACCGGAGCAAGAACATAAAATTGCCTCATAAGAAAGCAGGAACCGTTATATTTTCATCTCGTCAATTTTGATTCCTCATATATTTCATTTGATAAAGTAAGTCCCAAATTTTCTTTGAAACTGCTTCTCTTTATTTGCAAATTTAAAATTTGTCTTTACTTCGTTCCGTCTCTCACAAAATCTCGCAACTTGATCAAGCCTGATCGTTGTTGCTATATACAGATTATTTCCAATAAGAAAATCCATGTCACCCATAAAACGACTTTATGACATCTTCGATGGTAAATAAGACAATCTATGTCATGCAAACAATAATTCTTTGGACATGATGGTCATAAATAATGACATACATGTTATACGACAACGTGCTGATCCTTCCAATCATAAATAATGATCCCGAGTCATCCATAAAATACTTATAGTCATTTCACCATATGTCAAAAGAGTATAGACCTTTTGAAGATAATTACTTGATCACTTTATANACTTTTTGTTTTATATGTTGTCTTTAAAATTTCTGATAGTTTCCGACAATCGATAAGACTCCTGGTATGTGAGAATATCTTGATATGCCCGAATAAACTACTACACAATTCCTCATATAATAAGTATGATTTTCTGAACACAAATAATAAAATATTCCTTGTTGTTGGGGGTCATAAGTGAGAGTCCCCAATAATAAATAAAATTTAGTGAAGTCCACGCCATAAGACAATCATTTGATCATCTTGGTCGTAAATGAAAATATCTTATCTTAAATAATGAAATCCATGTCGTTGTACCATCACTTGGTAATCCTGATTGTTAAAGAAAATACCAGATCATAAATTAGAAAAATCATTCCATAATACAATAAGAATACCGCTTACCCATTTTGTTATGCTACGAAAATACCAAGCCATAAAGAGAATCCATGAAATCCCGGTGTTGGTCCTCAAAAATCGCCCAACACCCCTTACTTAGATTGGGTATAATCCCGTATAGGCAGATCCAATACCTTGGCTTAGGTAGACTTTAGAGGGGCACGGAGAAGGCAAATGTCTTTTCACGGATCTCAATAAGCATCCAATATCGCCCTCACTTATGGGTCTCAACGAGCACCCAACAATCACGGGCCTCAACTAGCGGCCCACTTAACTTCACAGCTCGGGTCTCAACAAGCACTCGTGGGCCTCAAGTAGCACCCCACTTAATTTCATAACTCGGGTCTCAATAACCACCCGTGGGCCTCAAGTAACGGCCATCACGTTTACCTTTCGGGTATAAACTTGCACCCGGAATCAACACACTTTCCCACCGGTATAAACTTGCACCCGGGGTCATCAAACTTTCCCTCCGGTATAAACTTGCACCAGGGCTCATCTCACTTTCCCACCAGTATAAACTTGCACCTGGGGTCATCACACTTTCCTTCCGATATAAACTTGCACCAGGGTTCATCTCACTTTTCTACCAGTATAAACTTGCACCTGGGATCATCACACTTTCCCTCCGGTATAAACTTGCACCTGGGGTCATCACACACTCGCCACCGGTATATACTTGCACCTGGGACTATCACACACTCGCCACCGGTATATACTTGCACCCTGGGCCATCACACTCTCGCCGCCGGTATATACTCGCACCCGGGGCCATCACACACTCGCCGCCGGTATATACTTGCACCCGGGGCCATCACACACTCGCCACCGGTATATACTTGCACCCGGGTTCATCACCCTCTCGACCCGTCCATAAGACGGCGTCACCACTTACTCGGCCCGTCCATAAGACGGCGCCATCGCACTCTTGACCCGTTCATAAAACGGTGTCATTCGGCCCGTCCATAAGACGGCGCCATCGCACTCTCGACCCGTTCATAAAACGGTGTCATTCGGCCCGTCCATAAGACGGCGCCATCGCACTCTCGACCCGTTCATAAAACGGTGTCATTCGGCCCGTCCATAAGACGGCGTCACCACTTACTCGGCCCGTCCATAAGACGGCGCCATCGCACTCTCGACCCGTTCATAAAACGGTGTCATTCGGCCCGTCCATAAGACGGCGCCATCGCACTCTCGACCCGTTCATAAAACGGTGTCATTCGGCCCGTCCATAAGACGGTGCCATGCGGAAATGGACCAGCCTCCGGCGAGGGCGCGACCCTCGTCGGCGTGTCATGGAGAAGTCAAGTATATACTTGCACCCTGATTTGCCACGGAAATATACATCACAACAAACAGGCCTCTTAACATATTCCAACAGTAATTATGTATAGACGGTTCTGCCGTGGACATGAAGACTCATCATGTTTAAAATATTTTGACACAGTATCTAATTTGACGAGTTTGAAAATGATCGACTATAAGACAGGTGGTACATTGCATTTCTAATCTAACCTATTTAATTTATTCCATCCTCCTTCGTACTAAAATGCAATGGACCTACTCTTACCTTACTAGTCCCCTAGTCGATTGAATTCATGTCGTCAAAAAAGATAATTAAAGAATTAGAATATGACTACCAAAAAGAGGGGAAAATTTTTATTTTAAAAAGATTGATGAGTCACGTCTATACATAATACTTGCGCAAATTGGAAATATGCCAAGTCCGTGGCAGCTCCTCCCCGCTTATATTTGCGATCTCATACATTCATTTTCTTACCACCATTGTAATCCGTTATGAAATTTCCTATTCAAAGTACAACTTGCCAACATGTTTACTCATCTCAACTTCTTGATAGTGAGGGGAATTAATATACCGATCCCCCATATTTCGATAGACAAATTGTTGACATCAATTCAATTTCTGATAGATATGAAATAATAAGTGCAAGAGATAAATGAATTCCTTGAATAGATAGGCATGATGTCCTGATAATCCAGAATATGTCGGAAGAATTCTCATAACAATAGATTTCACTCCCTTCAATAAGTTTCCAAGTGGAATATACTCTATATTCCTTGTATTTGTTTCGTCACTATTACTTGTTAACGGATCACAATCATAATATTATCACTTCAATTCAAAACTCTCATAACATCCTCATGTCCTTCCATATTGACCAGGTGTTTGTAGTCATAAGTCCCCAGTGTTTATCGGTAATATTACGACATCATATCTGAATTCTTTAGAATGCTTCACTAAAAGAAACTAATTAATCGGTCTCTCCTTGCCAGTTAATATTCTACATATACCATCATTTTCGTAAAATTCACACTCAAATGATCTTAGTTCTCCTTCCCGAATAGAACTAATGTAAGTGTATCAAGATTCGGCCATTGGTAGTTTCCTACTAACATAATTTACTGAACGATGATATTTGTCATTGTGTCTAACCAAGTCAGCTTTCTCAAAACTTCTCTTTACAGTACAAACTATAAAACCAACGGCTCCCCAGGGAAAGGTGGCGACATTAACGATTCCTTACTCAAATACTTCATCAAACTTTCACAAGCTGATCGATATTGAACAATATTCATTTCTATTCATCTTGCAGACGCATAAGACCAAGAACATTCCTCCCCTTTCTCACAAACGCCCATCTAGGAGAGCTGAACATAATTCGATACTTTCGCAGGATACTAAAACATTGGTTCATATGCTTAACATGATTTCCGCATTGTCGACTCTTTGTATGCATTCCTTGATGTAGACTTCCAAACATTCATCGATCGTATCCTTAAATATGAATCCACCTCGAATGTATCATCATACGAACTCTCCAGCTATGATTCAACTTTATGACAACCAATTGATTCGTGATCCAATATACGTATCTTACTAGCTTGATGAGTCATGCTTGCAACAGACTTCCAACATATTCATCAATTGCCTTTTCTTTTTTAGGTGAGAACTTCTACTTCTTCTAATGAATCATTTTCAATCTCTTGTGACATCTCCATTTCAAACTGCTTTAATAACCACATGTTTCATCTGCTTATCGTTTTTTTTTATACTTCCGAGAAGACCTCATCAGTTGATTTCACTCATGTTTTCTGATAAAATATCCACAATTCAAACAGATTTCTTCGCACTTGAAATTGCATAAGGAATTGGCACATGAAATTACAACAAGAACGTGTTAACTCCATGTCTCCTTTCATCTTTCTAGTACCCGGGGGATAAAAAACTTCATCTTCAAATGAGGCTTGAATAGAATAACCCCGAACAAATATAAATCACTCTTTTAGAATATGATTATAAGGGATAATAAGAAGATCCACCACTACGAATACCACCATTAAATTCATATATAATTTTTTATCTTCCAAAGAGATTAGGAGAGAAATAGATCCTTCGGGAGCATCAACACTGTTCTTAAATCCGACTAACATAAAATGTAATGGCGGGGCTTAATAGTTCAACTCAATACTGTTGTTGGTGAATTAAGAAGGCAAGTCCCATAAATATATATTTCCGGAATAATACTATTTCAAACGATCATTAAAATAAATTTGAAGAAGTGGAGTTCCATAAAAATAAATTTCCGAACGAATACCATTATGGGCAATTAACAAAATATACAAATTCGATGTCCCCTTCACGATATATAACTCCAAACAAGTAACCTTGATAGATAACTCCATAAAGGAATTTAGAATGATTAATTAATCACCAATGGCAGATACAGTGATGCTACGACTAATAACTAATTACTTGAAGTCCTTATAAATATTATTCAGGACGAATACCATTCCGGATAATTAAGACTATTCTGAACGAATACCATTTCGGATGATTAAGAACAACAATTAGATACATCATTCACGATATGCTCACTGCTATCAATAATATGACAATCAAATAGAGTTTACTCCAATTTCCTTAGTCTAATAATGCTTTTTAACTGCAAATCCTTAAATAAAATTCCGAGGGTTGCAAAACTCTATTGGTTTTCGTAATAATCGCCATTATGTTAACCGCATGGTACCTCATTAAAGCAGACCCACACGATCGAAATAAGGAGCTTTAATCGATGAAGGCATGTAATATTTCTCAAACAACATGGAAACCAGTGTGAAACGACTACTTCACGAAATGCTCAAATCTCCTTGAATGATGTGCAAAAGCCTCAGATAGTTTGTATTACCATTAAGGATGCATTAACCTTCGCTAGACTCTGAGTATCGAAACTTAAACCACCGAAGCCATAGATAACATGTCTGAAATATATAAAGAACTCAATAAAATTTCTTGATAGAATTCCATAGAGCAAAATAATATTCTGTGATATCAGTTTCTTCTAATTGATAACCATATAAATAGGCTCATAGCTGAAAACCGTAAAATTATGCATCATAGTCTTTGATAATGATATATTGCACTCTTTCAAATATTCTTTAATCATGAACAAACTGAATACATACAAATGCAAGCTTCTGGATGTTCTTTCAAATTCAAAATATTTTGATAAACATCGAAGAAGTAGATACCTAACAAATGCCCTCCAGGATGAATTCCTGCTCCGAGAAGGCTGAGTAATGATTTCGGCGACCGGGGGTTCTTCCGAAAGTATTGATTGAGTCCCCGGTAATACATCACCCTTGTGTCACCCATACGGCAATTTTCTGACTATTCTGATTATAAATAAGAACGTCAATTCAGACACTTGCGTGTCTCTTGGGAGACAGACAACTTTACTTCATATATCGCTTTGTAATCTTTCCTATTAGTTTCCGGTTATCCATAAGATTCTATATAGATTAAATAACTCGTTGTTAAGGTGGCGATAACCGAGAGTCAAAAATTATGAAACTCATATATCCCTGGTAATTTATAATCTCAAATTCTTTTCCTCACATGATGAAGAAAAATATCATAATAAGGCATAAAAATCCCTTCGTCAATCATTGTGAAATACCGGAGATAATACCAAAATGATAAGATTTTCAGAATATAACCATATCTTGATAAAAATATAACTGAATTACTATTATAATCAATCATATGATTGATTCCGTTCAAAAATAAAAATGTAATTTTGATACTATATCATAACAATTTAATAACTTAGAATGATAATACATACGAGTCACCTAGTAAATCATTCAGGAGATACCATAAAGAATACCAACACGAAGAGATTATCATAAAATCAACATCATCTCAATCCATAAAATATAGAAATCCATCTTCTTTGGATTACATAATTTAAAATCCGAAATAAATAAGATCAATCGATCTGCACTTTTCACAACGAAGACCGTTCAGAACATTGAATAATCCGTCTTGATCAATATATATAAGTCTCACAACGATCCAAAGATGAAATATTCATATCCATATTAGAAATCCAAAAATAACGGATTCTGGATAATAAGAAATATTGTTTGTCCGTCGATAATTTGAACAGCGAAATAATTATCGAAACTGATCTCCACCGTTGGGAACATAGCACAATGTGTCGTGAATAATATATGCAAATTTCAGAATAATCCAAAGGTGAAATAAAGCACTACATATAGAATATCACAACTCAATATATCAGAAAACGCAGATTGAAACTTTGAAAGTTCGTCGTGAATTTAAAACCGAAANTTAGAATGATAATACATACGAGTCACCTAGTAAATCATTCAGGAGATACCATAAAGAATACCAACACGAAGAGATTATCATAAAATCAACATCATCTCAATCCATAAAATATAGAAATCCATCTTCTTTGGATTACATAATTTAAAATCCGAAATAAATAAGATCAATCGATCTGCACTTTTCACAACGAAGACCGTTCAGAACATTGAATAATCCGTCTTGATCAATATATATAAGTCTCACAACGATCCAAAGATGAAATAATCATATCCATATTAGAAATCCAAAAATAACGGATTCTGGATAATAAGAAATATTGTTTGTCCGTCGATAATTTGAACAGCGAAATAATTATCGAAACTGATCTCCACCGTTGGGAACATAGCACAATGTGTCGTGAATAGTATATGCAAATTTCAGAACAATCCAAAGGTGAAATAAAACACTACATATAGAATATCACAACTCAATATATCAGAAAACGCAGATTGAAACTTTGAAAGTTCGTCGTGAATTTAAAACCGAAATAGAATTCAAAATCAATCTCCACCGTCTCGAACATTAATCAATACGTCTAGACTTATATAAATAAATTTCAGAAACATCCATAGGTCCAATTATGCAAACTAAATAGAATACCCGAACATCGCATTAATATACGATTAGAAATTACAACCATATATTCGGAAAGTAAACCGAAATATGAAAGTACCATAAAAACTGCTTTCCACCAATCAGAAGACCGAAAGATATGTATCGAACCATGCTAAAAATTTCAGAACAATCCGATGTTACAACTATGAGATTCGAATAGAAAAACCAACTTTTGTATACTTGAATAATGAGAAACAGTCACTTGTAAACCAATGTTAATTCGAAAATCCAAACGACATAAAATTCGATCTTTACCATTCAGAACCGAGATAAATATGTTTATAACTATATATCAAAATTTCAGACCTATCCAATGGTTCAATAATCAGAAATAAACTTAATACCGAAGCTGCGCTGAATCGAAAATATATTCGCGTTTTCCATCCTAAACTCCGGATAAAAACTCAATGGGATTAAAAACGGCCCCACAGACGGCACCAATGTTATCGCTGCTAAAAATTAGCAATAACAAAATTTAGACCCCTTTTACGGATAGGGGTCGAACGAAAAAGTAATACGAAAGCAAGAAGTAAAAAGACACGATTTTTGTAGGTGGAAAACCTTTCTGCAAAAGAAAGGATAAAAAACCACCCCACCGTAGCCTTTGAATCCACTATAAACGTCAAGTTCGTAGATTTACAATAAGAGAACATGATGTAGAAAACCAAAGAAAAAATATCATGTTTTGATGGCCGTAGTCGTAGGTTTCCTGGGCGAAAAATAAAGAATAGCGGCCTCCTCCTTAGGTCAAGAATCCCAGCTCTCCTCCTTAACACTTTAACCATGTTTATATCGGTGATTTCTCCAGCCCAATTATAATTCACTAGGCCCACCAATAATGGAGTCCATTAAATAATGACCCATTAATATCTAAATTAGGCACATGGGTCCAGTAAATAAGTAACCCGATCCAAATACCACGATAAGCTATAAACAATGTCAATCATCAAAATATCTCGATCTACTTCATTTCTAGACTTGGGAATGACTATATAGAAATATATGTGTCATCGAATAATAAATATCTCATGGTGATATCAGAAGTCCCCTGATTTGTGTAGTCGAAGTATTCGAGTACACAAGTCCCCTGATTCGTATCGCGGCTCTATCGCGGATATCATCAATACTGTGGAGGTCTAATTTTCTCATATCCTCGTTCAACACCTCGTCATAAGCGATAACTCTTTCAGATAAAATAGTCACTTCAACCGGAGACACGGCCTCGGAGCCATATACTAGAGAGAAAGGGCTGAATCCGGTAGTAGACCTTGGTGATGTCCGATACGCCCACATCACATTATGCAATTCATCACATTATGCTTTTGGAAACGGCCCCAAAATATCGATGCCCCACATATCGAAAGGGCATGTTGTCGGTAAAGGTTTCATAATGGCTCTTGGTACATGATGCACGTTCGAGTGGAACTGGCATGCAGAACAAGTCCGAACAAAATTCACACAATCTTTCACCAGTGTTGGCCAAAAATGACCGGCCCTCTTAACCTTATTTGCTAAGGATCGACCTGCTGAGTGATCACCACAGTCCCCAGCGTGAACTTCTTCTATAACGGCCTTTGCCTGTACTGGGGACAAACATCGAAGATACGGGCCTCCAAAATTCTTCTTATACAACTTATCATTCACATAGACAAAATTCGTAGCTCTTTGCATAGTCCTTCGAGCCTCACCTTCGTCGGTGGGTAATTCTCTCTTGATTAGGTAATTTACAATAGCATCATTCCAAGATGGTTCGTTGGTTACGGCATCCACTAAAAACCATGTCTCATTCGAAAATTCCAAATTAGCCACCTCGGCCGTCTGTTTCTCCAATGGACTGACAAAGGGCTGATAATGGATCATTGTTGTTATCTTCGACTCATCCGATTGTTCTAAAATCGTCGCCGCGTTTGCAAGACCGCCTGCACGCGTGTTTTCCTCCCTCGGGATATATGTAAGCGTAAACATCTTAAGATTCTTAGCCGCCTCTTTGAGTTTTTCCAAATACCTGCACAGATGGTTCCCCTTGGTGGAGTAAGTATCTGCAAATTGGATAAAAACTAACTGCGAATCAGAATGAGCATGCAAACGAACGATTCCAATTTCTACTGCCAAATTAATACCAAATATCAAGGCTTCATACTCTGCGACGTTGTTAGTTGCAGAGAAGCGCAACTTTACAGCATACTCATGTTCTTCACCAGATTTCCTTTCTTTAAAATAAATTCCAATGCCGGCTCGCCCGGCATACACCGATCCATCGACAAAGGCGTCCCAATATTCCTGAATACCCAATTCTTCCGACCGGGTCATCTCTACTATGAAATCTACTAACACCTGGGCCTTTAACGCTCGCCTGGAGATATACTCTATCTGATACTGGCCCAATTCGATATTCCACTTTGCTAGCCTACCAGAGGCATCAATCTTTGATAGCACACTTCGGATAGGCTGATCTGTCAAGACTGCAATATGATGTCCTTGAAAATAGTGCCTCAATTTCCTTGAGGCAACAATCAGAGCTAATACGAACTTCTCAAAATCGGTATATCGGGACTCCGCTCCCTGCAATTTCCTGCTCACATAATATATTGGTCTGTTCTCTTTGTCGCTAAGTCTGACCAACGCAGCGCTCACTGCTTCTCTTGTCACTGACAAATATAAGCCCAACGGTTCTCCCGGAGATGGAGGAGACATAAACGGTGGCTTGCTCAGATAGTCTTTCAAGCTCTCAAAAGCCCTGTTACATTCGTCGTCCCAGTACAAAATGTTTGTTTTACGCAAAACTTTGAAAAATGGCAAACTTCTTTCTGCAGATCGCGAGATGAAGCGATTTAATGAGGCTAACCTCCCAGTTAGCCTTTGAACTTCC
>RWGZ01001301.1:3166-124777 GCA_009725065.1 Utricularia reniformis | reverse complement strand
GATTTGGCTCATTTTTCACATAGTTCCACATGTTCTAGGTGTGATGATTTCGATTTCAATTAAACTTGAAATTATGTTGTTAAAACATGATTACATGTTGTTCGAACAAAGAATAACTTGGATATAACTTGATTTATGTGATTAAACCTTATTTAAATGTTTATGGAAGGAAGTCATGTTGTTATGACTTGCACGATCGTTCCGTTTTCGAACTTACTTTATTGAATATACAACAAGTATTCGTGATGTTAGCTTTTATTTATTTTGAATAAACTTGGTTTTACCAAATATACAATGTGATTTGTATGAATATGATTTGACTCATTTTCCAAATAGTTCCATATGTTGTAGGTGTGATCATTTCGGTTTCAATTAAACCGGAATTTATGTTGTTAAAACATGATTACATGGTTTTAGAACAAAGAATAACGTGGTTATTCCATAATATATGTGATTAAACTATAGTTTAAATGTTTATAGCATGAAGTCATGTTGTTATGACTTGCACGACAGTTCATTTTTCGAACTAACTTTTTTTGTATATACAACAAGTATTCATGATGTTATCCTTAATTTAGTTTGAATACATTTGGTTTTACCAAATTTACAATGTGATTTGTATGAATATGATTTGGCTCATTATTCACAATGTTCCCTAAGTTCTAGAAGTGATCATCTTGTTTTCAATTGAACTTAAATTGATGTTGTTAAAACATGATTACATGTCGTTAGAACAAAGAATATCTTAGTTATAACATTATTTTTGTAATTAAACCATAATTTATATTTTAAAGGCATGAAGTCATGTTGTTATGACTTGCACGATCGTTCCGTTTTTGAATTACTTTATTGTATAAACAATAAGTATTCTTGTACTAGGTGCGATCATTTTGATTTCAATTAAACTTGAATTTATGTTGTTAAAACATAATTACATGTTCATAGAACAATGAATAACTTGGTAATACCATGATTTATATGATTAAACCATAGTTTAACTTTCTATGACATGAAGTGATGTTGTTATGACTTACATGATCGTACCGTTTTTTAACTTTCTTTATTATATATATGACAAGTATTCGTGATGGTAGCCTTTATTTTGTTTGAATACACTTGGTTTTACAATATTTACAATGTGATTTGTATGAGTATGATTTGGATCATTTTTCACAAAGTTCCACATGTTGTAGGTGTGATGAATATCATTTCAATTAAACTTGAATTGATGTTGTCAAAACATGATTACATATTGTTAGAATAAAGAATAACTTGGTTATACCATGCTTTATGTGATTATACGATAGTTTAAATGTCTATCTCATGAAGTCATGATATTTTGACTTGCATGATCATTCGGTTTCGAACTTACTTTTTTTGTATATACAACAAGTATTCGTGATGTTAATTTTATTTAATTTGAATACACTTGGTTTTAACAAATTTACAATTTGATTTTTATGAATATGATTTGGCTCATATTTCACATAGTTCCACATTCACTAGGGTTGATCATTTTGATTTCAATTAAACTTGAAATGATGTCGTTAAAACATGATTACATGTTGTTAGATCAAAGAATAACTTGGTTATTCAATGATTTATATGATTAAACTATAGTTTCAATGCTTATGGCATGAAGTCATGTTTTTATAACTCGCATGATTGTTCTGTTTTCGAACTTACTTTTTCTGAATATACAAAAGGTATTCGTGATGTTAGCCTTAATTGAGTTTGAATCCACTTGGTTTTATCAAATTTACAATGAAATTTGTATGAATATGATAGTTAATCATTTTTCACATAGTGCCACATGCTCTAGGTGTGATGATTTTGATTTTAAGTAAACTTGAATTTATGTTGTTAAAACATGATTACATGTTGTTAGAACATAGAATAACTTGGTTATACCATGATTTATGTGATTAAACTATAGTTTAAATGTTTATGTCATGAAGTCATGTTGTTATAACTTGAAAGATTGTTGTGTTTTCGAACTTACTTTATTTTTATATACAACAAGTATCCGTGGTTAGCCTTTATTTAGTTTCAATACACGTGGATTACTAAATTTACAATGTGATTTGTATGAAGATGATTTGGCTCATTTTTCATATAGTTCCACATGTTCTAGGTGTGATCATTTTGATTTCAATTAAACATGAATTTGTGTTGTTAAAATATGATTACATGTTGTTTGATCAAAGAATAACTTGGTTATTCCATGATTTATGTGATTAGAACATAGTTTAAATATATATGACATGAAGTCATGTTTTTTTGACTTGCACGATCGTTCGGTTTTCGAACTTACTTTACTGTATTGTTATGGTCCCTTTTTAGGGGGTACCAACAGTCGTCCGGTTCGTTCAAACAACGAACTCGGTTCTAATTTATAAAAGATATGGAGAACGATTAAAAGTTTAAATCAAAGTAAGAACACAGCATATATAGTGGAAACCCCGTAAAATGGGGTGAAAACCACTCGACCAAGAACCGATTATACTCTTGGTCTGCTCACTAATGAAAATAAGAGAAGTTTACACAAAGCAGACTAATGAAAATGACTAAGTATAGAAAGCAGTAAGAATCTGGGCAGCGTAACAGCCTGTTCTTCTGCATCCAAAGGGTCCTCTTTTTTCCTTCGTCCTGCCCTGTATTTATAGAGTTGCCGGCGAGTGTAATCCACGTCCTGTAACCGCCTCTGACAAGTTTGTTAGAGGTTGTTATCGCAGGATGTAAAACGAGGCTGGGACCGATGCGTGGTCTGCGTGATCGGGCCCGAAGCATGATAAACGTGACAGGGCCCGAATCGTGGAACGCGTGAGTCTGTAACCGTTTCATAACCGTTCGGACCGAACCTCGGAGCCAGCTGGCAGATAACGCTTATTTACACCAAGGTTATCTTCGGTCCTCCGTATTGAACATCGGGCCACTCTTCCTAAAGGTGTGTGTAATTGGGCCGTGAGAATTCGTTTTGATTATTTAAATCGGCCCAACCGTTATCGGGCCTTACCCATTGCAGGGTACCCGGTCCTAGAGTTCTCATCACTAGCCCCTCGGGCTTGATTGCCAATCTCAGAGGTGATACAAGGCCGACCACATGATGTTTATACATTCATGAGAACTGGGGACCGTACCTTTGGATAGCGAGAGTCCAGGGGACCGATCTTTGCCTTAGTGAATGGGTTAGTTACGTTCAGAATTTGCTAATCGTAGGTTTAAATTATCCTTTTACCCCTGATATCCTTTAAATATTAATATCCCAGCCCGCGCCTCTTCATATTCGAAAGTCTAAGAGGCGTGATGAGTGCGGTCCGTACTGTTACAGTTTCTGACAGTGTTACGTGGCAGCGCACTATTGGTTGATAGATCAATATTTAAATCGGGATTTAGGGCACTGTTTCTCCTTATCGTCATTTTCGCGAGAAGAAATTTGCAGTTTAAGTTCTGTGCCTTCCATCGCCGTTTCGTCAAATCGCCTCTCAACCCTTTTGTTTTCTAAGGTAACCGCTTATGGCTCCTCATAAAACGCGTTATCCCTCTATGTCTGAGTTAGACATTGAGGAATTTAGGTCTAGGTTTTCAATCCCGGCACATTACTCTATCTGGAAGGGACGGGAAGATGTTCCCTGTTTCCTTCCGGCGGAGATGAATGTGCCGGCGTCCGCTATTCCAGTAAGCTACGCCTCTTTAAGGTGCGGGCTTCGTTTTCCGCTACACCCTTTTGTAGCGGCCGTGCTTAAGGAGATTCACTGCCCCACTTTTGCGTTATTCCCTGGCAGTTATGTCTATATTATAGCGTTTATCTATTATTGTCACCAACAGCGTCGGGCCCCAACTTTAGAACATTTCTTTAACCTGTTCTTGGTTGGGTCCCGAAGGGGGAAAGGTCTGTTGGGGTGTCGTAAGTTATGCTATATAGCGGTGCGCACCAAGGAGTGCGCCATTGTAGATAAGGAGGAGTCCCTCCATGCGTGGGAGGTTTGTTATGTGTGGATGACAGTTCCACAAGAGGATTTGTTGAAAGTATGGCCACGCATAACGCACCCACGCATAGGTCAATTGAACCGAAGCAGGTTCAACCCCTCCCGCACGGACACCGCAAATACTCTTGCGTTGTTCCCCCCTCCCGAAGCCCGCCTTAAGCGCATAGATCTGCTTCGNATACCGCAAGATATAGTCCCAAAGGTTCGTCACAAGTCGGACTTACCATCACCGGGGGAGTGATTAAATAAGTCTTCAGCTCAGAGAAGACCCGATCGCATTCTTCGGTCAAATCCATATGGCTAGCTTTTCTTAGCACTATGAAAAAGGGTAAGGCCCGATCTGTGGACTTCGAAATAAACCTGCTCAATGCGGCTAGTCGGCCAGTGAGCCTTTGAAACTCTCTCTTATTTCTCGGAGGTTGCATATCAATGATAGCTTGTACCTTTTCAGGATTAACCTCTATGCCTTTCTCTGAAACATAATATCCTAAAAATTTTCCACTTCGGATCCCGAAGCAGCATTTGTTCGGATTTAGTTTAAGCTTATATTTTCGGCATACTTCGAAACAACGAGACAAATAAGAAAGGTGGTCTTCATCATTCATAGATTTAACAATCATATCGTCAACATACACTTCCATCATATGGCCAATTAATTCTCTAAAGATCCTGTTAACCAACCTCTGGTATGTTGCTCCAGCATTTTTGAAACCGAAGGGCATAACCACATAGCAATAAACCCCATCTTCGGTCATGAATGATGATTTTTCTGATCTTCCTCAGCCAAGAAGATCTGGTGATATCCAGAATAAGCATCCATGGTACTCATCATGGTACTTCCAGCAACAGCATCCACCAGTCGATCGATGTGCGGCAGAGGGAAAGGATCTGATTCACAGCTTTTGTTTATATCGGTAAAATCGATGCACATTCGTCATTTCCCATCTGGCTTGGAAACCACTACTGGGTTTGCAACCCATTCAGTATAGTGGATTTCTCGGATAAACCCCGACCGCAATAACTTGTTCACTTCGGCCCGGATGATCTCAATTTTTTCAGGAGAGTAACGTCTTCTCTTCTACCTGACAGGCTTCGTTCCGGGCTCAGTATTGATCCGATGTTCACTATCGGATCGGTCAATCCCCGGCACATCATCCGGGCTCCAGGCGAATATATCCACATGGCTTCTCAGTAGGTGGATCAGTTCTTTTTCGAAGTCCGGGGCTAAATGAGCCCCGATGCGAGTTGTCTTGGTTGAGTCATCCTCAACCAGATTAATCAGTTTGAACCCTACGGGTTCCATCGCTTGCCTCGGGTGCGGAAGCTCTTCCAGCAAATCCACCCGAACTTTCTTCATGGTGCCAACGTTCGGCACGAGCTCAAGTAGCATTTTCTAGCTACTTTCTGGTCTCCCTTAACAGAAATAACTCCATGGATGGAGGGGAACTTGAGCATCATATGATAAGTAGAAGGGACCGCCTCGAACTTGCTCAGGCCGGTCCGTCCAATAATGGCGTTGTAAGCCAAGTCTACTTCAACGATAATGAATTCCAAATCTTCAGATCGGTCCTTGGATGGCTCTCCAAGGGTAACGGGGAATAACATCTTCCCACAAGGAATAACACTTCTTTGGTCGAAGGACCAAAGAGTTATGTTGGCGATTGGCAGATCATGAGCGACTGCTCCCAACATTTCAGCGACTTCTCGCTTCATCAGATTGCACGAAGCCCCAGTGTCCACCAGGATTCTGTGGACACGACGATTCCCGATAACCCCTGTAATGGTGAGGGGGTCATCACAGGGATCAATGATCCCCTCCCGATCATTCGGGGTGAAGGTGATATCCTCTCTGAAGACGGAGGACCGATCCATGGGATCATACTTTACCA
This sequence comes from Utricularia reniformis, assembly GCA_009725065.1. Lineage (NCBI taxonomy): Eukaryota > Viridiplantae > Streptophyta > Magnoliopsida > Lamiales > Lentibulariaceae > Utricularia > Utricularia reniformis. The sequence continues at coordinate 118,899 of RWGZ01001301.1, read as the reverse complement.
GCGCCACAGATTCGGAGTTCTCAGCAGAGTCTCCGCGCGCTGTTCTCTTTCAGTCTCAGACCGACTCATTTATTCTCAAAACCGTCGGAGATAACATAAATATCTCCGGCCACGTCTCTAGGTGCCGCCTCATTGCGAGGAGGTTGGGCACCATTTTCAGCAGGTGGGGGAGCAGCATGCTCCTGTCTCCCCCCTTCATTCTGCGGGGCTCTGCCGCCACGGCCCCGCCATCTTCTCCTTCGGCCCTGACCACGGTTCTCGCGACCGTGTTGGCCTCTTTCCTGCTCTGGCGGAGGAGACCTTCGGTCCTCCGTCCGGTCATTGTAGTTTCGGGNCTTGACCACTTTTTCCGAGATGATGGCTACAGCTTCTGCCTCGATCCACTTTGAATAATATTCCACCGCAACTATGCAAAACTTCCTTTGCCCTATGGACCGGGGAAAAGGTCCGAGGATGTCGATCCCCCACCTGTCGAAAGGACAAGGTAGTGGGGTGATCGATAAAGGAGCCCCAGGTAATTGCGGTAGTGGGGCGTGATACTGGCATATTGCACAACGCTTAGTGTATTGCTTGGCATCAGCAAGCAATGTTGGCCAAAAATACCCAGCTCTGATAATGCGGTGGTATAAGGATCGGGCCCCCGAATGGATGCCGCAAATACCTTCATGAACATAAATCATGACGGCTTCGGCCTCAATAGGAGATAAACAACGCAGAAGCGGGCCCTCAAAGCTCTTTTTAAACAAGCGTCCGTCAACTAAAGTGAATCGTTTAGCCCGGACCTCTATCTTTCTGGCTTCAGATTTATCTTCAGGGAGATATCCGTTTGAAAGATATTTGATAAATGATTCCATCCACTTGGGTTCTCCTGGGGATTGCGTAGCGTCAATATTCTAGCCCTGGAGTTCGTGACATAGAGCCCTGATTTCTTCAATAGATTGTTCGGTCAATGAGATCTCGACCGAAGGTCGGTCCTGGATGTGGACCGAAATGGTACTTGGCTCAATGTCAGGTATGCCCGAAGCCAATCTGGCCAGTGCGTCGGCAACCTTGTTCTGTTCTCGTGGCACATGGTCCAGCGAGAACTCACCGAACTTCTTAGATAGCTCCAGAAATTTAGCGCAATATAGCTTCATCATCATATCATGAGTTTCGAATCTCCCTGCGAATTGTTCGACTACTAACTTTGAGTCTGAGAACATTCTCACTCTGCTAAGTCCCATTTTGCGAGCAAGGGCAATTCCAGATAATACTGCCTCATATTCCACCACGTTATTTGTTCCAGCAAAGGAGAATTTAACTGCGGAATGAATAAGGTCACCTTGTACAGTTGTTAAGGTAATGCCCGCTCCTCTTCCTCCGAAGGTTGATCCATCTACGTGGATCGTCCATCGATCATCTTCTTGGTTGATATAAATGGCCGATCGGGTCATTTCAACCACAAAATCGGCGAGAACCTGAGCCTTGATCGCCCTTCGGGGCAAGAATTCGAGGTACATAGCATTGAGTTTAATCGCCCATTTAGCCAATCTCTCATTCAAATCCTTTTGCTTAAGCAGCACTTTCATAGGTTGATCCGTGTAAACATAGACCTTTCGTCCTTCGAAATAATGCTTCAGCTTGACACAGCTTTTTTCAAAGGTAGCATGAATTTTTCCAAGGTGGAGTACCTGGTTTCAGCAGATACGAGAGAGTGACTGACATAATAGACAGGTATGTGAATATCGTCACGTATGGTGACTAGAGCTGCGCTGACGGAAACTTCGGATACCGCAAGATATAGTCCCAAAGGTTCGTCACAAGTCGGACTTACCATCACCGGGGGAGTGCTTAAATAAGTCTTCAGCTCAAAGAAGTCCCGATCGCATTCTTCGGTCCAATCCATATGGCTTGCTTTTCTTAGCACTCTGAAAAAGGGTAAGGCCCGATCTGTGGACTTCGAAATAAACCTGCTCAATGCGGCTAGTCGGCCAGTGAGCCTTTGAAACTCTCTCTTATTTCTCGGAGGTTGCATATCAATGATAGCTTGTACCTTTTCAGGATTAACCTCTATGCCTTTCTCTGAAACATAATATCCTAAAAATTTTCCACTTCGGATCCCGAAGCAGCATTTGTTCGGATTTAGTTTAAGCTTATATTTTCGGCATACTTCGAAACAACGAGACAAATAAGAAAGATGGTCTTCATCATTCATAGATTTAACAATCATATCGTCAACATACACTTCCATCATATGGCCAATTAATTCTCTAAAGATTCTGTTGACCAACCTCTAGTATGTTGCTCCAGCATTTTTGAGACCGAAGGGCATAACCACATAGCAATAAACCCCATCTTCGGTCATGAATGATGATTTCTTCTGATCTTCCTCAGCCAAGAAGATCTGGTGATATCCAGAATAAGCATCCATGGTACTCATCATGATGATTCCAGCAACAGCATCCACCAGTCGATCGATGTGCGGAAGAGGGAAAGGATCTGATTCACAGCTTTTGTTTACATCGGTAAAATCGATGCACATTCGCCATTTCCCGTCTGGCTTGGAAACCATTACTGGGTTTGCAACCCATTCAGTATAGTGGATTTCTCGGATAAATCCCGACCGCAATAACTTGTTCACTTCGGCCCAGATGATCTCAATTTTTTCTGGAGAGTAACGTCTCCTTTTCTGCCTGACAGGCTTCGTTCCGAGCTCGGTATTGATCCGATGTTCACTATCGGATCGGTCAATCCCCGGTACATCATCCGGGGTCCAGGCAAATATATCCACGTGGCTTCTCAGCAAGTGGATCAGTTCTCTTTCGAAGTCGGGGGCTAAATGAGCCCCGATGCGAGTTGTCTTGGTTGAGTCATCCTCAACCAGATTAATCAGTTTGAACCCTACGGGTTCCATCGCTTGCCTCGGGTGCGGAAGCTCTTCCAGCAAATCCACCCGAGCTTTCTTCATCGGTGCCAACGTTCGGCACGAGCTCAAGTAGCATTGTCTAGCTACTTTCTCGTATCCCTTAACAGAAATAATTCCATGGATGGAGGGGAACTTGAGCATCATATGATAAGTAGATGGGACCGCCTCGAACTTGCTTAGGCCGGTCCGTCCAATAATGGCGTTGTAAGCCAAGTCGACTTCAACGATAATGAATTCCAAATCTTCAGAACGGTCCTTGGATGGCTCTCCAAGGGTAACGGGGAATAGCATCTTCCCACAAGGAATAACACTCCTTTGGTCGAACGACCAAAGAGTTATGTTGGCGATCAGCAGATCATGAGCGACTGCTCCCAACATTTCGGCGACTTCGCGCTTCATCAGAATGCACGAAGCCCCAGTGTCCACCAGGATTCTGTGGACACGACGATTCCCGATGACCCCTGTAATGGTGAGGGGGTCGTCACAGGGATCAATGATCCCCTCCCGATCAGCCGGGGTGAAGATGATGTCCTCTCTGAAGGTGGAGGACCGATCCATAGGATCATATTTTACCAGCGCCACAGATTCGGAGCTCTCAGCAGAGTCTCCACGCGCTGTTCTCTTTCGGTCCCGGACAGACTCATTTATTCTCAAACCGCCGGAGATAACATAAATATCTCCGGCCACTTCTCTAGGTGCCGCCTCATTGTGAGGAGGTTGGGCACCATTATCAGCAGTTGGGGGAGCAGCATGCTCCTGTCTCCCCCCTTCGTTCTGCGGGGCTCTGCCGCCACGGCCCCGCCATCTTCTCCTACGGCCCTGACCACGGTTCTCACGACCGTGTCGGCCTCTTTCCTGCTCTGGTTGAGGAGACCTTCGGTCCTCCGTCTGGTCATTGTAGTTCCGGGGCTGTCCCCGATTATCTCTTCCCCTCGGCCTGTGACGATCGTCACCTTGATGGCCCCTTCGGGGGGATTCCGCTCTTTTGCCCTTCTGACCGTTTCGGTCGGGCTTTTCTTTACCCATTGCTTCTACCGTCTCTTTCAGCAACGGGCACTTCAGGGTTGGGTGATCGCGATTATGGTGAAGCTCGCAATACACCCGCTTGTCCTCCTGCTTCGGGGGGACATCTTTTTCATTTACAGCCGCTACTTCTCGCGACTGTTTCTTCGGGTAGGAAACCCGATGATCACCTGCGGGCTCAGAATTCCCGCTAGGCTTCGATAACCTAGCCCCAGCGCTTCATCTACCTTAATATATTTGTTGATTTTCTGAAGCAGTTTCCCCAAGGTAGATGGTGGGCTCTTCACCAAACTGGCCGAAAGTCCGCACGGTCCTAAGACCTGCTGTAGAATGTCAATTTTGTCCCGAAGCTCAAGCTTGATACCTCGGGCGGTCCTGTTGAATTTCTCCATAAAGGACCGAAGACTCATTTTCGCCGGAATATATTTTAGCTGATATAGTTCCTGCCTGCTTCGGGGCGGTCCTACATTTGGAGCGAACTGCTCAGAGAAAGCCAAAATAAACCCACCATACGACTGTATGGATCGGGCCGGCAGATTTTTGAACCANACTTGTTCACTTCGGCCCGGATGATCTCAATTTTTTCAGGAGAGTAACGTCTCCTCTTCTGCCTGACAGGCTTCGTTCCGGGCTCAGTATTGATCCGGTGTTCACTATCGGATCGGTCAATCCCCGGCACATCATCCGGGGTCCAGGCGAATATATCCACATGGCTTCTCAGCAGGTGGATCAGTTCTTTTTCGAAGTCCGGGGCTAAATGAGCCCCGATGCGAGTTGTCTTGGTTGAGTCATCCTCAACCAAATTAATCAGTTTGAACCCTACGGGTTCCATCGCTTGCCTCGGGTGCGGAAGCTCTTCCAGCAAATCCACCCGAGCTTTCTTCATCGGTGCCAACGTTCGGCACGAGCTCAAGTAGCATTGTCTAGCTACTTTCTGGTCCCCCTTAACAGAAATAACTTCATGGATGGAGGGGAACTTGAGCATCATATGATAAGTAGAAGGGACCGCCTAGAACTTGCTTAGGCCGGTCCGTCCAATAATGGCGTTGTAAGCCAAGTCGACTTCAACGATAATGAATTCCAAATCTTTAGATCGGTCATTGGATGGCTCTCCAAGGGTAACGGGGAATAACATCTTCCCACAAGGAATAACACTTCTTTGGTCGAACGACCAAAGGGTTATGTTGGTGATTGGCAGATCATGAGCGACTGCTCCCAACATTTCGGCGACTTCGCGTTTCATCAAATTGCACGAAGCCCCAGTGTCCACCAGGATTTTGTGGACACGACGATTCCCGATGACCCCTGTAATGGTGAGGGGGTCATCACAGGGATCAATGATCCCCTCCCGATCATGCGGGGTGAAGTTGATATCCTCTCTGAAGACGGAGGTCCGATCCATGGGATCATACTTTACTAGCGCCACAGATTCAGAGCTCTCAGCAGAGTCTCCGCGCGCCGTTCTCTTTCGGTCCCGCACCGACTCATTTATTCTCAAACTGCCGGAGATAACATAAATATCTCCGGCCACTTCTCTAGGTGCCGCCTCATTTCGAGGAGGTTGGGCACCATTTTCAGCAGGTGGGGGAGCAGTATGCTCCCGTCTCCCCCCTTCATTCTGCGGGGCTCTGCCGCCACGGCCCCGCCATCTTCTCCTTCGGCCCTGACCACGGTTCTCACGACCGTGTTGGCCTCTTTCCTGCTCTGGCGGAGGAGGCCTTCGGTCCTCCGTCCGATCATTGTAATTTCGGGGCTGTCCCCGATTGTCTCTTCCCCGCGGCCTGTGACGATCGTCACCTTGATGACCCCTTTTGGGGGATTCCGCTCTTTTGCCCTTCTGACCGTTTCGGTCAGGCATTTCTTTACCCATTGCCTCTACCGTCTCTTTCAGCAACGGGCACTTCAAGGTTGGATGATCGCGATTATGATGAAGCTCGCAATACACCCGGTTGTCCTCCTGCTTCGGGGGACATCTTTTTCATTCACAGCCGATACTTCTCACGACTGTTTCTTTGGGTAGGAAACCCGATGATCACCTGCGGGCTCAGAATTCCCGCTAGGCTTCCTATAACCCAGCCCCAGCGCTTCATCTACCTTAATATATTTGTTGATTTTCTGAAGTAGTTTTCCCAAGGCAGATGGTGGGCTCTTCACCAAACTGGCTGAAAGGCCGCACGGTCCTAAAACCTGCTGTAGAATATCAATTTTGTCTCGAAGCTCAAGCTTGATGCCTCTGGCGGTCCGGTTGAATTTCTCCTTAAAGGACCGAAGACTCATTTTTGCCGGAATATATTTTAACTGGTATAGTTCCTGCCTGCTTCGGGGCGGTCCTAGATTTGGAGCGAACTACTCAGACAAAGCCAAAATAAACCCACCATACGACTGTATGGATCGGGCCGGCAGTTTTTTGAACCAGGTTCGGGCATCGCCTTGTAATCCTGCCGCGAAGATGCGGCACTTCAGTGAATCTGAGGCCCGAACCGTTCCCATACGTAACTCAAAATCAGCGACTTGATCAATAGGATCACCATCGCCTCGGAATGTCGGCAACCCCTCGGGGTTGCGATAATGTCGATCTGGGAGCGCTGCCCAGATTTCTTCTGAAAAGGGGAGCATCAAATCTCCCACGGCGGCTGATACGCCTTCAGATTGCTGGGATGACGCTTGGACAACATGTAAATTATGCCACCAATCGTCATCCTTACTTCGCCTGATAGGGGCCTCCATGACCCTGTTAAATAAGCCAGGATTGCGTCCCAGATTTGGTTCGCAATCCTTCACCGCACGCATACTCTCCAACTCCCTGGTGAGCTCATCTATTCGTCGCTGCATCTGCTCCTGGTCATTTCCAGGAGCGGGAGTTAGAGCTCTAGCTGGAGGGGGAGGAGTAGATCGATATCTAGGCCTCCTTGTGTTGACGCCACGCCTGAAGGCTTCTTCCTCATCAGTGCTGTGTTCGTCGGGATCACTTTCATACCCTCTGTTTCTGGGAACAGGGCTTGAGAAAGCCGGTGGTTCCGCTCCACTTTTCTCCGTCGTAATTTCCAGTACCACCTTCCTTACGACAGCCTCCAAATCCTGCAATGTGAATGTTGGTGCTGGAAGACTGTCGGGAAGCACGTCACTATCNTCCCAAGGCGGCTGATACGCCTTCAGATTGCTGGGATGACGCTTGGACAGCATGTAAATTATGCCACCAGTCGTCATCCTTACTCCGCCTGATAGGGGCCTCCATGGCCCTGTTAAATAAGCCAGGATTGCGTCCCAGATTCGGTTTGCAATCCTTCAGCGCACGCATACTCTCCAACTCCCTGGTGAGCTCATCTATCCGTCGCTGCATCTGCTCCTGGTCATTTCCAGGAGCGGGAGTTAGAGCTCTGGCTGGAGGGGGAGGAGTAGATCGATATCTAGGCCTCCTTGTGTTGACGCCACGCCTGAAGGCTTCTTCCTCATCAGTGCTGTGTTCGTCGGGATCACTTTCATACCCTCTGTTTCTGGGAACAGGGCTTGAGAAAGCCGGTGGTTCCGCTCCACTTTTCTCCGTCGTAATTTCCAGTACCACCTTCCTTACGACAGCCTCCAAATCCTGTAATGTGAATGTTGGAGCTGGAAGACTGTCGGGAAGCACATCACTATCATTCGTCGGAGTTGCAGTTGTCATGCCTTTAATTATCCTATCCCAGGAAGAGAACTCAAATGGGATTAGAAAAAATCGTCCCTATGGACGGCGCCAAACTGTTATGGTCTCCTTTTAGAGGGTACCAACAGTCGTCCGGTTCGTTCAAATAACGAACTCGGTTCTGATTTCTTTAAAATATGAAGACGATCGAAAGCTAGAAAATCAAAGTAAATGCACGACAATTTATAGTGGAAACCTCGTGAATTGGGGTGAAAACCACTCGACTAAGAGCTGATTATGCTCTTAGCCTGTTCACTAAAGAATTGAATCAAAGTTTATACAAACAGGTTAACGAAAATGACGAGATAAAGAAAGCAAGAAGAATTCGGCAGCATAACAACCTGTTCTTCTGCATCCAAAGGGTCCTCTTTTTTCCTTCGTCTTGCCCTGTATTTATAGAGCTGCCGGCGAGTGTAATCCACGTCCTGTAACCGCCTCTGACAAGTTTGTTAGAGGTTGTTATCGCAGGGTGTAAAACGAGGCTGGGACCGATGCGTGGTCTGCGTGATCGGGCCCGAAGCGTGATAAACGTGACAGGGCCCGAAGCGTGGAACGCGTGAGCCTGTAACCGTTTTGTAACCGTTCGGACCGAACCACAGAGCCAGCTGGCAGATAACGCTTATTTTTACTAAGGTTATCTTCGGTCCTCCATGTTAAACATCGGGCCGCTCTTCCTAAAGGTATAATTGGGCTGTGAGAGTTCGTTTTGATTATTTAAGTTGGCCCAACCGTTATCGGGCCTCACCCATTACAGGGTACCCGGTCCTAGAGTTCTCATCACTAGCCCCTCGGGCTTGATTGTCAATCGCAGAGGTGATACAAGGCCGATCACATGATGTTTATACATTCATGAGAACTGGGGACCGTACCTGTAGATAGTGAGAGTCCAGGGGACCGATCTTTGCCTTAGAGCAGGGGCAGATTATGCTTAAAATTTACTAACGTCGGTTTAAATTATCTTTTTACCCTTGATATTCTTTAAATATTAATATCTTAGCCCGCGCCTCTTCATATTCGAAAGTTCAAAAGGCGTGATGAGTACAGTCCGTACTGTCACAGTTNAATTGTTTTAGACTCGAGTTTCTTTTCTAATAGAAATGTTATTTCTGGAAATTCATTACATAGATACTTTTATAACCGATCAAATGAAAACTTTACAATTAGGAAAATTACCAAAAAATGGATTCCTAAATCTAATTGATTGGTCAACAAAATTAGAATAATACATTAATTTAAGTTTATTTTCCATGCATTTATTTTTTCTTAAATTGTGTGCTTTGAGACTAGTTCATTGATAGGAATATATGAGTTGCATGAATATTGAGAATAATGATTATGATTCGGCTTCTATCACTTACGATATATATTATTTATAGACTAATACACAAGGACCCAGGTGGGAACCTTTGCAAATTAGAATTTGTTTTGCAGGTTTGTTACGTAGATATTGGATACTCAAAACACATGATAACGTATCATTATTATCAAATATCATATCATGTCATAAAGATTTATTTATCATGGGTATAATGCTTGCTTTTAAGACTGTGTGTGCTTATTTTTTGCTACTTTATATAGGTAAAGTCAGTTATGTCTCTCAATTTCCTTGATATTTGGAAAACATTAAATATATTTTTTTATCAGTTATATTTGTTTGTTACTTCATGTTAAGTGTATTTGTTCTATCTTAATTTTGCATATTTGACTTGGATTTAAGGGAAATTGTTTATATTATATATATGTTTTAGATTCAATGAGAGATTGCTAGTTTGTACATGGATTTGTACATGGATTTAGATTTAGGGAGAGATTGCTGAATAAAATCTTGATCTATATGTTTTATACTCCTATGAAGATTATTTGGTATATATGCTTAAGATTCAGGGGGAGATTATTGAATGAAATCTTAATCTATATGTTTTATGTTCAGATAAAGATTATTTGATATATATGCTTAAGATTCAGAGAGAGATTATTGAATATAATCTTAATATATATACATTGATATTATGTGTGTTGTTATGTTTAAACTAATGAGCCGATGCATTGGGCATTTGAGATATGTAGTTGATTAGGGTTTATCAACAATAAAAGATGAGGTTTGCCCTAGATGATGGAACAATTTCAATAGACTTTAAGTGGCAACTATTTCAAGAATTGAGAAGGATCGGGTGTTACAAATTCAAAGTTGTCAAAGTCATCGATTCAAGATATCATTTCTGTTTAGTTTGATTTATTGGTGTAATATTTGCTACGTTTGATTTTGTTTTCCTAGCGTTTCCTGGCTTGGGGCCCCCGGTTTTCTCGCTTTCTAGGTGAACAAATCTTGTGTTCTTTGTTTTGTAAGTAGTAAAACAAAGAACTCCTTACTACTTACAAAACTAAGTAGTAAGTAGTTTCCCGGTTTTCTAGGTGAACAAATCTAGCGTTTCCTGGCTTGTGTTCTTTGCTTTAGAAACTAAGTAGTAAAATCATAAACTTAATATAAAATTCAACATTCAATAAAAAGATCTTTAGGTATAAAATCATTTATACATTAATTTCAACACCAACAACCCTCATATTGTGCAAAAACATTGTTTTTATATTGTACCATATATCATACGTTAAATATCGGGTTTGATCGGTATCTTTTTCGTACTGTTGGTATCATGTATGAGTTGGTTTCCGGTTTTTTGTGGATCCGACCCTAAAATAAATTAAATATTATTTTAAAAAAATAATATTTTGGTATCATCTTGTATAATGGTTGTACCGCTCATATCGGTCCAAATCGGTACAGAATTTCAAACCGATATGAAAACATTAGTGAAAGATCAAGAATATTGCAAATGGACCATGTATTTTCTTTAAAATTAATTCATAATTTTTTCAAATATTAAAAAGTACCCATTAGTTTGAGAAATTATAAATGTGGGTTTATTGTAATTTCAAAAATAGAAAAATATAGTTTTGAAAGGTGTTTAAAAAATGAGTGTATGTAACCATGCTCAAAAATTTCAGAACGATCCAATGGTACAACTATGAGATTTGATTCGAAAAATCCAAAATTACATATACCAAACAAATCTGAAACAAACCGTCCTACAAAACCTTTAATTTGAAAACCGAATTGACCATAAAAATTGATCTTAACCGTTCAGAACTGAGAAAAATATGTTTTTAAAAGTATGCAAAAAATGCAGAAAGATCCAACGGTTCAATTCTTGGAAACAAATTGAGTACTGAAGCTGCACTGAATCGAAATATTTATTCACGTTTTCCATCCAAAACTCCGGAATAAAAACTCAATGGGATAAAAACGTCTCCACGGACAGCGCCAATGTTATCGCTGCTAAAAATTAACAATAACAAAATTTAGACCCCCTTTTATGGGTAGGGTCTTATGAGAAAGTAATACGAAAACAAGAATGAAAAATACACGATTTTGTATGTAGAAAACATTTTTGTAAAAGAAATGATAAAAAATCACCCGGTCGTAGCCTTTGAATCCACTATAAACATCAAGTTTGCATATTTACAACAATAGAAAAAGATATAGAAACTAAAAAGAAAAGATCATCCATCGGTGGTCATAATAGTAGGTAGGGGTATGCATAGATTGGGTAACTAGCCCGATCATCATTTTTTTGATCTAATCTAATGGATACGGATAGGAAAAATGATGATCCGAAACCGATCTGCAATGGTGGATGAGTTTGCGAATCAGTTTACGCATTGATTTACAGATACCCTAATATTTATTTTTTAATTATAATTGATTATAAGAAATTATTACTAATCACCAAAAAAATGTTACTTATTTTCAAAACTTACAAATTATAAAACAACAAAAAACGCATGTTAGAAATTTTCAAATATGCATAAAGTAAAACTTGAATTCAATATAAGAATTGAATTAAATAAATGCTTGTAAACAATGAATTATTTTTTTCTTCTAAGTGAGAAATCTGTAAAAAATAAATATAATTCACTTAAATATTCGTAATCACAACCTATAAAAATAAAATTAATTGCATTTTAAATGATAATATAAAATATCTGAAAAAATATCTAACTTATTAGAAATATATGAATTTCAAAAATCAATAACCGGTGTTGATTACTTGATATTCTTCCATATCGGTTATTTCTGCAAAATAAGAATAGAATATAAAAAACATTAATATTAATGATAAAAAAAATATTACACCAATTGATATACATATATATATATATATACATGTTTCCAAATCCTTTAATTCTTCTAAACATTCTAATCCTCTAATTGAATGAAAAATTTTCTTGAACTTAGTCTTTATCCCTTTAGTTAAATATTTTTCAATGAGAAATCATGTATTAAGTGTTGTTACTTAGTTGAAAATCTTTGAATGACAAGAGAAATTTTGAACCATTACATTTCAACAGATACTCAACTTATTAGTGAGACTCCTAGCCTTTCAAGAAACAATCAATGAGTGCATCATCTTGTGCTGGATCCCTGCGTTGACCAATTATTATTGTTAAATTATGTAACTAGGAATGATCTAAACAATAGGATTAAATTTTTTGTGAGACAATCTGACAAAAAGACTGAACTGTAAAACAAGGTATTTGATCACAAGGGTCAGGAGAGGAAATTGGGGACATTTTGTACAGATCCACACGAAATTAGGGCCAGGAGAGAAAATCCACGACATTTTGTATAGAACAACGTAGAAACAAAGGCCACGATAGGAAATCCACAACATTTTGTACTAAACTACACAAGTACAAAATGAAAGGACACAAAACCAGGCATAGGAGTGGAAACTCGTGACATCTTGGATTGAATCACCTTATTATAGTTTATAGGGTAATAGAAATTGGGATCAAATAAGGACATAAGAAGAGATATGATTTAATAATCATGAATTACGCATGGAACTAAGGGAGGGCTAAGGTAGTGAACATATAAGTAAGCGGAATAACTATGATCTACTAACAGAAGGTTCAGGTATAGAACATTGGAGGGTTATGTCACATAACAGAAATAAAATGAAACATTTAAGAATGGGGTAAGGTGGGAAAACAGAACCTGACATCTTGCTAAATACACAATCAGTGAACTGTAGAGGATGTCTAAGTTATGGGAGACCCCTGAAAATGGATTGAATGTATGAATGGAACCAAACAAAACCGGATGGGAGAAGGATATCACCTGAGTCCTAACCTAGGGAAGGAAAGCATACAAGCTCGTCGAGCAGGCCAAAAGATAACGACTGGTTTGGGTGAGACATGTGTTGGGTATATTCTCTGTAGAGAATAAATGAATCTCCTTTATTAGCAGTCGGATCAAATTAATTAGATGAAAACCAAAATGTAAATGAAGAAAGTAGAAGATACAAGATATAACGTCTAAACCCGACACAGAAAAAACCACATGACAAATAAACCTCATCCGTGAACTCACCATCACAAAAAAAAGAATATGGAACAATATCTGAAACGACTGTAAGGAAAAACGACACCGATATGTGAAAGAACATGAGCTCGAATTGCGAATGCATATTGAACCGTTTAATTTGATCCTTAAATAATTGGGAAAGTTTACCTTATTAGATTATGACCGCTTTACATATTTTGCAAGTGATGGGGCTCATTCTTCATATGGGATATGAGGCGGTCGGTTTGTCCGCAGCTATGAGCCGAGCTATGTTTTCATTAGCTTTTTTTCTTCATGTTTTTTTGTTATTGAACCTTGAAAACTCTTTTTTTTATTTTGAAGTTTGAGGTGTCACACTCCGCAACCGAGCCTAGCCGGATAAGGGTTCTGGCAGCATCGCACCCCGTCGCAGGTGCAAGGAAGCAAATTCATGCCTCATCAAAACAGAGACATTAACATATAGGAACAATTTAATAATCGGACAAAAGCCGCCCAAAACCCAGTCTCGAGCAAACCCCCCATGTTCAATAACAAAAATATAAAACAACAAGACATTTCATGACGCCAAAATGGGTCGACGACTCCTAGACTCTGGGACCAGCCGAAGACCACCCCCACCTCAGTTCAGGTTTCAACCTCATCTACAAAACCTATAAAGCGATCATGTATTAACATAAACTTCCTTTAAAACATTTAAGTTAATGCAAGAAATCATTTAGAACTCGTGCTTGATTCTTATTCTTTTTTCATGGGTCATTTACTCTTCTTCTTATCGGTTCTATTTACAAGTTTGGTGGGATGTCTCGCCCAAGACCTCTGCAGGGTTTCCGATATGTCTCTACGAGCCATTAGTGCCTCCCCGGCCAGGAGCAAAACGGAGAACTACCTTATCGGACCCGAGTGAGTTCCACCTTTCTTATCGTAACATTACTTACTTAATGCTTGAGGCATGCGTCTTGTGGCTCACATTTGCTAGTACAGTGCCGAGTCAGTGCGTCCAACTTCTCATGGTCTTAACTTAGACACATCAAAACGTTTGGGGGACACCCCCTCCCGGCGGGTGTAAATACCAACCGGGAAGACGTATCCCAAAACATTTTCGCTATAGGTTATCTTTTCGTAAAAGGTGAACATTCTATTATCTTACGTTTGTTTGTTCTCTTGAAATTCCCTGTATTCCCTACAACATTTAAGGTTATTAGACCAATTTTTATTAATCATCACTAAGTTATTCCTTTGGTTATCTTCTAGTATGTCATAGGTTCGTGGTTTCAACTCTCGTTCCTGCCCGTATCCACGCTGTTTCGAACCAAACGGCATGATTTGCCTCGTGTTGGTGTGGTTTGGTTTGAATCTACGTGATTTTGTACAAAAGGTCACGACTTGCTTCTTAATCGCATTGTTTTGCTTGAGTTTCACGTCACTTTGGCAAAATGCCACAAGCTGCGTGGTTTTGCTTGAGAATCGCAAGGTTTTGGGAAAACCTGGCGGATTTCATCAACTTGCAGGTTTTTGCTCGTTTTCGTGCAATTTTGTGTTTTAAGTGTGAAAATCCTCAATTTCACCTTTCTAATCCTTATTCATAGAGACACTTGTGTCTTTGTAATCTAGTAATTCTTCATATGTCCCTTTTCAATTCTGCCCTCATTTCAACTTTTGTTAGCCTTTTATGACCCGTCACCGTGCATTACTTTTCGGTCTCATCACCTTTCGAAAATCTAGTCCTCACACGAGGCATGGTGTCTCCCGTTGTGATTTAAACTTCAATATTTAAATAGTTTCCACATCAGTAGTATGGTGTGTCTGCTTGTCGCACTCCCAAACTAGCGAGGCTGAGTGGGGGTGTGACACTGTAGGTAGACTTAGAACTCCAACCCATGACATTTCCTCAAGTCAACCCCTCTAAGCGTGAGACATTTTCTTTGATTAGCACGTTACAAGAAACAGAAACAATTTCATAACTCCTACCACCTCTTCGTGTCCTCTAAAAGACTATAATCAAATGACTATAAGGGGGTTATTTATGTCCCATTTGAAGTAATAAACTTATGTGAGAGAAGTTTCATAATCTTATGATAAGTGGTAGACCTTTAAAAAATTGCAACCTACTAAAAAAATTGTTGCACTAAAAGAGCTAGTATTCTAGTCACGAAAAATATTACTCTTAGATAGAATTAATCTCATTCCTACCATATCATACTCCAGTTACAACCATGTTTCAACTTGAATAAAATACGATTTGACCCACTTTGCAGTCATTGATGGATATACGGATAACACTTTTAGGGATCTTCGACACACGACGACTTGAGCGAAATTCCAATACCTTGAGAGGATCTCTTCTCCTTGTCAATTGTGCCAAGATATTTTTGTGAGAGCTACTTGAGAGTAGAATTGAAATTGTGAGGGTGACATGTTTGAATATGTCAACAAGTACGGGTTAACATGATGAGTTAGTAAACATTCTTAACCCGTCAACGGATTGATCCGACGGGTTAGAAGTTCGGTCCAACATGTCGACGGGTTGAAACAATATTAATTATAAATTTAAAATTATTATTATTATTAATTCAAAAATTTTAAAATAATAAGATGTAGCTCATATCAATCCGTGACCCGTACGGGTTGATGGGTTGATTTATGCTGCTTAATCCGTACACATATTTTTCAGTGGGCCGGCCCACCTATTGACCCATTTGTACGGGTTGGGCTGGCTCATGCCCACCAGATATTACCCGGGGGTATTTATGGCATTATGATACCCCATGAGCTCGTCTTACGTGGCTAAATGATATTTATGATTTTGTGTTATAATTATGGAATAATGTGATTTCGGGAGTATTCTCGTAATTCATACTTCACGGGCCCACGTATGAGGTTTATAATGATGTTTCTAGCAGTTTTGTACAATTTCAGTCCCGAACGAAGCCAAGGGTATTTTCGTAATGTGCACCCGAAGAGCGCGCCATTCAGTTTTTGCAATATTTTAGGCTATCTACTCAATACTTAGAGATAAGGAACTGGTCAATGGTATTTTCCGATATTTTCTCATCATTATTTATGACTAACGTTCGACCGAGATGCATTTCTGAAGTTCCGTGATGCTGTGACACTTAGTCCGGTGGAATTGGATATTTTCCGAGTAATTTGGGCTAAGTTGATTGCACTTGAGCTTCTGGGTCTGAAATAGACTTATTGGGCTGAGTTTATCTATAAATACAAACCCAAGGCACTGAAAAAGGTTCAGACTATTGGCACGCTTCCCAAAACAAGGTTTTCGCTTGAACTTGCCCTGGTATTCGCTATCCGCGACTTTGTCTTAGCTCTCTCGTGAATTTTCGTTCAAAATGTCGCAAGTCTTATTGTCTCGCGACATTTCGCCCATAAAGTTGCTTGTCGTGTCGTTTTTTTGGTTTGAACTTGCCCTGGTATTCGCTATCCGCGACTTTGTCTTAGCTCTCTCGTGAATTTTCGTTCAAAATGTCGCAAGTCTTATTGTCTCGCGACATTTCGCCCATAAAGTTGCTAGTCGTGTCGTTTCGCTGGTTACATAGTTTCGTATCTTATTTTACGGAGGCAGACCCGCGAGTTCTTGTCTGTTTCGCAACTTTCTGCACCCCATGAAGTCTTGAATTTTTGCTTAGTAACGGGAATTCGCTTCAATCACGAGTTTTTGTGCCAATCGAGAGTTTTTGGCTGGTCGAAGGCGACAGATTGAAATTGATCGTTTTTCGAGCTATTTTCATTCTGATTTTTTATATCTCTCGATTGTAACTGTACTTTTTGATTATTATAGTGGAAACCAATGTAGAGCTCTGCTCTCTCGAGGACGTAATCTCACACATTGTAGGTCCAACCTAGTATATCGCTCTTGTCCCCCATAATAATTGAACTGAAGATTATAAAAGAAATGGACTGATCCAAAATAAATACTCTAAAATATTTTTAGATAAGATCAGTTTGGCGCCATCTGTGGGGACTCGAGACATAGTCCTATTGAGAGTTTTTCTGCTAAATTTGAATTTTTATTGCTATCATGGTGTTTCGGAATTCTGATTATGAGAATGATGTTGATGAAAAGATTGAGGTGGAGCCGAACCCTCAAGTGGTTAGAAATGATGAAAACACGATATTAAGGAAGACTCAATCATTACTTTCAGAAGAGCCCCCAGCTCAAGAAATCACTGCTCAACCTTCTCGGAGCGAGTATTTATCTAGGAAGGCAACTATGGTTTACCCTCCATCTCCTCGTTGCTTGTCATGATGTTTTGAGTTTGGAAGAACCGGCCGAGTCGAGGTTCGAAATAATGCCCACTTTTCACCACCTGCACCAGCTAGATCTAGAGATCAAAATTGTGATGATGAGGATTTAGAAGAGCGGAGGCGTATTTTATCTCTCAATTGGAAGATGTGGAGGCCCGAAGAAGGTCTCGTAGAAGTAATGTTGTTCTTTAGCCTGTTGATGATGGGGTTACTGCCGAGGATATAGCTCCTGCTCGGAACCCCTGAGCACCATCTATTACGTTGGGGGAGAGCAAGCCTTTACCTTGCAAAGGATTGGGAACTTGATAGAATCAAAGTTCCAAGAAATGAATAACAAGATAGAGCCGAATGATGCTCCGATGAATTAGTTGGAGGCTAATCTCGGCCTCGGATATGAAAGAATGCGGGTATATGGTGAACATACCCGAGATACTCATCATACCTCTGCTTATTAGGGTGATTATACTGGACAAGAGAGGGCAATTGAGAACTATAACGGGAGAGGAAAGATTTTGTCGTCACTGGAAGTTTTATAAAGTCTATGGAATACTTCGAATGCCTTATCAATATTTTCCATGGCAATTATTAACGCTACAAGATCTGAGTACATCGAGATGCCGAAGGATCTTCCACAATAGATTATGTGTATGGATTTCGCTCGAGTAAACGATCAGAATAATCATACATTCATCCGATAACACATATTCAACCAAGTTTGATTATCTCTGGGGACTCCTGCTCAGTTATTCTCGAAAGTTATCATAAAATGTCTAAATTATATGAAGTTCCCTATTATTGTTGAGCGGAAGCATGGCTTCGTTGGCGAGAAAGTATTAAGTTATTTATATGGATACTACGGGGTATTATCCATCTCCGATCATCGAAATGGTTATTGAGAAAATCGCAAGCTATTTCGGATATAAGTTCTTCATATCTTAGGGGGGCAATCGTGGATTATTTGGAGATATGCTTTATTTTAAAGTCGATACAAAGGAAAGAAAAAAGTTTTCAATATTATGGCAAAAGTACGGGGAATACAAAGAGAGATATAATAAAAGCAAAAAAATAACCAGGGAGACATATTTCTTCTTCTTACGGGAGTCTGAGCTTTCACATGGTCCTCTTGGGCACTTCCTTATGACAACCGTCAGAGGAGGAGGATTGAGGACATCTTCTAAAATTTCCGCAGTGGTCGGCCTATTCAGAACAAAATTCTCCATCGCAGCTTGATGGCGCTCCCGGGTGTCTCTTACACTAGCGGCAACATATATAGGAGGATCGTGTTCAGTCATCACCTCCTAATGTTTGAGAATATCCGCAAAGAGGAGACCCACAGGTTCCGGGAATAGTTGAGCCAATCTAGAATATGAATCCGGTGGAGGGTCCTCTTCGGTCTCGATTTCCACTCAGAAACACTGTCTGTGCAAGTCCTCCTCCAGATTAAATTGGAGGGCCCCGAACGGACCCTGGGAGCAGTCTTGTTTTTCCGCCACAATCTCATGCTCAAACTTCCTCGAGAGGCTGGGATATAACCTCTCTTTTTCCTCCGGTGATAGTGTTATGCCCAGAATTCTTTGAGTTATGACACTCTCCTTAAAGAAATACGGTGGTACATTTTTGCACTCACTAGGGCCGCCAAATTTCGGAAAGTTGGGGATTGAACCGTATACTCCTAAATCAACTTCCAGAAACAATCATTCAGTTGTGGCGGCAACCTAAATGCCCTAGCCCTAAGACCATCGATAGTCGCCTAGTGGGAACCAGTTCTTAAATTCATATCGGTGATCTCCTCCGTCGCCTTCTCAAGAGCTTTTATTTTCGTGGCGTTGGCATCTTTGACCATCTTCAGTTTCGCCTTGGTCTCGACTCGGTTTTCTTCCAGCTTGTCCTTGGCATATTTGAGATCCACCTTCAAAGTACTTACGGACTGTTCGAGAGCATGCTTCTGTCCAACGAACAAGGCTTCAATTTCAGTCAAGTCACTGCGATGTGCCCTGGTCAAAGTCTCGATCGCTTTATTTTGGTCAGCCCTGATCGCCGCTATGTCTTGTGCATGCTTCTCTAGCTGGTTCTGCATTAATTTCCAGCGGCCTTCTTGGTCTGCTCCCCGATGATATCTGGATAATTGAGCTCAGAATGTCTCAACATGCAGTATTCCCCAACTGAGTTGTGAAACCCAGCTCTACGCACGTTCGTTCAATCTGAAATAAAAACAAGAGTTATGAATATATATGTATATATATATATGTATACGCATCAGGCGCAAGTAAATTTTTAATCGAGATTGGTTACAAACCTCTCCCCCTATCAGCGATATATGTATACGACATATCGCTGAAACCTGACTCATCAGCCTACTGAAGTCAGTGAATGTTGTGTGGTCATCCCGACCACGTGGCGGCAGCTCCGGGTGCCCATGAAAGAAATCAAGGGCCGACTCTTTTGTAACCGTATCGGATCCATGGATCCGAACGGCCACTCCATCCTTTATCATGATGAAACCACCATGGCGCCCCATCTCGAGCAAATCCTTCATGGTGAGTTTTGGGATGTCTCTTATCCGGAAGGCGTCAAGGAAATCAGTATCCAACCCACTTTTTCTAGTGGGCTCCGGTAATTCTGTAAGAGATTGACCTTCCACTGGCTTTTTCCCTTTGTCCAGACGGGTCTCCTGCGGCATTTCTTCCACCGGCGGGTCTATTGGCTGACCCCCATTTATTTCACCCTCCTCGTCATCCCAGAAGACGTCAATTAACGCCTCAGCAAAATCATACATCCCCCCTTCGGGGTTAAGCTCATATTGCCGAGCCACGGGAATCGGGTCTTCGATGTTCTCAGGAACCTCCGGGATGGGTGTATTTTGTCCTTGTTCCGAAGACTCCACTATCGGAAGGGAGTGCAAAGGAATCGCGGGCCGGACTTCATCATTTAGTTGCGCCGCAACCTGTATACTGAGTGTCGATTCGGCAGCTACAGTTCGATTCCGGACCCCTAGCGCCATCTCAAATATGAGATCATCAGTTTCCTTAACCAGTGCACGGAGCAACCTCAACCTGTCAGCGTGTCGGGATGGATCTTCAGCGGGAGCCATTATTTTATCTACAAAGCAAACAAGTTGTATAAGCAATACGGAATAAGAGTGATAAGGAAAATCTATATTTATATAAAGAAGTTGTTTCCCTATCGAAGAGAAATCTATCGAGATGGTCGAGGTGTGAATGCATGAGATAGGTAACTAACAATTCCCAACTAAAGTGGGGAGGAGCCCGGAGAAGGCCGAAGACGACCAGGATAGGGACATAAAATAACGTCTTTGAGGTCCAATCAACACCATCTGATCTGGCACACGAGAGAAAAATTCTTTCTAAGGTCTTGGGAGTAACTGCACACGGAACAAAATAATAAGACTCCGGGAAAAAATGCTCCCCTTCAACCGGGAACCGACAAAGTGTAGACAACCTGGTGGAACCCACACACGTAACAAAAAAGAAATGTCTCTTCCAATCATGGTTCGATTGAGGATTGGAGAATGGAAATGGGCTATTTTGATGTCTTAGGCGGAAAGATATACAGCCCTGAGCACCGTAATGGATGGCCATAATAATTTGAAAAATTTGGAAGAAACAGTCGATAGTCATTGAAATCTGATTCGTTTCCATGAAAATAATAAAAACAACCACGAGGAAGATTGAATTCGGGTTTAGTTGAAGAGGTGGATGTTTAGATGAGTTATGAGCTTTGTGATGAATAGATGAAGTGGAAAGCGTAGCTCACAATCTAAGTATTCGAGGCAGATAGAATGAGCGCCCACTACAGGACGTAAAATATGGTCGGTGGGACCAGGTTGGTACAAAAAGCAGTCGGAAGGAAGATGATAATATTCCATTACAAATTTCCATTTCCGGCGGTGCATGCTATATGGTTGGTCAAAAGATTTTAGAGCCTTTACTGTAGGATTCTGAGGACCGAGGGTGTTCTCAAGATGCGTGATTCATTCGAAGAAATACAGATAAGGATTCATATTACAAGGCGGAGAAGCCAACATTCTCCAATATGAACTCCCCGAGTCGGATGAGGTGTCCGAGGAATGAATTGACTATTGAGATGACAAGGTGTCGAAGTTCGAAGATCGGACGGAACTAGAAGACATTGTGTTAAGTGGTTCAAAATTAATTTTTCAAATTTTATTAAGTGTCTCACGAGTTTTCATACCATAAGTCGCAAGAAATACTGTTTAAGCTGTGTAGTTGTGAGTTTTCGTTAAGTGTCGCGAGAATGTGCGAGAGTTACTGTTCAATCAACGTAGTCGCGAGTTTTCGTTCAAGAAGTCGAGAGTGTCACTGTTCAGTGAGAGTAGTCGAGAGTTTTCGTTCAGAAAGTTGCGAGAGCGGGCTGAATTTCCGCGAAATGGCACTATTACGCGAGAATGACATGGGTATTTATAGAGGCGGACCCCGGGTTGAAAAATCACGAGATTTTTGCCTGATATCATAATCTGATCTTCTTAGTGTCAAAACGACTGCTTCGGTGAGGAGATTCCAGCCCTACTCGTGGTTTTCTCAAGAAAGTTTTTGAACGAACGTCGAATTTCGGGACGAGCTAATATGATGTGGTTTACGACTGAGAATCTGAATCTGAAAACTATGGGACTATTGATATTACCTGGGGGTATTTATGTCATTATGATACCTCATGAGCTCGTCTGACGTGGCTAAATGGTATTTTCGGTTTTCTCTTAAAGTTATGGATTAATGTGATTTCGGGGGTATTCTCGTAATTCTGACTACCCAGGCACACGTATGAGGTTTCTAATGACGTTTCGAGCAATTTTGGACAATTTCGGTCCCGAACGAGGCCAAGATTATTTTCGTAATTTGGCACCTGAAGAGCGTGCCGGTAAGTTTTTGCGAGATTTTAGGCTATCTACTCAATATTTAAAGACAATGAACTGGTCAACGGTATTTTCCGGTATTTTCTCATCATTATTTCTGACTAGCGTTCGATCGGGATGCATTTCTGAAGTTTCGGGATATTGTGACACTTATTCCTGTGGAATTAGATATTTTCTAAGTAATTTGGTCTAAGTTGATTGAAATTGGGTTTCTGGGCCTGAAACTGACTTATTAGACTGAGTTTTTCTATAAATACAAACTCAAGGCATTTAAAAAGGTTCAGACTCTTGGACACTTCTCAATTCAAGGTTTTCGCTCGAACTTGCCCCGATATTCGTGAGATTTCGCCATTCGCGACTTTGTCTTAGCTCTCTCATGACTTTTCGTTTAAAAAGTCGCGAGTCTTATTGTCTCGCGACATTTCGTCCAAAAAGTCGCGAGTCGTGTCGTTTCGCTGGTTACAGAGTTTCGTATCTTATCTTATGTAGGAAGACCCGTGAGTTCTTGTCTGTTTCGCGACTTTTCGCACACCTGGTAGTCGCGACTTTTTGCTTAGTCATAGGAATTCGCTTCACTCGCGTGTTTTTGTGCCAGTCGTGAGTTTTTGGCTGGTCGAGGGGGACTGACTGAAATCAATCGTTTTTCGAGCTATTTTCATTCGGATTTTTGATATCTCTCGGTTGTAACTATACTTTTTGATTATTATAGTGGAAACCAAGGTAGAGCTCTGTACTCTCGAGAACGTAAGCTCATACATTGTGAGTCCAACCTCGTACATCGTTCGTGTTTCCATAATAATTGAACTCAAAATTATAAAAGAAATTGACTAATCTAAAATAAATACTCTAAAATATTTGTTGATAAGATCACCACCCCTATTAATCATATCTATGTAAAATAAATTATCTTTGCTAACCATTGGTATAATCTCTTAGGTAATTGTTTAGTTAAAAGAACACATTCAAGTGTACTTGAGTTTGATTCATAAGATTAGGTCTTATTAAGCGTGTTAGAGAGAGACCATACCTAACCTAGATAATAATAAGTTGATTTTACTTTCATTCAATAAAACATAGGTTGCATTAAATGATTGTTAAGTTTACTACATCCTTGATTACATTTATTATGTCTGATTTGTTTATCAAATAATAAGATCATCCTCAAATCCTTTTACCGCTTTGCATTACTTTATGCATAAAACCCCTTTTTATTACTTTTATGGCATTTGAAGTTAGTCTCAATATAAATAAATCTTCGTAGGTTCGATCTTAAGTATTACCGTATTCTTAAATTATTTATTATTGTTATTTAACCACGAGTATTGATGAGAAACTATGAGTCGACATTCTTACTCCTTCATGGTTCAAAATATTTCTCTCCTAAAATATATAAATATATATTGTAATAGTAATAATCCCATGAATAGAGAGACATTGATAATGATTATGGATGACATATAAACAAAAAAATAAAATATAGTTTATCCAAAATTAACATCTATTCTTAAATATTCTTCCCAAGATTTTCTTGGATATTTTTTTGTTAAAAAATTAATTTGGGATCTTTCACAATATTTTAAAAATTGGATATCTAAAATAAATTTAACATCCATCTATCAACTTGGACCCATGAATCATATAGTATGAGTTATTAAAAAGTAGGAATCATAATTCCTTTCTTCAAAACACACAAAAATGAGCTTCACAATGTAACAGTATTTAGTTTGCGTTATCACACAAAAATGTAAACATGCTCTGTTTATCCATGGCAAATGAAGGGCGAGCATGGATTCATTGTACGAATTAAGGCAAGCTATAATTCTAGAGTTGAAAGCAGATTGAGGTTCATATGTTGAGTAGATATCATTTACTAACTCTTTTGACACCATCCATCCATTGGTATGATCTAGTTTAGCATCAACTACGCCATCTCGAATTGCCTTGGCTATGATACTTTCAATGTAAGCTATCAGATTATCGGACTCCAACTTCAACTTTCTCGCTATATCGACTAGTGAGATCCTTGAATATGTTATGCTCATCTTCACTAAACTCGTTCGGATCAAACTGTAACGTAGCCGAATGATCAAGTTACCCGTTTTATCGGAGCTGAATATATCAGCAAATTTCTCTGCTACTGTTTTGAAAACCTCCAAATCTACGATTCGAACAGCCTGGAACAATAGACTTTTAAGAATCTTAAAAACTTCAACATTCATGAGATATAAAACTCACATTTGTAAGCTCAAAGTATGGCCTTAGTTGTTTTTCCATGCCTTTTTTGATAAAAACATTTCTTTCAGGGATTTCTCCAAGAAGTAAACGGACTAGAACAGCCCATTTAGTGCATTGAACTCGAAAACCAAGTGCATTTAAAGGAGCTAATCTGATGGCTTGAAGAAGAGAGTCTTTTGCATCAGTATATTCTAGTCGAATCGTTCTAATCTTGCCAACGTAAAACAGGTAGCGACATAACTGCATTCCGTAAAACGACATTGTAATATTCAATGAAATGACAACATAAAGAAGTAAAAAACAGGGATGAAAATATGGCTATTACTTGTGTATATGAGTGAGCTTCAATAGGACGAGCAAGTGATCGAAAATTCTCTGCTTGATCATACAAGTTGTAATGAAGATAATTCCTCAGCAGCAAATTAAGAACAGTTACCTCAATCATAAGATCAAAAGATCATTCAAAATGAGGATATCAATGAAAAACTACATGATCATCACTAATCAAATTGCGCAAACCTGCCCCAGCTTGCAATGGCACTGTACTGCAATGCGGTGGTATTTAAGAAGTTTACTGCCCACAAATGCACCATATTTCACAACAAAAGACAACGCAGTAGAGACTCGATATTAATAGAATAGAAAAGACAGAGCAAACCCTCTTATTTCAGCAAGATCGCCAGTAAGTTCATAGCTCAAGGAGTAGTAAAAGTAAAGCTTTGAAACCACAATATCAAAAGTTCTCATATCTATGTGGTTCAAGTATTCAATGGTAAATGCAGAGAAGATTTTAGCCTGAAAACACATACCAAATAAATGAATATTTGAAGCTCAGATTCGATCATACATTAATTAGTACCTCATTATAATTCTTGAGTTTAATAAAATACAAAATGATTTCTAGATAAGAACTGAGCACACAAAATCGTGAACGTCCGGGTTGCAATATTGAAGAGATGACCAGCAAAGCAGTAAGAGTATCATCTCCCTTGGCACGAATACAAGTAAAATTATCAAAAGCTTCAATCTAATCACAATAAACGAAGAAATGAAGATATTGATGTTAAATTGAAGTCAATGCGAGTAATTATCAGTGAATGATCCTCAGATCCATGATCAATAGCGTAATTCAAAAAAAATAATACTGATGAAGCGCTTCTACAACCTAAAAACATGATCAAATTAATCGAACACCACAAATTTGTCACACTCCTACGCACTTCATTAACGTCATCCTCTATATTAAACAGAGAATCCATGCCCTTCAAATTCAAATCAAAATGCAGAAGTAAGAAGATCTCGTCAAATCGCAAGATGGAACTTAGAAGAAATTCAGTTGGGTTTCGAAAAACCGCCGCCAACTCAAATTTTGTTGAATTTCTCCGGTTCGACCGCAATCTCTTATAATGAAAAACAATGATTTAGTTAGACATAAATTATAATGGGTTTGAGTGGTTCAATTTTTTTAAAATTGAACCACTCAAAATTGAAATATGATGAGATATGGTGAAATGTGGTGAGATATGATGATCATGAATTTTTAAATATGTTTGATAAAATTATGGTATTATAATCGTGATTTATATAAAAATATTAATACACTCTTATATAGAAAAAATAATAAATCTAATCATATTATAATTAATAGAAAGTAAGAATAAATTAGTTTTTTGAAATTACGATTAGACCACAACTACTTTTAATAGCTGCGATGATATCGTAATTTTTTAATGATTATCATATCGCAATTAAGCTTATATTTTGTACAGCACAAAAAAATTACGATCTTGACATCGCTCCGCACCACACTGTCCTTAAATTTGAGTTCCAAACAAACCGAATAATTGTGAATTTATAAATATGTTTAGTTAAATTCTGATATTATAATTGTAATTTATATAAAATATTAATATATTTTTTATATATAAAAAATATCAAATATAATAATATTATAATTATTAGAAATAATGATAAATAACATTGATGTCAAAAGTGATTTGATACTATTCTACAGATAAATATATCACAAGTTTGCTTTTGTTTCAACGATAAATGCATAGAAAATTTGCTTTAACAATAAATCATGATGTGCCTTAAAAAATCACGATTTTAGGATCTCACCACACGTCGCCGCACTTTTAATCAGGAACGGAGCAAACCTAATACAAATCCTTAAAACTCGTTAAAAACCCCATTATTTAATTTTAATTTTAAAAATGTTTAAATTATGTTGAACCACATTTTAATATTTAGTTCAATATCTTATTTGATTTTGATAATCTTAGTTTTCCCAACAATGTAAGAAATTTTAAAATGTCATCTATTTCTTTTATAGAAGATTATGTTTTAAAAACGATTTTTAGATCGAACTAGAGAGCTTCCAATTCAAGTAAACTAGTACGAATTGTTGCCAGAACACAGTAATGAATCATAAATATTTTAAAATTTCATTATATTAAATCAAATCTAAAAATTTCCAATTCACTAAAAACCAATATGAAACTGCGGGTTATAAAAGATATATAGAAGATAGTGGCTTGTAGAATTAGTATATCAACCCAGCCCATGTGTTCCCGTGCCTACCCACAAATTGGGTTAAGATTTTAACCCATTAAGCTAGCAGATTTAAAGAATTATGAAACATCATCAATCTCTTACATTAGTTCATATACTTTGTTGGATTTCACGTCCATAGCTATTTTTATTTGGATTAGTATATCTGTTTTGGTTCCTTTTTAGGGGTATCAACAGTCACCGGATTCTGAAAATCGGTTTTATTTGTTGTTTGTAGATACAACTTGAAATATAGAAAATGGAAAGAACGCAGACGATTTTAACGTGGAAAAAAACCACGTTGCCGAAAGAAAAATCTCCACAACAAATTCATTAATAAATTAATGAAATATACAAAGGGAATAAGAGCATGGGAAATGAAATTATAGCGGCAAGGATTCCTCAAAATTGGCTTCCTAAAGCTTATCTTTTAGATCTGCATTTATAGAGGGGGAAACACGTGTGACTCACGTTCTGAAACCACCTCTGACAAGGTGTTTCCTCATGCTGGAAAGCGTGGTTGAGCCTGAAGCGTGGAATGCATGCTGATGAGTCCTCATCCAGCCTGTCAAGATATATGTAGTCTGCTGTGACCTACACAATCTGTCGAGACCGATCGGTCTGCTTGGCCCTAAGCAAACTGCCGGGACCGATTGGTCTACTGGCCCTAAGCAAATTGCCGGGACCGATCGATCTGCTTGGCCCTAAGCAGTCTGCCGGACCAATCAGTCTGCTGGCCCTAAGCAAACTGCTGGGACCGATCGGTCTGCTGGCCCTAAGCAGTTTGACGGGATCAATCGGTATGTTGATCTTAAGCAGTCTGTCGGAACCGATCGGTATGCTAGCCCTAAGCAGTCTGTCGGGACCGATCGGTATGTTGGCCCTAAGCTGTTTGCCGGGACCGATCGCCATATGCTGTTTGATGGGACCGATCGCCCTATGTTGTTTGCCGAGACCGATCGCTCTAAGCTGTTTGTCTGGATTGATCGCCCTAATCTGTTTTTCTGGACCGATCGCCCTCGGGACCGATCAGTATGTTGGCCCTAAGCTGTTTGCCGGGACCGATCGCCATATGCTGTTTGATGGGACCGATCGCCCTATGTTGTTTGCCGAGACCGATCGCTCTAAGCTGTTTGTCTGGATTGATCGCCCTAATCTGTTTTTCTGGACCGATCGCCCTCGGGACCGATCAGTATGTTGGCCCTAAGCTGTTTGCCGGGACCGATCGCCATATGCTGTTTGATGGGACCGATCGCCCTATGTTGTTTGCCGAGACCGATCGCTCTAAGCTGTTTGTCTGGATTGATCGCCCTAATCTGTTTTTCTGGACCGATCGCCCTCGGGACCGATCAGTATGTTGGCCCTAAGCTGTTTGCCGGGACCGATCGCCATATGCTGTTTGATGGGACCGATCGCCCTATGTTGTTTGCCGAGACCGATCGCTCTAAGCTGTTTGTCTGGATCGATCGCCCTAATCTGTTTTTCTGGACCGATCGCCCTAAGTTGTTTGCCTGGACCGATCACTCTAAACTGTTTGCCGGGACCGATCGGTCTGCTTGATAATTTCAGCTGTCGAATCCTCGATTGGGCCTGACCACCTTCATTCTTGCTTAGGACTCCTCGTTGGTACCAGGTTTAATGGTTCTCAACAAGAACGCATCATTGGTACCCGGTTTAAGGGTTGTCAACAATATCTATTTATCCAAAGCCCATTACAAAATTATCCATACGATCAGTTATAGTACTTCTATACAAATATCTAAATTGCGATCAATATCTTTATTTCTCGCATTAATTTTGATTAGCAATACCAGTATTTTGTGGGATTCTTTGCTAAGTTTTCTTCTAATTTAATTATCCATACGTAATCAAGTACTAATTGTCCATTGACTATTGTATATATAATTACTTATTAAGTGGATCACCCAAATTAATGGCGTGTAAGAATATTTCTTAAGGCACTGAAGTGTAATATAATATAAAAAACGTGGCAAAAACTCCTTTATTCAATATCATCAATAAATACCAAAATTTCTTCCTATCTTAATAAGTCTACGTGCTAGAGGATTTATACTTCAATTTTTCGTTATAAAAAAATCATATGAAGTATGAACATGAACACAATTTATAATATGAAAATACATACTTAAATTATTAAAGAATAAATAGGTCACGGAAATATGATGGTTTTATATACTAGTGTCTAGTGTATGTATCACACTGCAAATATTATCAGTGATGCCTTGTATCTTAACATGTTTTAATTCTCCATTTAATAACTCATTTGTGAGTATTTTTGCTGGATTTTCCGTTTGGTTCCCTGGTGTGTATAATTGGAGGTTTGTTATACTGAAATGAATGCTTTTTTCAGTGTTAATAAATTTTTAAAAGCATGTTTTCGGTTAAAAATGTTGGAAAATTCCCTCCTCTATAGAAGAAGGAAGAATTCCCGTTATCGGGGATCGGATCGAATCGAATTAATCGATGAGAATCAAAATATAAATGAAGAAAAATAGAAGACACAAGATTTAATGTAGAAACCCAAAACCGGGAAAACCACGTGATCGATAAACCTCGATAGTGAATTCACTATCACAAGAATAATAAGGAACAATATGCTACGCTATTGATTGATTGATACAATTGTGTTAATGAGGCTAACTATTTATATAGTCTACACTAAGGTCTAATCTATGAAATATTTAATTAAATATTCTAAAATATTCTCTTTTCATATCTTTGACTACATCTTCTATATATCTAGTTAATAAGATATATTTGCATATCTTCTTCCATATATATCTGATGAGAACTTTAGGATCGGGTAACTTGTGATAAATAAGGCCCAGAACCCGTTGGGCCGATTCAAATAGTGAAAACGAACTCCTACAACCCATTTACACACTTAAGATAGAGCGGCCCGATGTTCAACGAGAGGACCGAAGATAACCTTAACGAAATAAAACGTTTTCTGCCAACTGGTTCCTGGGTTCGGTCCGAACGGTTACAGAACGGTTACAACACACGTTTTCCACGCTTCGGGCCTTCCCACGATTACCACGCTTCGGGCCTTCCCACATTTACCACGCTTCGGGACCGATCATGCGGACCACGCCTCGGTCACAACCTCGTTTTATATCCCGCGATAACAACCTCTAACAAACCTGTCAGAGGCGGTTATAGAGCGTGATTTACACACGCTATGAACTCTATAAATACAGGGCAAGACGACGGAAATAGGAGGACCCTTGGGACGCGGAAGAAAAGGCTGTTACCCTGCAGGAATTCTTACCGCTTTCTTTTCCTTGTCATCTTCTTTAGCCTCTGCTGTATTGACTATGAGTTATTCGATTAGTGAACAGGCTAAAAGCATAGTCTGCTCTTAGTCAAGTGGTTTTTACCCCAATTCCTGGGGTTTCCACTATACATCGCTGTGCATTTACTTATTTCTAGCTTTTAATCGTCTCCCACATTTAAAACAAATCAGAACCGAGTTCGTTTGCTAAACGAACCGGACGACTGTCGGTACCCCCTAAAAAGGGACCATAACAGTTTGGCGCCGTCCGTGGGGACGATTCTCTAATCCCATTTGAGTTTTCTACCAGTGATAGGATAATCAAAGGCATGGCGACAGGAAATCCGGCGAATGATAGTAACGTGCTTCCCGACAGTCTCCCAGCACCAACATTCACTTTACAGGATCTGGAAGCTATAGTAAGGAAGGTGGTACTGGAAATTACGTAGGAGAAAAGTGGAACAGAACCACCGGCTGTATCAAGCCCTGTTCCCAAAGCAGAGGATACGAGACTGATCCTGACGAGCGCAGTACTGATGAAGAAGAAATCATTAGGCGTGGCGTGACAATGAGGAGGCCTAGATATCAGTGTACACCTCCTCCCCCAGCCAGAGCTCTAACTCCCGCTCCTGGGAATGATCAGAAGCAGATGCAGCGACGAATTGATGAGCTCACCAGGGAGTTGGAGAGCATGCGTGCGCTGAGGGATTGCGAACCTAATCTGGGACGCAATCCTGGTTTATTTAACAGGGCCATGGAGGCCCCAATCAGGAGAAGTAAGGATGATGACTGGTGGCACAATTTACATGCGGTCCAGACATCGTCTTATCAATCTGAAGGCGTATCAGCCGCCTTGGGAGATTTGATACTCCCCTTTTCTGAGGAGATCTGGGCAGTGGTCCCAGATCGGCATTATCGCAACCCCCAGGGGTTGCCGACATTTCGTGGTGATGGTGATCCGATCGATCACGTTGCCGATTTCGAATTGCGCATGGGAACGGTTCGGGCTTCGGATTCATTAAAGTGCCGCATCTTCGCGGCAGGATTACAAGGTGATGCCCGAACGTGGTTTAAAAATTTGCCGGCCCGATCCATACAGTCGTATGGCGGATTTATTTTGGCTTTCTCAGAGCAATTTGCTCCAAATGTAGGACCGCCCTGAAGCAGACATGAACTATATCAGCTAAAGTATATCCCGACAAAGATGAGCCTTCGGTCCTTCATGGAAGGACCGCCCGGGGCATCAAGCTCGAGCTCCGGGATAAGATCGATATTCTACAGCAGGTCCTAGGACCGTGCGGCCTTTCGGCCAGTTTGGTAAAGAGCCCAACGTCCACCTTGGGGAAATTTTTCAGAAAATCAACAAGTACATTAAGGTGGATGAAGCGCTGGGACTTGGTTATCGGAAGCCTAGCTGGAATTCTGAGCCCGCATGTGATCATAGGGTTTCCTACTCTAAGAAACAGTCGCGAGAAGTAGCGGCTGTGAGTGAAAGAGACGTCCCCCCGAAGCAGGAGGACAATCGGGTGTAATGCGAGCTTCATCATAATCGCGATCACCCGACCGTGCCCACTGTTGAAAGAGACAGTAGAGGCAATGAGTAAAGAAAAGCCAGACCGGAATGGTCACAAGGGCAAGCGAGCAGAATCTCCCCGAAGGGGCCACCAAGGTGACGATCGTCACAGGCAGAGGGGAAGAGATAATCAGGGACATCCCCGAAACTATAACGATCGGACGGAGGACCGAAGGTGTCCTCCGCCAGAACAAGAAAGAGGCCAACACGGTCGGGAGAATCGTGGTCAGGGCCGAAGAAGAAGATGGCGGGGCCGTGGCAGCAGAGCCCCGCAGAATGAGGGTGGGAGACAGGAGCAGGCTGCTCCCCCACCTGCTGAAACTGGTGCCCAACCTCCTCGAAATGAGACGGCACCCAGAGAAGTGGCCGGAGATATTTATGTTATCTTCGGTGGATTGAGAGTAAATGAATCGGTCCGGGACCAAAAGAGAACTGCGCGCGAAGACTCTGCTGAGAGCTCCGAATCTGTGGCGCTTGTAAAATATGATCCCATGGAACGGTCCTTCTTCTTCAGAGAGGACATCACTTTCACCCCGGCTGATCGGGAAGGGATCATGGATCCATGTGACGATCCCCTTATCATTACTGGGATCATCGGAAATCGACGTGTCCACAGAATTTTAGTGGATACTGGGCTTCGTGCAATCTGATGAAGCGCGAGGTCGCTGAAATATTGGGAGCTGCTGCTCACAATCTCCCGATCGCCAACATAACTCTTTGGTCGTTCGACCAAAGGAGCGTTATTCCGTGCGGGAAGGTGTTGTTTCCCGTTACCCTTGGAGAACTATCCAAGGACCGTTCTGAGGACCTGGAATTCATTATCGTTGAAGTCGACGTGGCTTACAACGCTATTATCGGACGGACCGGCCTGAGTAAGTTTGAGGCGGTCCCTTCTACTTATTATATGATGCTCAAGTTCCCCTCCATTCATGGAGTTATTTCTGTTAAGGGGGATCAGAAGGTAGCTAGACAATGCTACATGAGCTCGTGCCGAACGTTGGCACCGATTAAGAGGGCCCGGGTGGATCTGCTGGAAGAGCTGCCGCACCCGAGGCAAGCAATGGAACCCGTAGGGTTCAAATTGATTAATCTGGTTGAGGATGACTCAACCAAGACAACTCGCATCGGAGCTCATTTAGCCCCTGACTTTGAAAAAGAACTGATCCACCCGCTGAGAAGCCACGTGGATATATTTGCTTGGACCCCGGATGATGTTCCGGGGATTGACCGATCCGATAGTGAACATCGGATCAATACTGAGCCTGGAGCGAAGCCTATTAGGCAGAAAAGGAGACGCTATTCTTCTGAGAAGATTGAGATCATCCGGGCTGAAGTGAATAAGCTGCTACGGTCGGGATTTATCAGAGAAATCCACTATACTGAATGGGTTGCAAACCCAGTGGTGGTTTCCAAACCGGACGGGAAATGGCGAATGTGCATCGATTTTACCGATGTNGCTAAGCAGCCAAAATGTTTGAGATAGTTGTATGATAGAGTTTTATGGAAAAGTTTTTTATACGGGATTGTCCAATTGAGAACTAAGAAAGGTAGTCGATTTAATATAACGGTGGCAGTGAGAAGGGCTTCACCCCACAATTAGATAGAGACTCTACCATGTTTTCTACGCCACAAGAAACAACCCCGAGAGGTCAGTAAAACCCATCGGGGGTGCGAGAGACACCTTAGATAAATCTAATTATCAACTATAGATAGGGAATGATTAAAGATTAAGTATAGTAATTCGTGTGATATACAAGACATTTTCTCTAGCAAAGTGACAATGATTCCAATGGAATCTGAAAATTAAACGTCTCACCCTTTGTAGAACTATGATGGATGACACACTCGGAAGTTTAGGGATAGGAAAAAAGTAAAACTGTGATAACTAAGTGGGAGTCATTAGAATTAATCTAATCCAAAGTGTATAATATCGTGCTAGTATGAATGTAAGTCGTTACATTTGTATAGGAAGCATGAGCCAATGTGTGAATGATCATTTTGATGAAGATATTTATGAAGATAAAATGATGTATTAAGAATGTTTTCGTCTATCTTGTTTTTATTGTTGTCAAGTTAGAACTTGCAAAGTAGTCTAATTGTTATGAACTTTTGTCCATTTGTTTTGATTTTAGACTTGAAAGTATGATTATACTTTATTCTTTTTGTAGCTTACCTTTTTTTCATATGTTATTGTTGTTTAATGAATTATAAAGAATGTAATTATGATTCTCTAAAAAATTAGCATGTCCAATATCGCAAGTCGTGTCGTGTACTAAATTGTGTCATGTATCCTTTTAACATAGATTAAATTATACAACAAACTAAGGATATTTTGGTCTATTGTGATTAAAAGTGATAAAATATATAAATAATGAGGAATATAAATTGTTTTTTTAGGAATTGAAATATCTAAATTGATTTTTATATAAATTTGAGGTATCAAAAATGAATATTTTTCTTTTTAAATCATATATTTCATTGTTAAATAATATAGTTTGGCTTTCATTTTGAATTGAGATCAAACATACCATTAAAACATTATGTTATACAAACATTATGTATAATCATAACCCCACATTTTAGTTATAAAAATAGAAAAAAATTCATTTTTAGTCCTTAAAATTTACACATAAATCAATTTTAATTATTCAATTCAAATTAAATCAATTTTTATATTATCAATTTTAGTCTAAAATTACTAGAATAAGTTTAAACTCAAATAATTAAATTATTTATTGTTAATTAGTTTCACAATCTATAAACCAATGTTTTCATATCGATCCAAAATTCCGTACCGATCCGGACCGGTACGAGCGGTATACCGTATGGTATACCGGTCTATACAAAATATTATTATTTTATTTATTTATAAAAAATAATATTGAATTAGTTTTTAGGATCGAACCCGAAAAAATCGGAAACCGACCCTAATACCCCATACCGAACGGTACGATAAGAAATACCATTCATGGCCGAAATTTGGCGTACCGGACTGTATACAGTCCGGTATGAAAACATTGCAATAAACCAATCTTTTAAATTACGGAAAATTTTGGACTATGCACTAAAAAATAATTTTTCGATCAAAAGACTCAAATTTCATCGAATTTAGACTCAAGTTTCAAAACATAAATTTATATATTAAACATTGTATTTATATCGGTCGGAATATCGTTAATATATTGGCGATATCAAACACTGGGTGGTACATTTCATTTTCATGTGGGAGTTCTTGTTTTATGATCCAACCATAAAAAAATAATAAATATATATTTTCAAAGAAACATTTGAATATTACAAAAATTGGTGTAGGATGGTTTATGGCCTAAAATTTCGAATTCTGCATCATTTCCAAAATATTTGTGTTAAATGAATGTTTAAACATATTAATAAGAGTGATGTTTCTAACTAGCCATCAAACTTTATAATAGTGTAAAGGTGGATCCCCAAAGTTTATAAATTGCATATAAAACTCCCGAAGTTTATATAATGTTCGTCGTTGGCCCCTCAATTTTTAAATGTTGTAAGCACCATGCTCTCAAAGTTTAAGAATTGCATGGTTGACCCCCGAACTTTCAAAACCGTTTATATTTGACCATTATACTCGTTAATATTTTAAACATCTTCATAGTTTGTATTTGACTCATTAACCTTGAAAAGATGTAATGACTATGCCTTCAAACTTTGAAAATTTTAAAAATAACATATAAATTATCAAAACCACTTATACGAAAAAAGATTAAAACTGATATTATTCACTCGAGGGTCATTCTTGAACGGTTTTGAAACTTCGGAGCTTCTCATGCAATTTACAAACTTTGAGTGCATCATATTTACATTATTTTAAACATTAGAGGTCAATGACGCAATTTTCTAATATTTTAATAATATTCTCCATGTTCGCACTTGATCATCTCTTGGATTCCTGAATTTTGATACATCGTTATTTTATTTAATAAAAATGTACATAAATATATTTAAACTAATTGTTTTAAATTAAATATTAATATATATAATCGAATGATAGGTATGCCGTATGCCGATGTCATATAAACTTATATAAAAAATTATTTAACACATAAGTTAATGTTTTGAATGTCAAGTACAAAATTTCAGTTTTTCATCTAAAAATCCTAAAATTTTCATAAATAAAAATTGATTTATACATTTTGAAATTTAATTAACCATAATTACTATAATTCTTTGAGTTTAATGATTTTTAATAATTTTGAAGTAAAATTGATAATATATTAAATTTGAATTTATTTGAATTGAATGACTAATTATGTAAAATTGTTTTTTGATTAAATTACTAAATTTGAAGGAATAAAAATATTTTGTTCTATAAAAATACATTAAAAATTAGGAGAATTTAACATTTATGTCATTTATGAAGTATTTTACTGGTTTCCAATTGAATGGCAGCCGCCAGCCGATTTTCTTGGTTTGGTTAATGGCGCCATTCGATCGTGGCCGTTGAAATAGGATTGTTCGATCATCCATCTCTCTCAACGGTTCTCCTTCCCCTAAAATATAATTTGGGAAAATACACAGATAAAATGGCGAGGGTCAGAAACAGCGATCCCAAACGTTGAATTGATTGAGAAAAAGTGGTGGAAGAGAGATGAAGGGTTCTGATAATGATTTCATGTACGCTACCTCCCAGAATTTGAGCTAAAGCTTCTGTCTTTATTTTGTGAGGAGATTGAGTTGGATGAAGCAATTTTGGGATTAGATCGGAGCAGGGTTTGATCTTGTTTTTAAAAGAAGCTGCGACTATTGAAATAGGTTATGGGTTTGGGTGAATCGGATCTTGTCGATGATAGCGACGGAAGAGCCAAGGCAGCATTGTCTTTCGTGTCGTGCTCTATTTGCTTTGATGCTGTGATGGACGTTGGTGAGAGATCTTCGGCTAAGCTTCAGTGTGGTCACCGATTTCATCTGGGTGAGTGTTGAATTTGCTTTTTGATTGGCTAAAGATGAGATCTAGTTGATTTTGTCTTCACTTTGCCTGTTATGACTCTTGAAAATGGTAAATCTGTGATCTTGTTTGCCTTTCATTCAAGAAAAAAATTGATTTTCCCTATCGGATGAGGTTCCTCTAGTTTCAAGATCTGGTAAATTTATTAGTAGAGTAAGTTTTATTAATGATGATGATGTAGAGAGCTGTTTGCTGGGTTCATCACTAAACCCTAATTGCGCTAAGTAACTCTAAAACCAAGACATATTTTTTGAAAAAAGATACTCAGACGTAACCCACAGAACTAATATCAACTGCTATGCGATGAAAAATGCAGATATTTGGTAGTTGCAACTTGTCAAGCTTGCTCAGTTTTTGTAGTTTGACTTGCTTTATTTTTTTAAAATTTATATGCATTTGCCCTCTTCCCTTCCTCGTGATTCTTTCACTTTTAAACATGTCAAGACATGCAACATTCATTAATAAGATGTCTTGTTTCTTCTTATATTGTTTCGGTAAACTTCCATGGTCTTGCAGATTGCATAGGGTCTGCGTTTAATGCAAAGGGTGTAATGCAATGCCCCAACTGTAGGAACATTGAGAAGGGACAATGGCTATATGCAAATGGCTGCCGTCCGGTATCAGAATTTAACATGGAGGATTTAGCCCATGATGATGATCTTTATGATTTTAACTATGCTGGGATGGTGATTATTTATTTTGCACTTTCAAAAACTGCATCTTTATTAAATCATTGTCCCATGGAAGTGCTGCTTTATTCTGATTGTCACGTAGCTACAAGTCATGTTTTCATGATGCTGTGAAAATTATGCACTCAGTTTCACACGATTGCTTTGTTTCAGTTTTGTGTATCGTGCATTCTACTATGGGTCAGGTGTCGAAGATGTTAAAGTTACGCACTGATTACTGCAAATTTTATTGCAGTCATTTGGTGTTCATTGGTGTCCATTCAGTGGATTAACAAGCCTCCCTTCATCTCTTGAGTAAGCGGCATTATACTTCATGACAGTGCATCAAATTATTTTTTCTGAGACGTGCTTTAAAATGAACTAGAAGTTGTTAATTTAATTTGATTCTGTCGTAATCTCAAACTTGCACGCTTAACTTTTTATGAATGTGCATTTGGGTATATTTTTGTCTTCTTCATTCCTCTCGCTCTTGTTTTTCGATGGTTATCCTTTACGCCCTCATACCCTCTTTTTTTGTTGCAGTGAAGGAGAGTTATCATCAAATGCATGTAAGATACTTTGTTTTTGCCATATGCTATAATTCCGACATAATACTCTTATTTATCGTGACATGTTCAGCTCATGCGTGCCCATATATTGCTTATTTTGGACCTCCATCAGCATCGAGTGGAAGCATTTCAGATCGGTCTAGTTACAATAACCAATGGAGTGGCTCAACTCATCCAAGTTCATATTATTTCCATTCAATGGATGCACATTGGGATCAATCTTCTCGTGCCCCCACAAATACCCGAGTTGGGCGTACAGAACAGTCTTCAATCCCCTCTGTGACTCAGAGAACATCCAGGAACAGCTCCAGACCTCCTTTTGTTATGAGTCACAGGTTAGTACTCAAATTATTTCGGCCTTTTGGTATATTATTTTCGTTGTTGTTGATTTGTTTGAATGGATTGACAGTTATGGTATGAGAGGTGGTAGCCAGAATTTGTCTAGGGGCGGTGCTGGTGGTCGTCTTCAAGCACAGTTTGAGCAGACAAGAACAAGGAACAATAGAGTGATTGGTATGGCATCTTCATCTTCATCTGGAAGAGCATTACAAGAAGGTGAGGGACGAGAATACTATCATCATTCATTTCCATTGAATTTGGTGAATGGAGATTCAATATGGGCACCCTTTAGTTTTCACCCTCCCATGCATTTCCCAACACCCTCTCAATATCGTCATCCTTCATAGACGACCATGTAATGTAATGTACAAATGCTGATTTGTAAACATGTTTTGTGGCTCCGCATATTTATTTCGGATTTTTCTTTTTCAAGATGCTGCCTTCTGGTGTACCGACGTCAAATATCGAATAGAATCCATATTTTTTTGATACTATTCAATAT
Organism: Utricularia reniformis; assembly: GCA_009725065.1. NCBI lineage: Eukaryota > Viridiplantae > Streptophyta > Magnoliopsida > Lamiales > Lentibulariaceae > Utricularia > Utricularia reniformis. The sequence goes on along the minus strand of RWGZ01001301.1, from coordinate 80,019 downwards.
CGGGTTATTCGGGTTCGGTCCTAAAATAATAATAAAATATTATTTTGGAATGTTTAAAAAAATCAAATTTTGTAATGACCGATATATCTTTCGATGTACTAGTCATAACATTGCCTCTAATATCCAATGTTATGAAGTTTGAANCTAAAATATAATTTGGGAAAATACACAGATAAAATGGCGAGGGTCAGAAACAGCGATCCCAAACGTTGAATTGATTGAGAAAAAGTGGTGGAAGAGAGATGAAGGGTTCTGATAATGATTTCATGTACGCTACCTCCCAGAATTTGAGCTAAAGCTTCTGTCTTTATTTTGTGAGGAGATTGAGTTGGATGAAGCAATTTTGGGATTAGATCGGAGCAGGGTTTGATCTTGTTTTTAAAAGAAGCTGCGACTATTGAAATAGGTTATGGGTTTGGGTGAATCGGATCTTGTCGATGATAGCGACGGAAGAGCCAAGGCAGCATTGTCTTTCGTGTCGTGCTCTATTTGCTTTGATGCTGTGATGGACGTTGGTGAGAGATCTTCGGCTAAGCTTCAGTGTGGTCACCGATTTCATCTGGGTGAGTGTTGAATTTGCTTTTTGATTGGCTAAAGATGAGATCTAGTTGATTTTGTCTTCACTTTGCCTGTTATGACTCTTGAAAATGGTAAATCTGTGATCTTGTTTGCCTTTCATTCAAGAAAAAAATTGATTTTCCCTATCGGATGAGGTTCCTCTAGTTTCAAGATCTGGTAAATTTATTAGTAGAGTAAGTTTTATTAATGATGATGATGTAGAGAGCTGTTTGCTGGGTTCATCACTAAACCCTAATTGCGCTAAGTAACTCTAAAACCAAGACATATTTTTTGAAAAAAGATACTCAGACGTAACCCACAGAACTAATATCAACTGCTATGCGATGAAAAATGCAGATATTTGGTAGTTGCAACTTGTCAAGCTTGCTCAGTTTTTGTAGTTTGACTTGCTTTATTTTTTTAAAATTTATATGCATTTGCCCTCTTCCCTTCCTCGTGATTCTTTCACTTTTAAACATGTCAAGACATGCAACATTCATTAATAAGATGTCTTGTTTCTTCTTATATTGTTTCGGTAAACTTCCATGGTCTTGCAGATTGCATAGGGTCTGCGTTTAATGCAAAGGGTGTAATGCAATGCCCCAACTGTAGGAACATTGAGAAGGGACAATGGCTATATGCAAATGGCTGCCGTCCGGTATCAGAATTTAACATGGAGGATTTAGCCCATGATGATGATCTTTATGATTTTAACTATGCTGGGATGGTGATTATTTATTTTGCACTTTCAAAAACTGCATCTTTATTAAATCATTGTCCCATGGAAGTGCTGCTTTATTCTGATTGTCACGTAGCTACAAGTCATGTTTTCATGATGCTGTGAAAATTATGCACTCAGTTTCACACGATTGCTTTGTTTCAGTTTTGTGTATCGTGCATTCTACTATGGGTCAGGTGTCGAAGATGTTAAAGTTACGCACTGATTACTGCAAATTTTATTGCAGTCATTTGGTGTTCATTGGTGTCCATTCAGTGGATTAACAAGCCTCCCTTCATCTCTTGAGTAAGCGCCATTATACTTCATGACAGTGCATCAAATTATTTTTTCTGAGACGTGCTTTAAAATGAACTAGAAGTTGTTAATTTAATTTGATTCTGTCGTAATCTCAAACTTGCACGCTTAACTTTTTATGAATGTGCATTTGGGTATATTTTTGTCTTCTTCATTCCTCTCGCTCTTGTTTTTCGATGGTTATCCTTTACGCCCTCATACCCTCTTTTTTTGTTGCAGTGAAGGAGAGTTATCATCAAATGCATGTAAGATACTTTGTTTTTGCCATATGCTATAATTCCGACATAATACTCTTATTTATCGTGACATGTTCAGCTCATGCGTGCCCATATATTGCTTATTTTGGACCTCCATCAGCATCGAGTGGAAGCATTTCAGATCGGTCTAGTTACAATAACCAATGGAGTGGCTCAACTCATCCAAGTTCATATTATTTCCATTCAATGGATGCACATTGGGATCAATCTTCTCGTGCCCCCACAAATACCCGAGTTGGGCGTACAGAACAGTCTTCAATCCCCTCTGTGACTCAGAGAACATCCAGGAACAGCTCCAGACCTCCTTTTGTTATGAGTCACAGGTTAGTACTCAAATTATTTCGGCCTTTTGGTATATTATTTTCGTTGTTGTTGATTTGTTTGAATGGATTGACAGTTATGGTATGAGAGGTGGTAGCCAGAATTTGTCTAGGGGCGGTGCTGGTGGTCGTCTTCAAGCACAGTTTGAGCAGACAAGAACAAGGAACAATAGAGTGATTGGTATGGCATCTTCATCTTCATCTGGAAGAGCATTACAAGAAGGTGAGGGACGAGAATACTATCATCATTCATTTCCATTGAATTTGGTGAATGGAGATTCAATATGGGCACCCTTTAGTTTTCACCCTCCCATGCATTTCCCAACACCCTCTCAATATCGTCATCCTTCATAGACGACCATGTAATGTAATGTACAAATGCTGATTTGTAAACATGTTTTGTGGCTCCGCATATTTATTTCGGATTTTTCTTTTTCAAGATGCTGCCTTCTGGTGTACCGACGTCAAATATCGAATAGAATCCATATTTTTTTGATACTATTCAATATCGGGTTATTCGGGTTCGGTCCTAAAATAATAATAAAATATTATTTTGGAATGTTTAAAAAAATCAAATTTTGTAATGACCGATATATCTTTCGATGTACTAGTCATAACATTGCCTCTAATATCCAATGTTATGAAGTTTGAAGTTTGAATTGTTTTGTAGCTTTTATACAACTCCATAATAACTTTATAAGTGACTACTTGATCCAAGAGAAATTGAGTAGATAACACATCAATTTTAAAATCTCATAAATATGATACTCTCAAAATTTATAAATTATAGATTTAACATTTTTAATTTCAAAATTACTTAATAATGACCCTATATTATATAATAATAACGATTTTTCATTTATTTTTAACCTTAAAGACGTCAAATTCAAACATCCCAACTTTTTTAGTGATATATATAAAATATTAAATGATTTTGTGATCAAATATGAATAATTTTAGATTTTGATTGGTCAAATATATAATTACAAAACTTTGAAGATAGAATTTATAATATTTAAAGTTTATGATGTGGACCCTTGCAATATTTTGAAGTTTGACATGACTTTTACAATATTATAAGTCCATGTTTCTAATGCAGGCACACAAATAAAAATAAAATGGTGCAATCAAATAAATTTATAAGAATATATTTAAAGCAATCCATAAACCAGTTTACGAATAGCTTTCAAATCATACATACGATGATTTATATAAATTGCCTTTAGTTGGTATATAAGAAATTTCGCTCATTTCAATTGGTACTAATATATAATCAAAATATCAATCATTACGTCTTTTGTATCGGATCGATCATATATAGCCATGGTTTTAAAGACCAGTTGAATCGGTGGATCTGAAATGCTTTCTACTAGTCGGATTGGTTTGAACCGATTTAATAGAAAAATAAATAATAATGTTAGTTGATGAGATCATCGGAACCCGATATCCCGAACAGGGTCAGGACCGGACTTGGAGGCCCAGGCAAGTGAGCCGGACTTGGAGGCCCAGATCAGCAGAGGGCCTATTTATATCGCTTGGTCCGATCTGTCACATTTAGCGATCGGTCCCGAGCCGTGGGGCCCAACTCCCCACATACGCCCAGACCGATCGGTCCATTTCTTGCAGGCGCTACTTCGGGCCATCCTCATGCGTCATATGCGACAAAAACCCGCGACAAACTGGTCAGTAGCGTGGTTTGGCAATGGATGCAAGCCGCTAGAAGCCAAAGAGTAGCCGGCTGGCAGCGCCGAAAGGACCGGCGCCATGCAGTTACAGGGGCTATTCCCGGCGGCTGTTTCGCCTGACGTTAGCCGACCTAGTAGCAAAGGACAGACGCAAAACGACACCCTACTGTACATAGTACAGTGGTAGTATAAAAAGGACACAGAGGGAAGGAGAAAAGAGGTCGATTCCGATTTTGGTTTTCTCCAGGAAGCTTGAGCTTTATAATTTACTCTCGATTTATTTTCGATTATCTTCCCTCTCCTTGTGGTCAATCATAAACATGTATTGTACAATGATGAATTTGATTAGTGAACAGGTTGAGGGCACTTTTTTCAGCCCTTAGCCAAGTGGTTTTTTCTTCGACTCCAAGGTTTTCCACTCTAAAAATCTGTTTGCCTCCTTTACCTTTGAATCATCAACCTTCTCCACACTTAAATAAATAACAACCGAGTTCGTCTTGCAACGAACCAGTCGACTGTTGACACCCCCGATTTTCGAACCACAACATTAGTGAATAAGATAAATATATTTAATAATATATTTTTTTACAAAGAACTCTAAATAAATTCTTAAAAAATGTAATTAGGTAATATAAAAAAGATTTGATATATATTTAAAAAAATTAAAATTTTTTTAATATAAATTATTAAAAACCGGTTTTGAGTGAATAAACCGGTTCAACCCGGATTTTTTTACCTCAAGATTTGTTTTTAAAATAATAGGTCAACCGGTTTAAATCATATCGGGATAATGAGTGATTCCCGATCGGTTAGTCCGGTTTTGTAAAACCATGGATATAGCTTGTTTGGTTTAGAAAACAAGAGTATTTGATTATTATTTATTCGAAATATGAACATTATATATTAAGATTGTGTTAAATTATCTAAATTTATAGTTTAAGGTTTTTAAAACATTGAATTAGTATGCGAAAGATGGAGTACTTGATTGAAAACACAACCCCTTGATTTACATAAGAAAACACACAAACATATATATATTATATAGTAAAAGGAAAGCATTACTATTTACTGCTCACTCCTAACAAGATATTACACATAACTACTACCTACTTCCTACTTTCATTTCACACGTTGTAAGGAGGAGGCGAGCTTCTTGATCCAACGCCCTTCTCGTATGACCTCCTACGAAATCGATACGCTTCCCTTACACCTTCATCTACACACAACACTAAATCCATGTTACCAAACCCCATCAATTGATTTAACTTTTTCGAACTTACCGGAGAAAGGGGACGCCGGCGGACTGGATCCCGCCGGGGAAGGCGGAGGGGAGTCCAGACTAACTTGCGGTCGTTTTACGATCATTATGCTTCTAGTCACTCTCACAGTATTCTCATCCGCCGCCTCTCTTCCATATGATTTCCGTCCGATTTCTGCGATTACACAAATTAAGCCAGATCCCTTATTCCGACTCTTTTTTACCAGAAAAAAAAACGATTATTCAAGGAAGATATCAGACTCTGAAACCTAATTTAGCAAATAAAGTGTCGCATGAGGCACAATTCCTCAACATCGACATCGATTAAGATCTTCAAGATTTTATACGATTATTTACAGTTTAATCACTGGCAATATCAAAAGATTAACGATCGGTAAACGCAGAATACGCATTCTTTAGTTATTAAATTCGAAATCGCGAATCATTATTCATTTCCTCGGTTTCCGAAATAGCAGAGCCTGCGTACCCTTTCCGAAGTCAGATCGGATGCTAAACGTAGCGTTTTTCCTCAATTTCCCGAGGCCGCTATCCGGCTGCGGGCCGGCTACGGTGTCGTCCCAGAGATGGTCAAGCAGCCCCATAATTTTACAGTTGAAAGATCCAGAGTAGGATCGGCAAGAGTGGAATTACCAAACCCTTGGTGATCTATTTATTGACGGAACGGCGTTAAAGGTAGACAACTTTTTGGGATGAAGACAAGATTACAGCCGTCGGATTACATTTATGATGACGAGGATATGCTACAAGATAAACGATTGCAAATTAGATAAGAATGCTCAAAAGAGTGATGGAGATATGGCCGCGTATATTCAATCACCACGTGGCGCAGATCTAGGGGGCCTGGTCATGCTATTGTCCCCACTGTTGCCTAAAAGGAGACGGCGATGTATATGTACAGTGTACACTGTATGTATTCAATTTTGTAAATTAATACCCAAATAAAATACTAATTGGTGTCATCCAATTGTTAATTTTAAACTATAAGTTTTCTATTTATATATATTTTACAATACCACTACAAATGGTTAGTGACCCTGTGAAGCAAATTTTGTCAAAGAGTGCAAGTGTCTTTTGTTTTGATGTAATTATAATATATATATATATATATATATATTGATTTTTTTGTTTTATAAGGATTTGGTAAATAAGTATTGTATTATCGATCAAAATTAAATCGAAATTCCGAATTTCAATTAAATGAATTTTGTGTCGAGTATTAAAAATACATAATTTATAATTGTTTGTTTCATACGACTTTCTCTCTTTATCATTCTTGTTTAATTGCACTTCATTTTACCCTACAATATAATATAATTAGTTTGCATTTAAAATAATATATTTCTTAAAAAATATCAATAATACATTTTAAAAATGTGGATCGGGTTGTTATTCGACCCGAACTTTCTATATTCATATGTGATGAGATCATCGGAACCCGATACCCCGAACAGGGTCAGGGCCGGCCTGGGCCATGGCAGCCCAGGCAAGTGAGCCGAACTTGGAGGCCCAGATCAGCAGAGGGCCTATTTATATCGTTTGACCCGATCGGTCACATTTAGCGATCGGTCCGGAGCTGAGGGGCCCAGCTCCCCACATAAGCCCAGACCGATCGGTCCATTTCTTGCAGGCGTTACTTCGGGCCATCCTCAGGCGTCATATGCGACAAAAACCCGCGACAAACTGGTCAGTAGCGTGGCTTGGCAATAGATGTAAGCCGCTAGAAGCCAAAGAGTAGCCGGCTGGCAGCGCCGAAAGGACCGGCGCCATGCAGCTACAGGGGCTATTTCCGGCGGCTGTTTCGCCTGACGTTAGCCGACCTAGTAGCAAAGGAGAGGCGCAAAAGGACACCCTACTGTACATAGTACAGTGGCAGTATAAAAAGGACACAGAGGGAAGGAGAAAAAGAGGATTCATTCTCGGATTTCGATCTGGTTTTCTCCAGGAAGCTTAAGCTTGGCAGAGCACTCTCTATTTATTTTCGATTGTCTTCCCTCTCCTTGTTGTTAATCATAACATGTATTGTACAATGGCTAATTTGATTAGTGAACAGGCTGAGGGCATTTCTTTTAGCCCTTAGCCAAGTGGTTTTTTCCTCGGTTCCGAGGTTTTCCACTCTAAAAACATGTTTGCCTTCTTTGCCTTAGAATCATCAACCTTCTCCACACTTAAATAAATAACAACCGAGTTCGTTTTGCAACGAACCGGTCGACTGTTGACACCCCCGGTTTTCGAACCACAACAACGTTATTTTGAAATTCAAAATCTATGTTTCAAATTAGCTAAGTATAGGATCGGTCCCAATGACGCTCGCCATAATCGGGTTCGGTCCTTAAAACGCCAAGACATAATCGCCGTTATATAATTGGTCTTGCATCACCTCTGCGATGGCGATCAAGCTCGAGGGGCTAGTGATGGTGGCTCCAGGACTGATTACCCCGTAATGGGCAAGGCCCAACCTTATTGGGCCAACCCAGATGACCAGAGACGAACTCGCGCGGCCCAGTATCTTTAGTCTGGCTTATTTGAAATAACCGGCCCGATGGCCCATTAGTATTTCATGACCGAAGTTGGAGTTAAGCGTAATCGAGAATATCCGAGGACCGACTCCTTAGATCAGTCCAAAACGGTTATAGCCCACGCATCCCACGCTCCGGGTATCTACATGTTTTCCACGCTTCGGGCTTTTTCACGCAGTTAGCGCTTCGAGCCCAACCATGTTTTCCAGCATGGGAAAACGACCTTGTCAGAACCGATTACAGGGCGTGATCCACACGTGTTTCCCCTCTATAAATATAGAGCTAAAAGATAAGCTCAGGAATACCTTTTGGACGCGCAAGAACAGGCCGTTACTCTGCCGGTTAACTTCTTTACGCTTTCTTATTTTCCTTGTCATTTTCATAAGTCAACTGTTTGTAATATGAACTGTTCTATCAATAAATCGGCTAAGAGTATTTTTTGCTCTTAGTCAGGTGGTTTTTTCTCCTTCTCCAAGGGGTTTTGCCACTCTAAAATCGATGTGCCGAGTTTTCCTTTCATATTTAATCGTTTATCACATTGTAAACAAATTCAAACCGAGTTTGTTTTATTACGAACCGAACGACCGTTGGTATCTCCGATCTTTTGACCACAACAATCATAAAGTGTAATTTGAGGTACGAAGAGTGAATTAAATGAAATATACAATTATGAGTAAATTAAAAATTAAAAAATTGAAAGCCAAAAAATTATCCCTTAGTTAACGGAAAGCCATAGGATTGAAAGCTCCTTTCATTCGAGCTTTACTCCACCCTCTTTGGGGGGACCACTACAAATGTTAAATTTCCGTCTTTACCATTTCGGTGTTAATTTACCTAATCAACATAAATACAATTTATCAAAATTTATGAAATTTGGTAATATTTTTGTCAATCGATATTATTACTTATTTTATTNAGCCAAAGAGTAGCCGGTTGGCTGCGCCGAAAGGACCGGCGCCATGCAGCTACAGGGGCTATTTCCGGCGGCTGTTTCGCCTGACGTTAGCCGACCTAGTAGCAAAGGACATGCGCAAAAGGACACCCTACTGTACATAGTACAGTGACAGTATAAAAAGGATACAGAGGGAAGGAGAAAAGAGGATTCATTCTCGGATTTCGATCTGGTTTTCTCCAGGAAGCTTAAGCTTGGCAGAGCACTCTCGATTTATTTTCGATTGTCTTCCCTCTCCTTGTTGTTAATCATAACATATATTGTACAATGGCTAATTTGATTAGTGAATAGGCTGAGGGCATTTCTTTTAGCCATTAGCCAAGTGGTTTTTTCCTCGATTCCGAGGTTTTCCACTCTAAAAACATGTTTGCCTTCTTTGCCTTAGAATCATCAACCTTCTCCACACTTAAATAAATAACAACCGAGTTCGTCTTGCAACGAACCGGTCGACTGTTGACACCCCCGGTTTTCGAACCACAACAATATGCGTTCATATTTTTATTCTAACATATTCATGTTCGATAATATTTTATTCGAACATGAATTCATTTAAAACACTGTTCAAATACTTATATGAGTGTTCATGTTCATTCGAACATATTCGAATAACTTGTTCGAACATATTCAAATAGCTTATTCGAACATGTTCTACAATATATTTAAATTTTTTTGAATTTAATATTGAAATTCAATATACTAAAATTGATTTTTTAGATTAAAAATTGAAAATTAAAATAATATAATATAATATAATTTCATATTGAAAAGAAAATAAGGGAAAACATTAAAATACCTATAAAAATAGGAAAAAATTGAGAGATAATGGGTTTGTTTGGTTTAACTTTTTAAAATTGCGGAGTTGTGAGGTGTGGTGAGATGTGGTGCGATATCATGATCGTGAAATTTTAAATATATTTGGTAAAATTATGATATAATGATCGTGATTTATGTAAAAATACTAATATACCCTCCCTCATATATAAATAATAATAAATATTATAATATTATAATTATTAAAAGTAATGGTAAATTTGTCTTTTCCAAAATCACGATAAGGCCACAGCTGGTTTTAACAGCTATGGTGAAATCGTGATTTTTTAACGATTATCATATCGCAATTAAGCTTATGTTTTGCGTACCATACAAAAATCACGACCTTGAGATCGTATCGCACCTCACCGCACTTTTCATTGGAGTTCCAAACAAACCCAATGTGAAACATGATGGATTAGAGTTTTTTAATTCTAATATTTAATAATATATTTATATTAAATATAAATAATAATATATTTATTCATTACATTCATATTTGTTTACGAAAATGTTCATGATCGTTCAAATTATAAATGCGCATGAAAAAATATTTGAGCAAATTCATATTTATATTTAAACGAACGAATATGATCAATACGAGTCGAACATATTTTGAACATGAACTGTTCGGATCATATGATAGCCCTAAATGTGGGCCATTTAATTAACAACTAAATTATAGTGGTAAAATATTTCATGAGTGATGTGGATTTTTAGGCGTTAAAATGATGCAATGTCACCTTATTTTATAGCTAGAATACAATTTTACATATTTGTTAAACATATTTTATTAAGAACTCTGAATAAAAAAAATATAAATGTCTTAATCATCATTGAAATTTTGCCAAACTTACGGGTATTTTTGGAAAATTTTGTTTTTTTATCGAAAGACATGTCATTTCTGCCAAAATAATTTATAATAGGTCTAAGATAGGATCGAATTTTTATATTTATAGTTTCAAAATCAAATTAGGGTTCTTAATTCATAAAATTCTGCTCATTCATCTAGACAATTTATGATAAATTCACCTATCTACTATATTTCATTTCAATCTTTGCTTACATGTTTAATGATATGAAGGGGGATTAAGTTTGAGAAGCGTGAGAAGCTATGTTTTAAAATCGGTCATTTTTATCAAACTGGAAAATGTCTGGTTCACTAAAAGCCGATTTGAACTGTAAAAAATTCAAAAGATTTAATTATATCATAATTTTTTATAAGATCAATAAATTTTTCATAATTATATATAAATTACTTCATAAAATAAATATAAGATATAATTTCATCAATATAAGAAAAATTAAACAAGTTTATAAGAATTTTGTAAGAAGTAATTGAAATTATTTTATATATTACGAATATCCGTAAATAATTAAGATTGAAGCAAAAAAATATAATAAAATAACATTGAATTAAGGTATCAGTTCAAAAATAAAAAATGCAAAACTAGAGTAGTTAAATTTGAACCGCACATTGAAATACATGTTTCACGGTCGAATCGATTCAACCGGACTGTTGTGGTTAGAAAACCAGGGGTGTCAACAGTCGACCGGTTCGTTACAAGACGAACTCGGTTATGATTTGTTTATGTGTGGAGAAGAGTTAACGGTTTAGAGGCATAGAAGGCAAAAAGGATTTAGAGTGGAAAACCTCGGAAGCGAGGAAAAAACCACTTGACTAAGGGCGGAAAGAAAAGCCCTTAGCCCTTCCAATAACCGAAAACAGGATCATACAATGCATGTTTTCAGATCAATACACAACAAAACGCTTCGAAAATAAATCGAGAAGAGCTGTGAAACCACGGATGTGGGGAGGAAGAACCAGGAGGATCCTAAACTTCTTTCGTCCGTTCTTTTTCCTTCCCAAAAGGTTCTTTTTTTCTTGTTCTCTCAGCGTCCTTTTTATACCTGCACTGTACTATGTGCAGTAGGCCGTCGTTTTGTGCTTGTCCTTTGCCAATAGGTCGGCTAACGCCAGGCGGATCAGCCGCCGGAACTGGCTCTACAGTGGCTGCACGGCGCTTAGGCCTTACGGCGCTGCCAGCCGGCTACTCTTTGGCCTTTAGCGGCTTGCTCCCATGACTGGACCATAGTCTTGACTGGTTTGTCGTGGCTCGCTATCATACAGGACGATCGGAAATGGCCCGACGGGGAATCTGCAGCTAGTGGTCCGAACGGTCTGACACTTCATGGGAGGTTGGGTCCCACACCTTGGGACCGATCGCCTAATATGCCCGATCGGGGCAGCCACACAAATGGGCCTTCCTTTAATTTGACCTCCAAGCTTGGTCCACTCGCTCGGGCCGCCATAGCTTGGGATGGTTCGGACCCTGTTCGGGGTACCGGGTTCCGATGGTCTCATCACGGACGGTTCAACAGCGATTTAAAAGCATAGGTGAGAAGGAATGCAAATAGATTGATGATATGGAAATGGGGATTCAAAACGTTGTTAAAGATAAGCATTCTTTCTAAGTACGTCTTTCTAAGTGGTGTTAGGTATTTAATGTTAAAAACAACTAAAAAATGATTAATGCATTTTTTTCAATTTTTGCTGGATTTACGGATTTTTCTAATGGATCATAAAAAATAATTAAATATTATTTAAAAAAAATAAAATAAAATTTGATACCGGTAGTAATGTTCATACTGATGAAGTACAAAATTATTTAAATTTTCTTTTTTATAGTTAGAAGGGTAAAATAATACTTTAATATTCATAATATATTCTCATAACCATTTTTTATAGAGTATAATTCTTAATTATTTATTTATTCTTTANTAAAAACCTGTTTGCCTTCTTTGCCTTAGAATCATCAACCTTCTCCACACTTAAATAAATAACAACCGAGTTCGTCTTGCAACGAACCGGTCGACTGTTGACACCCCCGGTTTTCAAACCACAACACTAGTAATTTCTCGTGTCTTAAAAAAAATAATTGATCATTAAAACACCATAAATATTTTAAGACAAAATCATGAAGGTACCAAGGGGACTGGTTTGAGATATTGAGCCGATGAGGAGTTGAAACTCGAATGTTTCTATGATGCTTATTTTTCTTGAGATTTGGAGTCGAGGAAGTCGATCTCAAAGCTTGTATTAGTGATCGAAGGAGCCTCCATTTCTTGTGGTGCATAAGTGTGTGTCATTGTCGATCATAGAAGCATAGTATATGATGATCACAGATGCATGAAAAGACATAGTCTGGTTGAAGATGTGGCTCTCAAAGATCCGCTTCGACATGAGAACGATCATACTTTGTGACAATCATAGTGCATTGGGCTTACTAATAACCCACACATTCCATTTCAGAACGAAACATGTGGATGTAAAATTCAATTGCATCAAGGATGGTGTGATTCAGAAAACTTTACAATTAAAGAAGATATATACTAAGGAGAGCATACATGCTCACGAAGGTGGTGATGACTTAGAAGCCTAAGTCATATTCTAGACAAATTGGTTTGAGACATATTGGTAAAACCAATCATTGACCGGTAAGACGCTAGGTCCGATTGTTAGTGGAACAAGAGACCAAGTTTAAGACATGATGGTCAGCATAAAAGGATTGATCGACAATTTTCATATGGGATCGATCGACACTTTGACAAAGGGGACCTATCAACATTTGACAATAAGGGTATCATCGTACAAAAGGATGAAGACCTGCATAGTTGAGTGTGATCGTAATGAGGGTGACGACCGACACTACAATCCAAGCTTCAGCCAAAGGGAATGCTTCAAATGAGGTCTAAAAGGAGTAAGTGAGCTTTAACCTAAAGCAATTGTTGACACTAGATTATAGATATATGATTTCAGCCACATTTAATGTGACATCATCAAATCATTATCATAAATAACACATAGAGCGTGAGAGTACACATTTTGGAATAGTTTGATAGAATCTCTTGTTCTTGTTATTTTGTTTAAGTTGCACAAGAACTCAATAGTTCTTGTTGTTATAAACATGAGTTATTTCATTGATAGTGGATTGAACGGCGTTTGTGCGTAGTTTTTCTGAATAGTCGAGTTTCATGTAAAATTTTATGTATAATTTATTCTAATTTCTATATGAAGTTTAATCAGTAAAATGAATCGTAAAAGTGTATTTTAAGGTAACAAAAAAAAGGTGGAATTATTATACAATATAGAAATTGTTATAAATAATACGAATCGAAAAATGTTGTAATGCCCCATCTTATATATATATAATATATGACGGGACATGATGCCGTACTCTATAAAATAGAGCACAAGGCCATACAAGTACATATACTTCTAAGCATGAAATGTACAAACTTCAAACCATTTCCTATTCAAAACCTCAAAGTTACTATGTATAACATAACAACGGAAGACTGAACATAACAAAATACCGACACAAAATCTACACGCAACTCTTTACACTTTCTTCACTTGTGGTGAACTGATCGACCTATTTAAATTTCCTTGTCGTCTTTACCTGGGTATGATGAGTGGTTATGAGGCCATACCAAGATAAAATACATAAACAACAAACATATAGCAACAAAACAATCAAAGCATCAACATAAGAAATGTAAACACGTATAAACTGCACTTTTCATTATCTTTCATTGTCGGCATGGCGAGCCCGGTAACCCGTCTTAACCCTTGGCTTAGGCATCACCAAAAGATCAAGAAAACATAAGAAGCAATACTCAAGTATTGATCATAAGGAGCCACGCAACACCACAACACATAAATATGCCAACATAACATGCTTGGGATCCCCTTAATCATAAGTTTGGTTATGACCACTTTCGTGTTGCCTCAAGCTAGCTCGGTTTGTAGCTAATTCCATGGTCCAACCATGTTGCCAGGATTATGCGTTCACCCCTCATCGAATTTTCACAAAATAACACACACATAAAAACATCTTTCTGAATTTTAGGTGCAGTTAGCGACACTAAACACCAGACACAATTTGAGGGCTCAAATGAACTTCAAATTAAGAGTAAAAATACTCATTTTAAAGCTACTTCAATATTCCACAATATCGTAAGAGGATGTAATTTCATCAGAGTACTCAAACGTTTCATAAAAAGCCATTAACAGTAGATCTGTAAATAGAAGAACAGTTCTGCGAGGGTTTGGAAAACATATCATAACTTCTTAACATGTGTTCCTCTAACTGAAAAATAACATATACAGAAACTAGACTCAACAAGGAACAAAAGCATCTAAGTTTCATCACATAATTTGTAGCCAACAAGTAACAGTCAATTCAAGAACATCAAAAACAAAACAGAAAACGCAGAAAACTATATTTTAACTTGTAAATCTCAATCATGCCACTAACCTTTGCTTTTCACTCTTGAATTTACGTTTTCTAAGTTCAAAATCACCCTAGGAATGAAATTTCTTCTCTGGTTTCGTTCTCTCGTGTGTTAGTTTGTTTATGATTATCCATTTTAACAATAATATATATATATATCCTTTAAAATATATATGATGTTTATCCTTTGTGTATAAAACTATGACTTGGTATCTTTTGTGAGCATTTACCATAATGAAAAATGATTAAGTGTTAAGCTAGGTTGATCAAAATCCTCATGATTTACTTTTTAAATCGTTATCTACTTCCCTATCGTCACGTAATTCCTACCGTCATTAATACTCGATCATAATAAAATACCAATCGTAACTTATCAATCCAAAATAACACTAATCATAAATTAATAACTATCATATTTAGCTTATTATAGATATGTGGTGATTCTGAACCTTACATTCTCCCCTTCTTTCTAAAGAGTTTTGTCCTCAAAACTCAGAATTTTCGTCTAAGAACAAATGATAATATTGCTGCCTAATATCATCTTCATTTTCCCATGTGGCCTCATCTTCATCATGGTGTGACCATTGCACCTTTACCATGGGAATAGTCTTATGTCTAAGCTCTTTATTCTGTTTATCCAAAATATTTATAGAAACTTCATCATATGTAAGATTCTCTGCCACTATAACATCATCATCATCTACATTCTGTTGCGGAAACACTAAACATTTTCTTAGTTGAGACACGTGGAAAACATAATGAACATTGCTATACTTTTCTGGCAATTCCAATTGATATGCAACTTCACCAATTCTCTGTTTAATCATGAATGGACCAACATATCGGGGTTTCAGTTTTCCTGCTTTTCCGAATCTGATAACTCCTTTCATAGGTAAAACTTTAAGATATACAAAATCTCCAATTTCAAATTCTACAACTCTTATTCTTTTATTAGCCAATGTTTTCATTCTATCTTGTGCCCATTTAATCTTTTCCTGATAAGCTCAACTTTTTCTTTGGTAATACTAATCAGTTCAGGTTTTATCAGATGTTTTTCTCCAATTTTATCCCAATACAAAGGACTCCTGCATTTTCTCTCATACAAAGCTTCATACGGAGCCATATGAATACTTGACTGATAACTATTATTGTAAGCATATTCGACTAAAGTCAAGAATTGTTCCCATGATCCTTAAAAATCCAAAACACAAGCTCTTAACATATCCTCAAGGATCTGAATTATCCTATCAGTTTGACCATCACTTTGAGGATGATATGATGTACTTAAGTTCAACTTAGTTCCCATAGCAGACTGTAAACTCTTCCAAAATCGAGAAGTAAATTTTGGATTTATATCCGAAACAATTGTGAGATGTATTTCATGAAGTCGAACAATATTGTCCAAATAAAGATTGACTAATTTCTGAATATTATCAGTTGTCTTCATTGCAAGAAAATGAGCACTCTTCGTTAGCCTATCCACAATGACCCAAATAACATCATTTTTCTTAAGTGTTTTTGGAAGTCTAACCACAAAATCCATAGAAATGTGATCCTATTTCAATTTTGGAATTTCTAAGGGTTGAAGAAGTCAACCTGGTCTTTGATGCTTAGCTTTGATTCTTTGGCATACATCACATTTAGAAACAAATGTCGCAATATCATGTTTCATCCCTTTCCACCACCATGTCTGCTTCATGTTCTTAAACATTTTATTGCTTTCAGGATGAACTAAAAATTTTGTACTATGAGTTTCTTGCATCAATTTATTTCTGATCTATTCATCATTTGGAACTACAATTTATTTCTGAAACATAAGACATCCATCATCTCTTATATGCATATACTTATTTTCCCAACTTTCCACTTTATTTCTAAGTTGTCGTATTTCCAAGTCTGTTTCCTATTTCTGCTTCACTTGTTCCAAAATAGATGGTATTGCAATTAAATTGGCTATTTCCATCTCAGTATCAGAAAATAACTTCATACTTAATTTTTCCATTTCTTGAGCTAAAATTAGATTTACTTGTACATGTGCTTTTCGACTTAATGCATCATCAATCACATTTTGTTTTCCTGGAAAATATTCAATCGAAATGTCATAATCAACTATCATCTCTAGCCATCTTCTTGTCTCATATTCAAATCCTTTTGTGTAAATAAATATTTCAAACTTTTGTGATCATTGAATACTTTGCATTTTACACCATACAAATAGTGTCTCTACTGCTTTAAGGCAAAGATTACTGCTGCCAACTCTAAATCATGTGTTGGGTAATGTTCTTCATGAGATTTTAATTGTCTAGATGCATACGCAATAACCTTTCCTTCCTGCATAAGTACACAACCTAATCCTTTATCACATGCATCACAATATACATCAAATTCTACTCATTCCTTTGGGAGACATAAAATTGGTGCGGTGGTTAATGCTTCCTTAAGTTTCTGAAATCTTGCTTCGCAATCAGATGTCCATTCAAACTTAACTTTTTGTTTGGTTAAGTTTGTCAAAGGTTTAGCATTATGAGCAAAGTTCGGAACATATCTTCTATAATAACTTGCCAAACCAAGAAAACTTCTAACATTTTTTGGATTCTTAAGATTAGGCCATTCTATTATAGCTCGGATCTTTTCCTGGTTAACTGTAATTCCTTCATCAGATATCACATGACCCAAATAAGATATCATCGATTTCCAAAAATCGCATTTACTGAATTTGGCATACAATTTCTTTTCCCTCATGGTTTCAAGTACAATTCTTATGTGGTTCTCATGCTCTTCTTATGTTTTCGAATAAACCAGAATGTCATCTATAAAAATGACTACAAATTCATCTAGATAAGGCTGAAAACTTTGATGCATGAGATCTTGGAATACAGATGGAGCATTTATTAATCCAAAAGGCACTACCAAACATTCATAATATCCATAACTTGTGCTGAATCCGTTTTACTCACATCTGAATCCTTCGCTTTAAGTTGATGATATCCTGATTTTAAATCAAGCTTAGAGAATATCCTTGCTCCTTGGAGTTGATTAAACAAATCATCAATTCGTGGGAGTAGATATTTATTTTTCTTTGTTCGCTTATTGAGTTCTCTATAATCATAACAAAGTCATAACCCTCCATCCTTATCTCCCAGAAATAATAATGGTGCTCCTCATAGAGATGTACTAGGTCTGATATATCCTCTATCCAATAGATCTTCTAACTGAATTTTTAATGAAAAATTCCACCAGAAGTTGAATAGACATAAAATGAAAGATAGTAAAGGTAAAGAAAAAGAAATGTATAGACAAAAAAATAAATACGACCAAATTAACAGAAACAACGTGTGTTATCATTGTGGTGGAAAATTTCATTGGTCACGTACATGCAGAACATCAAAACATCTTATTGAACTCTATCAAACATCTATAAAAAGAAATGAAAAGAAGACAGAGACGAACTTTGCTTATGAGAAAAATAAAAGTGATATTGATGTTACTAAACTTGATGTGGCTAACTTCTTTACTGATCCTGATGGAAGAATTGATCATTTGATTGAAGATGTTGTTGGCACTAAAAATGATGAAATTTGGAATTTGTATTTTGGTTTTAATAAAGCTTTGTTGTTATTATTGAATGAATAAATGTTATTTTATTTATAAACTGTTTTTTTAACATTGAAGTTGAAAATGAGTAGCCAACAGATCAACATTGACATGAAAGAAGATGATATTTACCTCTTGGATAATTCAACAACTCATACAATTATCAGAAACAAGAAATATTTCATAGAAATTGTAATACAAAATTCTAATATTAATACTATTTCTGGTACAACAAAAATTATTGAAGCTCTGAAAAAACTAATATAATGCTATCTGAAGGAACCAAACTGAAAATTGGTAATGCATTATATTTCAGTATATCTCAAAGAAACTTGTTAAATTTTAAGGATATTCGCAGAAATTAATATCACATTGAAACAATTAATGACGATAATGTTGAATGTCTTCATATAACAAGTATAATAAATAAGACAAAATATACTTTGGAAAAATTAAAATCCCTTCATTCAAGATTATATTACACTTATATTAGTGTAATTGAAATAAATAATATTATTAATCCAAGATTTACAAATCATGGGATATTTACTACTTGACATGATAGATTGGGGCATCTCGGATCAATTATGATGAGAAGAATATAATTAGCGTCTTCTGGTTCTTTATGATGGACACCCTTTAAAGAACCAGAAGATGCTACAATCAAATGATTTAACTTGTGTTGCATGTTAACAAGGAAAACTCATTATTCATCCATCAAATTTGAAAATAAGAAGTGAATCAATGACATTCTTAGAATGTATTCAATGTGATATATGTGGACCATTTAGATATTTTATGATGTTTATTTATGCATCAACAAGATGGTCACATGTATCTTTGTTGTCGATTCGTAACCAAACTTTTTCTAGATTGCTTACTCAAATAATAGGATTACGAGCTCAATTTCCTGATTACCAATCAAGAAAATACGTTTTGACAATGCTAGTGAATTCACTTATGAGACATTCAATAATTATTGTATAGCAAAGGGTATAAATGTAGAACATCCGGTATAATATGTTCATACACAAAATGGTCTCGCATAATCATTAATTAAACGTGTACAATTGATTGATATATCATTGCTTATGAAAGCTAAGTTACCATTGAATTGTTGGGGACATGTTATTATACATGCAGCAGCACTTGTTTGATTAGACCAACAAATTACAATGAATTTTCTCCATTACAGTTAGTTCTTGGAAAAAGTCAAATATTTCCCATTTAAGAATTTTGTATGTGCTGTTTATGTTCCAATTACTCCACCACAACGCATTAAAATGGTACCACAACGAAGGTTGGGAATCTATGTTGGATTTGAGTCTCAAAATATTGTAAGATATCTTGAACCTCAAACTGAAGACTTGTTTAGTACTAGATTTGCTGACTGCCATTTCGATGAAACTAATTTCCCAAACTTAGGGGGAGAAAAGAGACATCATGAAATTGAAATCAGTTGGAGTAACTGATCACTATATCATCAAGATCCTCGTACAATACAAATTGAACAAGAAATTCAAAAGATTATTCATTTACAGAATCTAGTAAATCAATTGTCAAATGGGTTCAATGACACTAAACAAGTTACTAAATCTCACATTTCAACTGATAATGTTCCAATAAGATTTGATGTTTTTAATAAGAATTGTGTAATCGCAAATGAATCAAAAGCACGCATGAAGCGTGGGAGACCCATTAGTTCGAAGGATGAGAATTATCGACAGAGAAAAGGAACAAAGTATCCAGAAGATAAATTTAATGACGCAGAAGAATCATCTAGTAAAGATGTGTCGATTGAGAATGATATAAACAATTCTTATTAGAATGAAGAAGTTTCCATCAATTATACATTGAATATCATAAAATGGAATCGATCTAAGGAAGTAATTCATAAACATTTCACCCAATGTATGACATTTCATGTACTCAATGATGATGAGTATCATGAACTGAAATCAATGTATGAATGTAAAAAACGAGATGATTGGATCAAATGGAAATGTGCAATTGAGGAAGAATTAAATTCACTCAAAAAACATGACGTTTTTGGACTTGTTGTCCGTACTCCAAATGATGTACAACTAGTGGGTTATAAGTGGATTTTCGTGAGAAAACGAAATGAGACGGGTGAAATTTTAAGATATAAGGCGAGACTTGTAGCTCAAGGTTTCTCACAAGACCATGAATTGATTTTGATGAAACATATTCACCCGTGATGGATGCAACAACTTTTAAATATCTAATAAGTTTAGTTGTTCACGAGAAACTCGATTTGCATATAATGGATATAGTTACAGTTTACTTATATATCACACTTGATAGTGACATTTATATGAAACTTCCCAATGGATTTAATATGCCTGAAAAATTCGATTCCGAACCTCGAATGAATTATTCAATTAAGTTGAATAAATCTATTTATAGACTGAAACAATCTGGGCGAATGTAGTATAATCGTTTCAGCAAATATTTGATTGATAAAGGGTATATAAATAATTAAGTATGTCCATGTATTTTTTTGAAAATATCTAAAAATAGATTTGTTGTACTTGTAATATATGTTGATGATATCAATATGGAAAAATAGCGACTTGGGTTCCCAAAGTTTAGATAATTTGGCAATTTTGGTCCCCAAAGTTTCAGTGGCAAAAACAGTCCCCAAAGTTTTGATGATTTGGCAATTTTGGTCCCCAAAGTTGCGTATTATCGCAAAATACGTCCCCAAAGTTTGCGAATTTTGGCAATTTTGGTCCCCAAATTAATTTTCGTCCGGGGACCTAATTTGCCACAATTTGCAAACTTTGGGGACGTATTTTGCAAAAATACGCAACTTTGGGGATTGGTTTTGCCAAAATTCGCAAACTTTGGGGACTGGTTTTGCGTACATGAAACTTTGGGGGCTGGTTTTGATAAAATTGAAAACTTTGGGGACCAAAATTGCCAAATTATCCAAACTTTGGGGACCAAAACTGCTTTCCGCCCTATCAATATAATTGGTACTTCTGAAGAGCTTGCAGATATAATAGAATGCTTAAAGAAAGAGTTTGAGATGAATGATTTAGGCAAAACAAAATTTTGTCTTTGATTACAAATTGAACATTTAAATAATTGATTTTTCCTTCATCAAAAATCTTATATGGAAAAGGTGCTCAAACGATTCTATATGGATTATTCGCATCCATTAAGCACACCAATGGTTGTTAGATCATTAAATGTAGATAAAGATCCATTTAGACCGCGAGAAAGTGAAGAAGAATTTTTTGGTTCAGTTAAAAAAAAAGAAGAAATTTTTGGTTCTGAAGTAACATAACTTAGTGCAATAGGATCATTAATGTATCTTGCTAATTATACAAGACCTGATATTGCATTCGCAGTAAATTTATTAGTAATGTATAGTTCTTCTCCTACATTAAGACAGTGGAAATATATTAAACATATTCTTCGCTATCTACAACGAACATGCGATAAGAGATTATTTTATCCGAAAGGATCAAAATTACAACTAGTTGGTTTTGTAGATGTTGGATATCTGTCTGATCCTCATAATGGTAGATCACAAAATGGATTTGTATTATTGAGTGGTGGGATTGCTATTTCTTAGCAATCTACAAAACAAACCATAGCATCCAACTTATCAAATCATGCTAAACTCTTAGCTATGCATGAAACCAACCGTGAATGCGTTTGGTTAAGATATGTGATTAAACATATCCAATTAAGTTGTGGTTTATCTTCTGAAAAAATGAACCCAACAATATTATATGAGGACAATGTTGCATGTATCTTGCAGATGAAATAGATATATTAAAGAAGATAGAACAAAACATATTTCACCAAAATTTTTCTTCACAAATGAGCTTCAAAGGAATGGAGAAATAAGTATCTAACAAATACGCTCACAGAATAATCTGGCATATTTGTTTACAAAATCTATCACAACTTCAACTTTTGAATAGTTTATCTACAATATTGGAGTTCGAAAAGTCAAAGATATTCAGTGACATTATTAAGATGAGGAGATGCACATTTATTTATAATTACAACAATAATACAAAATAAATATACTTTTGTTACATATTTTTTAAAAGGTAAACAACAATAATATAATGTAAGACCAATACAATAATACATAACAATAAAAACAACTTCATCAGAAATTTTTTCAAATCAACTATAGAAGAAGGACGACGATATTCTATGAGAGCAAATATTAATAAACATTCAAATGTGAGTGTTATGAATATATATGTGGATGTTTATCAAAGTAAAGAAAATATCCCACGAAATCAGGAAAATACAAACTAAAATACAATATACAAAATATCTTATACATATAACTTTTACATCTAACTAATAAGGCAGATATATTTAATTATAGTTGATGAGAGTCATGAGAACTTCGGATCCCGGTACCCCGAACCAGGTTAGGCCCAAGCCTTGCAGGGCTGGTCCAAATGACAGAAGACGAACTTGTAGACCCTAGATCCAACTTCCAATAAATGATCGGCCCGACAAGGATAGTTGGACCCGAAAACCCGTTTGGCCCAAAAGCCCATACTCAGTGATCGGGGACCAAAGGCCAACAATGCATATGGCCCACTGCTTGGGGACCGATCCGATTGATCGGTCTAGACGGTTATAGCCCACGCGTCTTGCACTTTTGGCCTAACAATGTCGTCCACGCTTTGGTCCTACCCACGTTTTCCAACGTGTGAAAACAACTTCCAACAACCTTGTCAGATGCGGTTACATGGCTTGATGACGGAATAAGGATGACCTTTTGGATGCGCAATGATAAACAATTACTCTGCTGTTTTCTTAGCGCTTTCTTTTACCTCGTCATTTCTTAAAGTCTTCTCATTTGTTATGAAATGTTCTATTAAGGAATCGGCTAAGAGGATTCGTAACTCTTAGTCAAGTGGTTTTTTCCCATTTTCCAAGGGTTTTCCACTTTAAAAACTTGATGTGCCCATTTCCTTTTTTACTTCATAATCGTTTCCCCCACTTCAAATAAATTAAAACCGAGTTCGTTCTGCAACGAACTGGACGACTGTTGGTGCCCCGGTTTTTAAACCATAATAATAATAGTTGAATTAGTAATTGAATTAATATATCATTATCTATATGAATATTTGTCAACCATAATTATTCATATATCTTGGTTATAAATATGATTGATTTGTGTCTTATGAAAATATACAAGAACATTGAATGTATGAGTATTATGTTTATGATCCTAAGTTAGTGTCTATTTTATTTCGTATTTTTCTATTCGTATTATTTATAATAGAAATTAAATTCAGGTTTATGGAATTCTGTTTTTTTATTAAGCTGGTGTCGGATCATTTGGGCCGAATAATTTGTGGGATCTTTGTCCGATACGCCATCAAAAAGTACCTACTCTGTTTTAATTAAACACGTCTTTGGTCCCTGAATTATTGATATTTGCGATTGTCGCCCCAACTGGAATGGGTGGGTTGGGGATGACACGTTTGTCTTCTTGATCATCCAATTCCATCCCCGCTACTTTTTTTAGTGCCCTTTTCTTTTCTCTTGTTGGTGTTTTCCCCTTTACATTGGTGTCTCTACGGTGGGAAATTCGTCTGATTTCTGGAAAAAAGGTGCTTCGTGTGGCGGAATTGGAACTAAAGATTGTAATTTTTTTGGATCTCGATGTCGTCGACGTATTGGTGTTACAGATGCAACCGATTCGTAAGGGTTTGGAGACAAGAAATCACTGTGTGCCCGGAATGCGACGGTGGGTTTGTTGAGGAGGTGGACGGTCCGTATCGATCTTCGCTTTCCGACTCGAGAAGTCGCCGTTTTCCTGCTGCTGCGATGTATACGACTCCGGACGTTGATGCGGTCCCTCCCACGGGTTCGGGTTCAAGTTCTGGTTCTGGATCCAGTCCTAGGCTTAGAAGAAGCGGAAGACACGGGGGCGACAGAACACCGTTTAACCCAGTTATCGTTCTTCGCAGGCAGACAGAAGTTGGAAGTGAGGCTGCGTCTGGTGGTAATTTTGAATTGTATTATGATGATGGAGCGGGGCCAGGTCTTCGGCCATTACCCGCGTCTGTGTCCGAATTCTTACTTGGATCAGGATTTGACCGATTGTTGGATCAATTATCCCACATTGAAGCGAATGGAATTGGGAGAAGTGATAATCATCCTCCTGCTTCAAAGTCAGCTATTGCATCTTTACCCATTATTGATATTACCGATCACCATATCACAGTTGATTCCCACTGTGCTGTTTGCAAAGAGGCATTTGAATTGGGAAATGAAGCAAGAGAAATGCCTTGTAAGCATTTATACCACCAAGATTGTATTTTTCCTTGGCTTTCATTGAGGAATTCATGTCCTGTTTGTAGACATGCGTTACTATCTGATAATGAAGTAAACCGAAACTCGAATGAGATGGTTGGATTGACTATATGGAGATTACCTGGTGGAGGCTTTGCTGTGGGAAGATTTTTGGGAGGCAGTGAAAGAGAATTTCCATTAGTTTACACAGAGATGGATGGTGGATTTAACAATGGAAATGGAGGTGTACCTAGAAGGTTTTCAAGAGGTAGAAACAGCATATCAAGGGATACAAGTGGACTGAGGAGGCTCTTTAATGGTGTATCTACATGTTTTGGTTTCGGAAGAGGCGAATCATCTACCCCGAGAATTCGTATTGCAACATCCCCACCTCGAAGATTCAATGGATGGGCATCTGAGTATTGAAAATGCCTTAAAAAACACTGCTTTTAAGGGTATGCCTTGTGATTTGTGAGACTCATATATATTGTAATATGGCTATACCTGATCTCTGTCATTTGATTGTAGTATGTTAAAAGAGAGCTTTGTATAATTCAACCAAATATTATACAATAAGGCAAAGCTAAAAAACAGCAAAGTTCTGATAATCAACAATCTAATATGTATATTCAATTGTAAGAAGAATTGTCCATCATGCTCCGACTGGGGAATCCATGATTCTCGGAGGCTCTAGAACTTGCAACTTCCCTTTAGATTGATGTTGTGACCAATACGAGTGTGTCGATAGAACACGGTTTAACAGCTCATAAGGCACAGGCTCCCCTCTTCTTTGGTGTGGTGAAATGCTTGCTGTATGCACCAATGTTTTCCACTTATCCTGTGCAAAAGTTTAGGAGAGGATTGTCTTCTTTGTTTAAAAGGGAATTTGCAGGCTAGTTCATACCTTCAAATCAACATAAGTTCTGTGATCTGAATTCTCAAAAGCACACATCTTAACATCACGCCACCTTAAATGAAACAATGGTCTTGTTAATTAAAACACGACTTCCACAAAGTTTGCATCTGTATCAACTCTTACCTTCCAGTTCCCAGTTTTTCAACTGCTTCCACGAGTGCTTCCACCTCTGCAACAGAGAATGGCCTCCTCGTCCTTCTCTGCAAAACCTCACTGCGTTTCGGTTTCAGGTTTAATGGAACTACTGTAATAGCTTCGTCCTTCCTCGAGACGGGGACCAAAGCCATGTTCTGAGGAACCGCACCATCAATCACCATATTATCATCAGTAATGTCTG
Source organism: Utricularia reniformis (assembly GCA_009725065.1). Taxonomy (NCBI): domain Eukaryota; kingdom Viridiplantae; phylum Streptophyta; class Magnoliopsida; order Lamiales; family Lentibulariaceae; genus Utricularia; species Utricularia reniformis. The sequence goes on along the minus strand of RWGZ01001301.1, from coordinate 54,156 downwards.
GTTTGATGATCAATGGGGTGGCAACAAACCTATAAAATTCACAAATATATCAATCCGCAAATTTACGAGAAATCGGAGAAGTAAAGAACATACTTTTGAGTGTCTAGATTAGCAGCATCACGTAACAACGAATCAGGTTCTGTTTTAGGATTTGTAGATGATAAATGAGCAAGCCTTGGCTCTAATGTAAACCCCAAATTGTCAAGGTTGCTGCACTGAGATATTCCTTCCTGCTGCAAAGTTCTGTTGTCATCTCTAACCTTATTTCCCTGAAAAAAAATCCCGACACATACTCCTCCTCCGAGAACCGCCGTGACTGCGTTCAATACAGTTCTCTACATAAAGAAACACCAAATAAGAATGATGAACTTAGTGACTAAAATTGAGTGTTTCTGTAAATTAACCTTCAAAGAACCAACAGTCACACTTTCAGGGACTTCTACGTATAGCTCCGGTACCTTGAACGACTTAATACTCACTGTCACTGAAAACAAGAACTCTTTCACATATGAAACTCAAGAATTAAACACAAGTAAAAATGTTACACTAGGGAAAAAGTTATTCTACCATGATGCTCCTTAGATTTTGAATGAACTTTCATGTATCCCGAAGTTGCATCGGCTGCTACACCATACAAAATCTAGGTAAAATCAGTGATCTAGATCACAATATATCGGCTTATATATCACCTTATACCTTTCCCAGTTATATTAGAAATGCTGGCGCTCTTGTCCTGGAATTCATATGCAACAGTTATTCTCCTCTTCTTAATAGGTACTTGTTGAAATCTTTCTCGAGAATAGATCGCGTTCTTTCTGCAGCGGTATAAAGTGTTGATTTCCTCACCTGAATCCAGAAGTTATCATCGTAAAGCTCGATATTTACATCGAAGGCATCATAAAGATTATCACTTACTGGCGGTGTAAAGTTTATAATCCTTCAGTTTTGGGGCTGTTTTCCGGTATCTGGATGCTATCATCTTCCTTATTCTCCGATGTCCAATACGTGGTTGTGGCGTGAAAGTCCTCCGAACTGAATATTTATTACACCCCGAGAATTTTTCGTCATCATCTCTATTTCCTACCTTTACATTATTACATTGTTCCCTGTACAATGGCAACTTTACACTACTTTCAGAGTTAACCTGTGAGTTAGTATTCACAAAACCTTCAACTGGATCCTGTACATTAGTTACAGATATATTCCCTATCTGTTCCTTTTCATCTATTGAGTGCACTTCTGATCCATACTCTACTTTAAGATGTAACTCTGCACTAACAGAAAAAGAGCCAATTCCGCTGTTTTTCGAGCTCTTTTCCTCGCATTCTCCGAATTTCATGTTAAAGTTAAGTTTATTAGAGGCATCAGAAACTGTCAGTGAAGAAGAGTGATCAATATAAGATTCTTGAAACCCCTTAATTTTGGGAATGGAAGTCTCGGGAACAAATACACTCTCGTTGCAACTTCCACGATCAAAGCTTTCGGATTTGAAAGCCTTATTGTCATTCTCATGCCCTTCTTGGGAATGAACTTTTAATTGTGCTACAATACTGGAAGCAGAATCTTCACTCTCTTCCAGAAATTTTCCAGCAACAGAAGCAAGGAGTTCAAAAGCATAAAGTTTTTCGTCTTCCAATAATTTTTTTCTCTTCTGTTGAAAGATACAAATTACAAGCAATCAAACAAAAGAGACACTACCAAATGAAAACGAATTTTACCCTTATTGATCTCGGGGCCCTGGGAACAATGGGAGCTCCATTGTCACTGAACCCAAATTCTGGCCATTTCTTATACACCATCAGAAGTAACAGAGCAGTCTTAAAACTACAATTTTGTTCAATAAAAATTCAGCCCAAAAGTTATAGAAAAACACACTAAAAATATAGGTCAAAAACATCTACTGAGCCCATGATTACAGAATCATAACTAACTAAGAATGGCATTTGCACTTGTCCTTCTACAAAAATAAATGCGATCTTTGACAATCCTACCAATCCAAACTGCAAACTTCTGAACTCCAACATTTTGAAAGATAGATAAAATGCCCATGAAATAAGACACTACTGTCGAACCAGTGAATGTGAAAAAAACGGCTGGTAAATTAAATGAGTACACTAGATCTTCTCAACATTCACTCTTTATCACGAAACTTAGAAAGACAACGGATCTACTATAGTTTAGAAAATCACAATAATTTAGAAGACAAATACTGCCAAAAAATACAAATAATTACAAGGATAAATATTCAAATGCATGGTCATTTCTTTCAAATAAAAATAAAGTAATTAACAAGCTCAGATCTCAACTGGATCAAGAATAATCCAGGCAAACAAGAGACGAAGATAGATCATGGCGAAATCTTGAAGCATACCCATCAAACCCTCCTCCGCTAGATCGAATTCAAGTAAAAAACACCCACCTCAAACCCAAAATATTAGCAGAAATATCCGAAATTCGGATCCAATTCCGGATCGGGAAATACCCGTATGTTCAACTTCTTCTTGTAACACCAACAGTCACGTCCGAAGATTTTCAGAGGCAGAGATTCCAATATACATCAGGCAGAGAAACAACTTTTTTGATGTACTGAAGGATATGAATAGATTTAAAAACGGACCAAATAACCAAAAAAACGAACTTGTGGACAGAAATATTATAAGAAGAAGCAAAATGGATAAAATGAAAAACAATAAAACCTCAGGGTTTGGGAGAAGAAACAGGAGCCATGTGCTAAACTAAAACCTCACCCCTGTGTGGATACAACCGGATTAGGCGGTGAAAAGGGTATCATTGTCCGGTAAAATAAAAAAGCCTAATCCTGGTAAGAAGCTTTTGTGGGTGAGAATGAATCGGGATAGGGATAGGGATAGGGATAGGGATAGGGATACGGATAGGGATCGGAGAAGAAGAAGAGGAAGATGATTGGACCACTTCCCTGAATCCCCTTTATCCACACCTCATTATGCCACGTGTCACTTTTCATTTTAACGGTAAATAATGAAAATGAAAGGCACAACGTATGGGGCCCCACTATAATTAAAAAACAAGTGGCTTATGCTTAGGACTTAGGAAGTTAGGAGTTATGTTCCCGATCACTTTTGGAGATTCAACTAAGGACCGATCGGAAATTTTGGAATTCATTGTCGTTGAAGTCGACTTGACTTACAACGCCATTATCGGACGGACCGATCTCAGTATGTTTTAGGCGGTCTCTACTACATACTATATGATGCTCAAGTTCCAATCTGTTCATGGAGTTATTTCTATAAAAGGGAACCAAAAGATAGCAATACAATTCTATATGAGCTCGTGTCGAATGTTGGCACCCCCAAAGAAAGCTCGGGTAGATTTGCTCGAATAGCCACCTCACCCGAGGCAGGCTATGGAACCCGTAGGGTTCAAACTGATTAATTTGGTCGAAGAGGATTCGACTAAGACTACACGCATCGGGGCACATCTGGCCCAGGCTTTTGAAGAAGAATTGGTCCACTTGCTGAGAAGTCATGTGGACATATTTGCTTGGACCCCGGACTATGTCTCGGGGATTGACCGATCCGAGAGTGAACATCGGATCAACACTGAGCCTGGAGCTAAGCCTGTTAGGCAGAAAAGGTGACGCTATTCTCGTGGACAAATTGAAGTTATCCGGGCTGCAGTGAACAAGATGATGCGGTTCGGGTTTATCAGAGAGATTCACTACACTGAGTGGGTTGCAAACCCGGTGGTGTCTCCAAGACAGATGGGAAATGACGGATGTGCATTGACTTCACTAACATCAACAAGAGCTGTGAGTCGGATCCATTCCCTCTGCCACATATCGATCGCTTGGTGGATGTTGTGGCCGGAAGCACAACGATGAGTACCACGGATGCCTACTCCGGGTACCACCAGATCTTCCTTGATAAAGATCAGAAGAAATCATCATTCCTGACCGAAGATGGCGTTTACTGTTATGTGGTTATGCCATTCAGCTTAAAGAACGTTGGAGCAACATATCAGAGGTTGGTTAATAAAATCTTTAGAGATCTGATAGGCCATATGATGGAATTGTATGTTTATGATATGATTGTTAAGTCGATGAATGATGAAGACCATATTTCTTATTTGTCTCGCTGTTTCGAAGTATGCCGCAAATATAAACTCAAGCTGAATCCGAACAAGTGCTGCTTCGGGATCCGAAGTGGCAAGTTCTTAGGATATTACGTCTCCGAGAAAGTCATAGAGGTTAATCCTGAAAAAGTTCAGACTATTATTGATATACAACCTCCGAGGAACAAAAGAGAATTTCAAAGGCTTACTGGCCGTCTTGCTGCTTTAAGCAAATTTATTTCTAGATCCACTGATCGGGCCTTGCCCATTTTCAGAGTATTGAGAAAAGCAAGTAATCTAGAGTGGACCGAAGAATGCGTTCGGGCCTTCTCGGATTCAAAAACTTACTTGAGTACTCCCCCTGTAATAGTGAGTTCGACTTGAGATGAACCTCTGGGATTGTATCTAGCAGTATCAGAGGTTGTCGTAAGCGCAGCTCTAGTTACTAGTCGAGATGATGTTCACAAACCTGTTTATTATGTGAGTCACTCTCTCGTATCAGGCGAAACTATATATACCACCCTGGAAAAGTTCATGCTGGCAATAAAAAAAGTTGTATCTAAACTGAAGCATTATTTCGAAGGCCGAACGGTTTATGTCTACACTGACCAGCCTCTGAAGGTGGTTCTTAACCAGCCAGATCTGAATGAGAGGTTAGCAAAATGGGCGATTAAGCTCAGCTCCATGTATCTGGAATTCTTGCCCGAAGGGCGATGAAGGCTCAATTTCTCGCTGACTTCGTGGTCGAAATGACCCGATCAGCTATGCTTTTAAACCAGGAGGATGATCGATGGACCATTCATGTAGATAGATCAACCTTCGGAGGAAACGGGGCGGGGATTACCCTCACAACGCTACAAAGTGATTTTATTCATTCTGCAGTTAAATTCTTCTTTTATGGAACAAATAATGTGGTGAAATATGAAGTTGTATTATCGGGAATGACCCTAGCCCGAAATATGGGAGTTAGCAAAGTGCGAATGTATTTAGATTCCAAGTTAGTGGTGGAACAATTCGCAGGGAGATTTGATACACATGAGCCCATGATGAAACTATATTGTGCAAAAGTTCTAGAATTACCTAAAAAGTTCAGCGAATTTTCTCTTGATCATGTGCTACGAGAACAAAATAAGGTTTCCGACGCACTCGCCAGATTGGCTGTGGGCATACCCGAAATAGGACCGGGCACTATATCGGTCCATATCCAAGACCGACCTCNTGGCCCAAGTCTTTTTAATATGATTCACTTCTCTTATGGATTGAGCTGCACTCCCCGACCCATTGAATCCTAAATTTCAAGAAAAATTATTTATCTAATTTATATTAATTTTATATATCTACAATACTAATAAGATGTATTAAAAATATATAAATTTCAGGACATTAATGTAATGATTAAAGGAAGATATTATTTAAAATAGAGATATTAATATTATTGAAAGAGAGAATCAATTTGGATAAGGTTTGTTTTCATTCCTTATGGATTAGGAATGATTAGGAATAAATATTATGGATATTCATTCCTAATGCAATAAATTTACATACCTACTATACTTGATTTTAATTACAAGAAGATAGTCTTAAAAAAATTGTTTTCATTAGATTAATTTTAACTGCGGCAATGTTTGTATGAAAATACATCCTTATTAGCGGTTCTCTCCTCCACCACAACTTTTTTGATGTACTGAAGGAATATGAATAGATTTAAAAACGGACCAAATAACCAAAAAAACGAACTTGTGGACAGAAATATTATAAGAAGAAGCAAAATGGATAAAATGAAAAACAATAAATCCTCAGGGTTTGGGAGAAGAAACAGGAGCCATGTGCTAAACTAAAACCTCACCCCTGTGTGGATACAACCGGATTAGGCGGTGAAAAGGGTATCATTGTCCGGTAAAATAAAAAAGCCTAATCCTGGTAAGAAGCTTTTGTGGGTGAGAATGAATCGGGATAGGGATAGGGATACGGATAGGGATCGGAGAAGAAGAAGAGGAAGATGCTTGGACCACTTCCCTGAATCCCCTTTATCCACACCTCATTATGCCACGTGTCACTTTTCATTTTAACGGTAAATAATGAAAATGAAAGGCACAACGTATGGGGCCCCACTATAATTTAAAAACAAGTGGCTTATGCTTAGGACTTAGGAAGTTAGGAGTTAGGACTCTTTTACTCATAATCATTCATATTCGAAATCTCTTCGATTTTGTATATTATCAGTTCATTTGTTTGAATATATATATGAATTTTATTCAAATATTTTTTCATATTCGTTTATAATATCAACGACATGACACTTATATAATCTGAATCATTCTTATTCAAAATATATTCGGTTTGTATATAATCTCATGTTCATTCAAATATAAATATGAACTTTGTTCGAAATTTTTTTATATTCGTTTATAATATGAATGAACATAAATATTTTCGTAAACAAATATATTATTAAATATTATTTTTTTAAAAAAATTATAATTTATCGTATTTCACATTATCTATTAATAATTTTTTTATTATTAAATTAGAATTATAATTTTTTCTATTATTTTCTTTTAAATATAAAATTATATTTTTAAAATTTTTAAATTATCTTAACAATCAATTTTAATATGTTAAATTCAAAAAAATATGAATAGATGGTTCAAAAATATTATTTAAACGAGTAATTTAATATAATGTTCAAACATTAATTTCCTTTAGAATAAAATACGAATAAACATAAAAATGTTGGAATAAATATATAAACGAACATGAATATAGAAAGTTCGATTTATTGAGATCGAATAATAACCCTACTTGTGGTCCCGTCTGAGCTATGAAGCTTCGATGCGTCAGTTGGCTTCCACCCCTGCTTCGGAATCGTTCTGAAGCGTCTATTTTATTAATTAATATATATGGTTTTCGTTTCTTCTTTATCGTTCTCTTCCCAATTATATGCCCAATCATCCATCACACTCACCATAAGTGTTGTCAACAGCATGTAGAATTGTGGTTTAGAGATTTTGGTATAAAGAAGATAATCTTCCGTGGAGGATCATTTTTTGGTAAAATATTAAATATATTTTGGATTTTTGTGTAATGGAGATTTTTTTATTGCTATTTGATAAAAAAAAGAAATGGTTTCAAAAGAAATTGTTTTATGACCAGAAATTTGTAGGTAAAATATTTTGCATAGAAAATCTGTTTATGTGTTCTAAATATATTATTTGTATACTGATAAAAAAAACATTTGTGAACTTTTGATTCAATTGAATATTGACGTCAACACTGAAATGAGGAACCTATGACAAATGTATTCTCTTTCAATCTAAGAATTTCATGATTTGTTATCTTAAATCATTTTACTTCTGTGATGTGGTTATGTTATAATGAAAGAGAATTGAGTTGTAATGAGTTCGTCATGTTGATGCTATTTACATGTGTTTTTATTCCTAATACATATTATGTGAAAGCAAAGAATACAAATCTGCTCAATTAATTGCCCAACTTTTGTTCTATAACAGATTTTGTGCATAGTACTTACATTCTATTGTCATTATAAAAGAATGTATAAAATTTGAATATGTTATATGATGCTCATATAATATTAGTTCATTTATATTTTTCTCATTTATTTAATTGTTTTTTGAAAAATTAAATGGATAGTGGTGAAGTAGATCAAATTTTTCAGAAAGAAAGTTCTTCAAATCAGTCATCAGGAAAGAAATCATTACATCCAATATGACGTTTTGTGACAAAATTAGATGAGAACAAAGAAGGGAAAACATGACATTTCACTTGTAATTTTTGCATTAACAACTATTGTGGTTTTATTATAGAATTAAAACTCATCTATAGAAGATACCTGGAAATGAAATTGCTTATTGTGCTAAGGGGACAAAGAAGGATATCGAAGAAATGTTTTTGTTGTACAATGATTACACAAAGAATTTGTTATCCCATCCTGTTTTAAGCAAGAATTTTTCATCCACATATGAAAGTCTAATGAATTATTTGAGAGATGATAATTCCAAAAAGAGGAGTAGCGGTGGACAACTAATTCTAACAGAGATGTTTAAACAAAATTTTAGAGATGAACTTGATGTCAAAATTGCTAGAATGTTTTAATCCACATGTATTCCTTTCAATCTTGCACGTAACCCTCATTATAAGATAACATTTGCTTTGTTAGCCACGACATGCAAAATTGAATGTATGTTTAAATTTTCCAAGTACATTTGTGTTTTTTATTAAAAAAACTATTATTTCTTGATGATTCCTTTAATAGGTTATAGTCCTCCTTCCAATGATGCTATTTGATTGATACTTTTAAAAAATGAAAAATGTAGAATTGAACATATATTGGATAAAATAAAGAGTTTTAGCGTTCTAAAGGGGTTAGTTAGTGTCTGATAGATGATCGAATCCTCAAAGAAGACCACTCATTAATTTTATTGCTGTGAATGATGATTGTCATATGTTTTTGCAAGCAATAAATTATGAAGTTAAAGTAAATAATGCTTTATTTATTGCAGCTGATGGATGATTCTATTGCAACGATAAGAGTAGAATGTGTTATGCAGATAATAACAAACAACGCCAGTGTTTGTGGAGCTGCAGATTTGATGATAGAAGGGAAGTATCCCCAGATATTTTAAAATGTTTGATAATTTTTCATTATGTTACTTAACATAAGATTTACTATGTAATCTATTTCTTTACAGATCTTTTGGACTCCTTGTATTGTACATACAATGAATCTCGTTATGAAAAATATATTTCATCGAAAAAACACAAAAGAAAATGTTTTTGCATATGCGCAATGAGGTTGGATCAACAAGGTTGTGGACTCAATTATCATGGTGAATAACTTTATTATTAAACATTCAATGATGTTAACTATATTTAAGCAATTCCCAAAATTATAAATGTTGCACATTGTAGACACAAGTTTCGCTTATGCTATTGTTATGATGAAAAGATTAAAAAAATCGGATGTTTTTTAAGGGCAATAGTTGTTGATTAGAAGTAGAATTCTTATAGAAATGATGATGTGAATAAGGCTAGAACAATTGGAGTATTATTGTTAGAAGAGAAATTTTGGTATGAGATTGATTATATTTTAGCTTTCATTGAGCTTATTTATGGTATGATTCGATTGCTTGACACCGATAGCTCGAGTCTTCATATGGTTTATCCCATATGACGAATGACAATAGTAAAGGTGCAAACGATAATATATGCACATGAGAAGAAACTTTCTGGAAGAACAATTTTTTTTGGGATGTTGTTCATGATATATTGGAGAAAAGACGTGTGAAATGCATAACACCGTTACATGCTCTAGCATATTATTTGAAACCAAAGTAAGAATGTGTATTTTGTGATGTAAATGCTTTACTTTTACTAATATTATGTGACATGCTCTATTATAATAATCACATTATTTCATGTGTGCAGCTCAATAGTGGCAAAAACAATATTCAAGTTTGACATGCTCTTGGCCAAGTCAAGTTGATCTTGGACTGTTTGGGAGATCGTCTGGTCAACTTGATTCTTGTGAACTGTGACTACGGCTGTAAATCCCTTCCTCAGCATCTGCACACATGGACAAAGTTAATTTCTATACCTTCATACCTCAAAACCTGAAGAACTTACCCTCATAGCGAGGTCGAGGAAGGCCTCGATCATTTCCACCCCGGACATGTCTAGTTAAACATTGTCCGGGTTCTGCTCCCCATGAAGGCGGAAGTCTTCTATGAAGGCACTCATCCAGGAGGCCATCTTCTCCCCTTCTAGACCCTGTCGAGCAGGTCAAAGGCAACCTCTCAGTCATAGTTTGTCTTAGAGCCCGAGGCAGGGTTCTTCAGAACAATCCCCATGATCGGGGCCGGGACCGGAGCAGCCCCTCCTTTCTTGAGCCTCTTCAAAGTTTTCGGGGCTTTTGCTTCGGCCATCCTTTTCCCTTTACGCAAGAGGACCGGTGGTAGGGAGACGTTCGTCTTAATATTCGGGCCCGGGAGAACTTTCTCCATGGGAACGGCTCCCTGCAACAACAATCTAACTGTGTTAGGACTTATGGGAGAGCAATTCCCGATTTGGTAGAGACTAGATAAGCTCAAAGAGCATATCCTAGCCATTATCACCTCCACAACTCCTAAAACCTGCAGTGCGTGCCCTTTGCCGGTAGAAGGCTGCCCTGTACATCGCAGAGTTATCGTGCCTGCACAGGTAGTTTTGATCGGGCGGTTCCCTCCCGATGACGACCCCGATGGAATCAATGTGCCCCTAGTCGCTGATTCTGAGGGCCCCGCGCTATCCGCTGATCCCTGTTGTCCCGCAGTAGAGTGGGCCGAAGCAGCTGCAATACGCTTGAACCTCGAGCTCGGCATTGACTTTGTCGAACATGCAAAAGAAATACATAAGGATCAGGGAATGAGAGCTAAGTTAAAACTAACTCCGTACCCGATCCTTCGGATGGATCTGAACAAGAAAAAACCCCTCTTGGGGGTGGGGCTTCGGTCCTACCCGCAACTCCTATCTCTACTAATCAGGGAAGTCATACCGGTGGTATACCGGTAAATATCAGTCGTGACCGATACACCGGTATTACAATTTATCACCGGTATACCAACGATAAATTGTAAAAATCGCTTGTACCGGTCATGGCCGGTATGAGCGGTACCGACCGATATGACTTCCTTGCTAGTAATATCTTCTCCCGAAGTAGGTCTTCTCGTCTAAGACGCGCTTTGGGAGAAGGAAACATCGCCAGTGTATCTGCGATATCTTGAAGCGAGGGGTCGAACCTAGTTCGGTCCAACCAACGTATGTGCGGGTGGGTTATAACGGGCCACACCTTAAACAGATCTTCCTTCGGGACCGTGATCTACACATAGAAGGATTCCTACTTGTGAAAGGACTCTTCCTTATTGACTATAGCGCACTCTTTGGTGCGGGACGCTATGTAGTACAACCTACGACATCCTAATAACCCTTTACCCCTTTGGGATTCGATCAACAACAAATTGAAAAACGTTCTAAGGTCGGGGCTACCCACTGCCCGCGGCAATAAAAGATAAACGCTATTATATACACGTAACTACCTGGAAACAAAGCAAAAGTAGGGCAATGAATCTCCCGAAGTACGGTCGCTACAAACGGGTGTAGCAGAAAACGCAACCTGCACTTCAGGGAGGCGTAACTAACCGGAATAACACTCGCCGGAACGTTCATTTCCGCTGGAAGGAAATAGGGAACATCCTCCGTCCCTTCCAGATGGGGTAATGAGCGGGAATAAAAAACCTAAACCTAAGTTCTTCGATATCCAGTTCGTACATGGTCGGGTATCTAACTTTACGAGGAGCCATGGATATTACCTTAAGAAAAATTTGTCGAAAAGGGTTGGAATGTGGGAAAGAACGAAGACGCAAAGCGTTGTTTGCGCAATTGATTTTTTCGCAAATGGCGGTGGGGATAAGCAGTCCCCAAGACCCTAATTTAAATAATAATTTTTTGACCAATCGCAAGGTGGCACGTAGGATTACCACAGGCGGTTGTAGTCCATATACACTCATCACGCCTATAAGGTAATAGAATACAGAAAGGCGCAGGTCTGGATATTAACGTTTAAATAAAAGTAACGTGAAAATAACCGTTACGTTGTTTTAAGATTCAAAATATGTGTTTCAGATTGGCTAAGTATAGGGTCAGTCCCTTGGACGTTCGTTATAATCTGGCTCGGTCTTGGGTTCGCCCAAACATAAACAACATCATGTAATCGGCCTTTCGTCACCTTTACGATGGCGACCAAGCCCGAGGGGCTAGTGATGAGGGCTCCAGAACGGGTAACCCGTAGTAGGTAAGGCCCAATCGTATTGGGACAACCCAGATGACAAAATACGAACTCGCGTGGCCCAGGATCCTTAACCTGACATATTTGAAATAACCGGCCCGCAGGCCCACTGGTATTTCAGGACCGAAGCTGGAGTTAGGTGCAATCAGAAATAGTCGAGGACCTTCTGGACGCGCAAGGATAGGTTGTAACTCTGCCGATTTAATTCTTTGCGCTTTCTTTCACTCGTCATTTTCATAAGCCGTTTGTCTTGTAATGAACTGTTTGATTAATGGATCGGCTAAGAGCGTTTCATGCTATTAGTCAGGTGGTTTTTTCCACTCTAAAATCGTTGTGCCTAGCTTTTCCTTTCATATTTAATCGTTTCCCCCATTTAAACAAATCGAACAGAGTTCGTTTTATTATGAACCGGATGACTATTGGTACCCCGAGTTTTCTAACCACAACACTAAGTAAGGGAAAAGGCACAGGTATGGATATTAACGTTGAAATAAAAGTAACGTGAAAATAACCGTTACGTTGTTTTAAGATTCAAAATCTGTGTTTCAGATTGGCTAAGTCTAGGGTCAGTCCCTTGGATGTTCGTTATAATCTGGCTCGGTCCTGGGTTCGCCCAAACATAAACAACATCATGTAATCGGCCTTTTGTCACCTTTACGATGGTGACCAAGCCCGAGGGGATAGTGATAAGGGCTCCAGAACCGGGTAACCCGTAGTAGGTAAGGCCCAATCGTATTGGGACAACCCAGATGACAAAATACGAACTCGCGTGGCCCAGGATCCTTAACCTGACATATTTGAAATAACCGGCCCGAAGGCCCACTAGTATTTCAGGACCGAAGCTGGAGTTAGGCGCAATCAGAAATAGTCGAGGACCTTCTGGACGCGCAAGGATAGGTTGTAACTCTGCCGATTTAATTCTTTGCTTTCTTTCCCTCGTCATTTTCATAAGCCGTTTGTCTTGTAATGAACTGTTTGATTAATGGATCGGCTAGCTCTTAGTCATGTTGTTTTTTCCACTCTAAAATCGTTGTGCCTAGCTTTTCCTTTCGTATTTAATCGTTTCCCCCATTTAAACAAATCAAACAGAGTTCGTTTTATTACGAACCGGACGACTGTTGGTACCCCGGGTTTTCTAACCACAACACTAAGTAAGGGAGCTTGCTGTTTGTGTAACTTGGAGAACACCGGTTTTGCCGGAATTGTTCTTAAGTTCAGCGTCATTATGACGTACCACAAACGACACTCAACCTAATTTGATACTGAAGATCATATCACCTTTTTGATACTTTTTATATTTATTGTATTTAATACTAATTTTGTTTATTTCTTTGAAGGTTTGATCTAGAATTCCAACAATCTTAAGAACAAATATTTACTCTTGTTCAAATCGAAGGAAGATGTAAATCATCATCATTATCATATAATCCATGTTTCATCATTTTATTTTAAAGAAGAGTATTGTGCTTGTCAGTTAAAACATACACTAAGTTACGTTAATCAAGGATGCCAAAACTTTGAACAACTGTTGCATGTTTTTGAAAAATGATTTCAATAAACTTATGTTGCACGGATTCGTTGGGTACGTGCGTTTTAATGCACCCACATTGCACTAAAACGATGAATTATTCGTTGGGTGCGTGGATTTCAATTAAATCCATTTTCCAAGATTAGAAAAGAATGCTAAATTATTTTTTACATTAGTTTTTTTTCTTTAAAAAAACTATTGAAATTTGTTAGAATCAATGAATTGCAATTTCATGGGCATCATTTGATAATCAATTATTCTCACTATTTAATTGGTGTGATTATTAATTGATGCATATCTATTTACTTGATTAATTGGATTTTGATATTTATTGATATTATTATATCATATAATTGTGAAAGATTTAATCTAAACTTCAAATATCCCAAAATATGGGGGTATTATGTGAATGTCTCTTCTATTATATCAATAAATAGAAATGATTTATAACATCAAATTAGATGTTTATAAATTATATAGAGAATAGTATAGTGAATCGTTTTGTGATGAGAAACGATATCATTGACTACAACACTATTTATGAGACAAAGAATGTTGACTTTTTGAACATATTTTTCCACTTCTGGAATAACTCTTCGTAACACTCCGAGAGATATCAAAATTACGATATTTATTGAGAGTTTGAGATAGAGTAATGTCAAAAGAAACATCATTTGTTGATGTTTATTGTGTTTATTAAATTGATATTTTTTTTACTCTTATATAGTTTCTTCATCAAATTCATAGTGTTGAAAAGAAGTTATTAAGATAGAATTTGATTCTATCCTAAAATTTGGAACAAGAGAGATAGTTGGTTGATATGTCTCTAGAAGCAAAGTTGATTTATTACAGTTAGAATTTCGATAGAAATTCTTTCGTGGTGGATACATTAATATGTACCGACTGGTAGTCAAAGACTTAATTCAGAAGCCAAATATTGATTACTTTGATACTTTGCCATTGTGACTAAAATCACTTCTATCTATGTTTTAATTGTGCTATCTTGTATCCAACGGCTTGTCATTCATGTGATAGATGTCAAGACCGTTTTGTAAATTGTGATATTGAAGAAGAAATCTATGTGACTCTGTCTGAGTGGTATTTTGTTTCCAGCCTAGATAAAAAAATGTATAGACTATTAAAGTCTGTTTATGGCCTAAAGTGTGAGGTCCCCTCGGGGGTGCAAGAGAGAGGGTACCTTAGGCGAATCCCTACGTCGGCTATAGACGGGGAACGATCGTATGTTAAGTATAATGATTCGTCTCCCATTGCACGAGGCCTTTTCCCTAGCAAAGTGGCAAGCGGAACGTTAGAACTGGAAAGTTAAGCGTGCTCACCCTGGAGCAATTCAGGGATGGGTGACCCACTGGGAAGTGTGGGTGCTAGGGAAAAAGTAAAGCCGTGAGGACTAGGTGGGTGTCATTAGGGTCAGCCTAGTCCAAAGCGGACAATATCGTGCAAGCGGAAAGGTGGGTCGTTACATAAAGCAATCACCTAAATTGTGATACGGGAAGTTAAATAATGTGTGATGAGAATTCTAGGATCATGTATCCTGCAATGGGTAAGGTCTAGTTACGAATGGGCCGACCCATGTAATAAAAGACGAACTCGCACGGCCCAAAATCCCCAGCCTAGCATATTTGAGATAAGTTGGCCCAATGTTCCGCAATGGGACCGAAGCTGGACTTGGCGAAATAAAAAGATGTTTGACAAGTGGCCCCATGATTCGATCCAAACGGTTACAGCCCATGCGTCCCCCACTGCGGTCCTCCATACGTTTACCACGCTTTGGGCCAAATCATGCAAGCCACGCTTTGGTCCCGACCACGCTTTACATTCGTTGTTCCTGCGGTTCGGTCCGGGCCGTGAGCTGCCTCAACTCTTTCTCTTGATCGGCCACCTTCTGGTTGACCGCTTTTTCCATTTCTTCAAAAAGGTAGAAAAAGGGATCGTCCTCTAGAATAGGTTCCTCCAAGGATGGAAATACTTGAAAATTTTCATCCTTCTCTAGAGGTTCGATCATCTTCCACCTTTCGTTCTCAGGGGAAAGCCCGAATTGCTTCATAACCTAATCCCACATGTTATCCAAGTTCTTAGCAATATACATCCCATGTATGTTATCCGCCAAAGCGAATAACAAATGGGACCAAGCGAATCCTAGGACCGCTTCCC
Source organism: Utricularia reniformis (assembly GCA_009725065.1). Lineage (NCBI taxonomy): Eukaryota > Viridiplantae > Streptophyta > Magnoliopsida > Lamiales > Lentibulariaceae > Utricularia > Utricularia reniformis. Next base: position 38,527 of record RWGZ01001301.1, on the reverse strand, counting down.
GGACCAAACTTTCAACCGAAGTGCGGGTTCTAGCTAACTCCTACTCCAAGCTCGCTTTTTCTTCCTGGGCCCGTAGCAGAAGATCATTGAGCTTATTCCTCTTCTCTTGGGCCCGAGCTTGGACGTGGTTAATTTCATCGTCTTTGGCCCGTAGCTTGGCTTCCATTTCCTCCTGAGCTGCATTTCATTTCTTATCCAGCTCAGAGACTTGATCTGTTAAGAGTAAGATTTTCGTCTCAGCTCTTAACAGTTCACTGTCCAACCGGTCTCGGTCCTCTCGTACCGCGACTAGTTCATCATGTTTGATTTCAACTTGTCTTTTTGTAAGATCAAGTTGATATTGGACCTTTTGGGACACAACCTGGTCACCCTGGTTCTTTTCTACGGTGATCGCAGTTGTGAAGCATTTCCTCAGCATCTGCATAAGATATTAAGGTCAGAACATAAACCTTCGGGCCTTAATATCAAGGGAACTTACCTTAGTTGTGAGGTCGATGAAACCCTCGATTATTTCTTCCCCAGACATGTCTGGTTGAACATTGTCTGGGTTTTGTTCCCCGTAGAGGTGGAAGTCTTCAATGAAGGCACTCCTCCAGAAGACCAACTTCTTCCATTTTTAAACCTGCCCAGCAGGCCCAAGGCAACCTCCCAATCGAAGTTGGTCTTAGGGCCCGAGGCAGGATCCTTCAAAACAATCACCTTGGTAGGGACCGCAGCATTCCCTCTTTTCTTCAGTCTTTTAAAACCCTCGGGCTATTGCTTCGGTCTCTCTCTTCCCTTTACCCAAGGGGACCAGCGGCAGGGAGACGTTCGCCTTAAGGTTGGGGCCGGGGAGAACTTTCTCCACGGGAACGGCTCCCTGCAGCAACAAATCAATTTTGTTAGCGTTGATAGGAGAACTATTTCTGATCTGGTAAAGGCTGGATAGGCTCAAAGAGCGAATCCTAGCTGTTATCACCTCATCCACCACTCCAAATACCTGAAACGCGGGTCCATTGCCCATTGAGGGCTACCCTGAGCAACGCAGGGTTAATGTGCATGCGCTGGTGGCCTGGATCGGGGGTTCTCTCCAGTGGACGACCCCGATGGAATCAGCGTACCCCTTGTCGCTGATTCAGATTGCTCCGCACTATTTGTTGCTTCCTGTCATCTTCCAGAAGGACGAGCCGAAGTGGTAGCCAAACGCTTGAATCTCAAGCTCGGCATCGTTTCGGTTGAATCTGCAAGATAAATATATAAGGATCAGGGAATGGTGAAATAAAAATCTAACTTCATACCCGATCCTTCAGATGAATTTGAATAAGAAAACATCCCATTCGGGGCTGGGGCTCCGGTCCTACCCGCGACCCCTATTTCTATCAGTCTTTCCTCCCGAAGCAACTCTGTCCATTTAAGACGTGCTTCGGGGGGAGGAAACATCGCAAGTGTGTTTGCGACATCCGGACGGGAAGGATTGAACCTAGTTCAATCCAACTGACCTATGCGTGGGTGGGTTATAAGTGGTCACATCTTTAACATGTCCTCCTTAGAAACCGTTATCCACACATAACAGGACTCCCACGCATGAAGAGATTCTTCCTTATCAACTATAGCGCACTCATTGGTGCGCATCGCTATGTAATATAACCTACGACATCCTAATAGACCCTTACCCCTTTGGGATCCGACCAAGAACAAATTGAAAAAGTGTTGTAAGGTAGGGGCCATCTTTTGTTGGTGGCAATAAAAGATAAACGTCACTATATACACATAGCTACCCGGAAATAACGAAAAGTTCGGGCAATGGATTTCCTTAAGTACGGCCGCTACGAACGGGTGTAAGGGAAAGCGTAACCCGCACTTCATGGAGGCATAACTGACAGGAATATCGCTTGCCGGAACGTTCATTTCCGCTGGAATGAAGTAGGGAATATATTCCCGCCCCTTCCAGATGGAGTAATGAGCCGGAATCGAAAACCTAGACCTAAACTCTTCGATATCCAACTCAGACATAGTTGAGTATCTCATTTTACGAGGAGCCATGGCTATTACCTTGATGAAAATCGATAGGAAAGAGTTTAAACGTAGGCAAGAACGAAGACGCAGAGAGCTTGATTTGGGCGATTTTTTTTTTGCGAAATGACGATGAGGGTGAACAGTATCCGAAACCCCGATTTAAATAGTAATTTCCCGACCAATTGTAAGCTGCCACATATGATTACCATAGGCGGTTGTAGTCTGTACGCACTCATCATGCCTATTGAGTAACAGAATAGGTAGACGCATGTCTCGATATTAATATTTAAATCAAAGTGACACAAAAATGAACGTTATAATATTTTGAATTCAAATCACATCTGAAAGTGAATGATCGGTCCCTTGGACGCTCATTGCGAGCAGACTCGGTCCTATATTCTCCCGAGCGTATATAACATTGCGTAGTCGGCCTTGCGTCACCTCTGCGATAACAACCAACCCCGAGGGGCTAGTGATGAGAATTCTAGGACGAAGTACCCTACAATGGGTAATGTTCAGTTATGATTGAGCCGACCCAGGTAATAAAAGGCGAACTCGCGCGGCCCAAAATCCCCAACCTAGCATATTTGAGATAAGTTGGCCCGATGTTCCGCAATGGGACTGAAGCTGGACTTGGCGAAATAAAAAGGCGTTTGACAAGTGGTCCCATGATTCGGTCCAAACGTTTACAGCCCATGCATCCCACACTACGGGCCTCCACATGTTTACCACGCTTCGGGTCAAATCATGCAAGCCACTCTTCGGTCCCGGCTACGTTTTACATTGTGCGTAGATTACATACGCCTTCAGCTCTATAAATACAGAGCTTGATGATGGAATTAGCAGGATCGTTTAGACGCGTAAGAATAGGCTGTTACCGTGCCGGAATTCTTATCACTTTCTTATACCTCATCATCTTCATAAACATCTGATATATCTTGTAATGAACTGTTTGATTAATGATCCGACTAAGAGTTTTTCCTGGTCTTAGTCAAGTGGTTTTTTCCCAATTTCCCGAGGTTTTCCACTCTAAATTGCCTTGTCTTTTTCCATATTTGCATTGCTTAATCGCTTCCTCACCACTAACAAATTACAACTGAGTTTGTTTCTTAACGAACATGATAATTGTTGGTATCCCCTAAAAAGGGACCATAACAATGTGTAATTGATAAAATGTTATTTATCAATTCGTGTGGATAAATGTGAATATATTCAAATAACTGTAATGAAATAATTGAGAGATACCATAGCCTTTGGTATATGATATTGTAGATTATACCTTGTACCTGAAGGTACAATGATGAGATTGAATTTCGACTCAGATGAGATTAAATCTACTAGTGAATAATATTTACATTGGGTGGGGTAATTTGACTTGAAATCATCCAAATAAACTATTATTGTCAGATTGATATGACTGGTAGTGAGGTTGAGTTGTTGAAAAACTTGTTAGTAGAGATTTTATTAAGATTAAAACCAACACCCTCTGTATCTATGCATTGTGATTGTCAATCGACAATAGCAATTGTTAAGAATAAATCTTATAATTGCAAAAATATATACATCTTATATTTAAGCATGCTATCGCGAATAAGATGTTGAGAGATGAAATTATTTCCATTATGTATCAGAAGTCGGAGGTGAATTTGACCGGTCCTATGATTATACCAATTGAGAAAATAAACATTGCTCAAACATCTAGGATGAGACTGGCGTCAATTGATGATTAATAGTGATGGATACCTAAATTATGTGATTGACGATCTCATGAAGTAAGTTTATATGAGTAATAACTAAATCACTATTAATTCTGATGGGTACGTTATATAGTCGTCCTATAATGTTTGACAGTGTTTTACCGGAAATTTCAGACTTACTGGATTCAGGTCGGGCATGATTTTTGCGGGTTGGGTCGGGTTTATATTATAAAAATAAAATATGAATATTTTATAATTTATTTTAATATTTCGGTACGAATCCGATATACCGATCCAATAAACTTGTCCGATATACCGATCAATACCGCTTTTTAAAACATTGGTGTTTGAACATAAAATACTCATTAATGTATATATTGTCAGATTGATTACTTAATGATTTTTATGTCTTTCAAGATGGGGTGGGGTCACTCCTTTGGGACATACAAATCTCTAGAGCATTCATCAATTACAATGTTCTCAATTTTTTTTATAAACTAATCCAAACTATATCAGACCGTTGTGCTTCAACGAAAGACTTATATGGGGTTCATTTCATCCCATCCAAGGATGATCGCCCCTTATAATTTAGAAGCTCAAAACGTGCAGAACAGAAATTTGATGTACTCAAGCACAGAACATAAGGCAAGTCTAGTGCAACATCATGTGGTGAGCCGTTGGGTCTAAAAAGCACTACAAGGGAAGCTTGTAACGAGTCAAGCGCTAGTTGGGTGTTGGTTTACCTCTTGAGGACTAGGACTATATTCCTCGATCAACTTGCTGAACTCCTCGTCAAATTGCTTCTCAAGGGACATCATTTCTTCATGATGATGACGTTGCATCTCCAGCTTACGTTCTTCTTGAGTTTGGATCAGTGTTTCTTTCTTTTTCTGGTACTCCTCGACCTTATTATTCTGCCTTTGAATGAACTTGGCAATTTCTTGTTCACTGTATACAAAAAACAACGTACGGATGATCAAAAGAAGCTAAGAGGGACGATGATGGTAAATAATATTACTTGACTTGGCGCTCTTCTGCAGAAGATGCGCTTTTCTCGGATAAGAAGACTTTGTCACGTTCAGTTTGTAACCTTTTTTCAAGTACTTGCTCCTTTTCGTTTCTAGAGTCATACAGCTTTTGTATCTGCTCATTGAAAAACTCTTCCTGGAAATCCATCTGCATCAAAGAGATTCAGTGAGTAAACCAGAATTTTATCATAACGTCATAAGCGTAATACCTCATGTTTGTTCTCTTCATGGTGTTTTTGCGATCTCAATTTCACGACACGGTTTTCTTCAGCCGCCTGCCGTAGCTTCTCAGTCATTGCTCCTAGTGTATTTTGCATAGCAAGCTTGCTCATCTGTTCACGAGCAGCTTTAGATTTGTACCACATCAGTGTTTGGTTATCTTCACTCATCTGCTTCATTTGATTCACAACCATTTCTTCATATGACCGCATGTCATACTTCAGTTTGGATTTACCTACCAATTTGGAGATAAAAAATCAATGTACAAAAAATTAGCAAACTACATGAATATACAGAACCTTGTGAGTGCTGGTTAAAAATTTCCAAATCTTTCTCTTCAGCCATGTATCCAAATAGTTGGCGTTGACCACCAGAGTACGGGGGCAACCTATTTCTATCCCAATAATACCTGTCTCGACAAGTATCTTGAAAATGGCGGCTCAGCCTCTCAGCCTCAGCATATCCAACTGCTGTAGCTTCAAAAATTAATACGCTCATGCCACGGTGGCCTTGAGGTCCATAAGAGTGCCTTGCTCGAGATGCAGCATATGAACTGAAGTAATCCAGTAGCTCAGTATTGCCCATGCCTGTCCACTACACAATGAAAAGACCGAGAATATGATAAAACTGCATGAATGATTAGAATGAAATTTTGGGTAGAATTTTTACTTTATCATCGTCATCCTTTTCGAGCCTGGTATTCATTATCATCACCATTGGTGGCCAAACTATCTCTTTATCAGCTCTTTCCTCAAGACCTTTCCATTTTCCGAACAGTTCACCAGCTTGCACTGCTAATGTTCCCCTCAATTTAAGTTCTTCCTCTAGAAGAACTGCAAATTCTCGATGGAGCTTCAATCTTTTAGATCTCTTAGTCTTTGCATGACTGATGAGAGGGACTAAACCACGATACCAGTCTTGGCATGCTGGGCAATGCCATTGCCTTTCTGGTTCATTTATCTGTTCGACTGTAAAACCATCAAGGCACTTAAAGAAGTCCCAAAACCACCGGTTCTGTTTCCTAGCTTCATGGCTTTTAGGGCTTCCATCAGAGTCAAATTCATCGCTTACAAGCTCATCATCTGAATCAGTCATAGCATCGGACTCTTCTACATCTTCAGGGTCACTAAATTTAGGATCCCCATTATCAAAATGCTGACCTGCTTGGCTATTTTCTTGGAAACCAGAAGGTCTAGCAGCACAGTTCCATCCCTTCTTGAGAGGAGCAGAGATTGGAGGAAGTGAGTCACCATAAGAAGGATCAGAATTTTGACCATGGGGTTGTTTGGCAGAACCTCCTCTAGCCGCAGCGTTAATGGAGTCCCTTCCGGATCCACCAGGATTACGCATCCCTAATTTCTGAATAGTATCAGTCTGACCCCATGCTTTCTGGTTGGAACCCTGAGGAAGCCATTGCTTAGAATTGTTAACAGATTTATTCTTGTTTTTCTTTCCTGGAACTTCCCATCCATCACCAGAATGCGCATCAATAGCTGAGGGATCATGAGATAACTGACCCACAGCCGGGTTGGAAGTACCCAATGTGCCTTTACCCTTGAAGAAATTATCTGAACTGACATTGCTGGAAGAACCCCGACCACCTCTCCTGGAGCCCATATCTTCTCCAGTATGCCAATACATCACAATCAGAAAAACGTAAAATAAACAACGAAATCCATCAAATAAACAGAAAAACGAGTAAGAATCATAATAGAAATATGAAACCAGTAACAAAATAGCCGTCATAAAATCGTGATGTAATATAAACAACACAGGCATCACCGATTCAGCTACAGTACGCTAAAATCCATTTAGAAATCAAATAACGATGAGGACAATCACAAGAATATAAAATCAATCATTCGAATAATACATAAACAGCATTAAGCAACTGCAGGCCAACGCAGATCTTTCACAAATAAAATACGCATTCAATCACATTAGTTCCATATGAAATGTTCTAATGCGGGATGATTTAACATAAATAACATACACCCAACCTCCGGCGATAAGAAGACGGCCGGTCTCGCCAAGCGAGAGAGTAGACTGAGAGTGGCGACTGCGAGTGAGGTTCAATAAATCACACTTTTTTATGCAGCAATCATGGTGAAATGGGTCGATTGACGGACGTCAAATTACATTCCAAAAGGGTTTATAAGAACAGTGCTAGCCAAATCTAAAATGACTATTACACTCACTGTATTGGTGGACAACACCTATTTCCTCCACGTCGACGCACATGTAACCGTGGAAAAAATACGTTTCGTGGAGAGAGCTTGGGCGCCCGCGGAAATGACGGTTCTTGCCTTTGAGTTAGTTATTGGTTTTTGTGGGTTTCAGATGTACTCACATGGTATGAGGCTTCTTTGGCCGTAAATGTTAGTTTTTAATGGAATTTACGATTCGTTTTGCTGATTAAACTTAGCAAATATCAGATGCGGAATGGGAATAAGAACACAGAAAACTTTTACGTGGAACCCGAGTACCGGGAGAAAACCACGGACCACCTCCTGGTCAATCCACTATCACGAAAATAACACAAAGATTACAGTCACAAGAACTATCGAGTTCTTGTGCAACTTAAATCAAACACAAGAATGTTCTAAACCAAGAACTGCTCCCTCTCGTGCTCCTCTGCTATCTTCTGATAAACCCTAGATGATTAGGTTATCATTAAGGCGGCTAACCCTATTATATAATGGTTGCCTATGGGCTTTTAGGGTTAAACCCTAAGGCCCGATTCTTTGTAGACCATACTCAGTATACCTCCTCCAGTGACCGACCGTCACCGAAGCTTTACCGCTCTCAAGGCTGGAACCTCATACCGATCGTCACCGCTTCATCACTCTCCAATGCCGCTCGTCACATGCTCGTTGAGAACCTTCCCACCGCTCGTCACATAACTAGCCGATCGACACTGATCCTTGTCGATCGGGAGAATGACGATAAGCCAACANGGCAGAACCTCCTCTAGCCGCAGCGTTAATGGAGTCCCTTCCGGATCCACCAGGATTACGCATCCCTAATTTCTGAATAGTATCAGTCTGACCCCATGCTTTCTGGTTGGAACCCTGAGGAAGCCATTGCTTAGAATTGTTAACAGATTTATTCTTGTTTTTCTTTCTTGGAACTTCCCATCCATCACCAGAATGCGCATCAATAGCTGAGGGATCATGAGATAACTGACCCACAGCCGGGTTGGAAGTACCCAATGTGCCTTTACCCTTGAATAAATTATCTGAACTGACATTGCTGGAAGAACCCCGACCACCTCTCCTGGAGCCCATATCTTCTCCAGTATGCCAATACATCACAATCAGAAAAACGTAAAATAAACAACGAAATCCATCAAATAAACAGAAAAACGAGTAAGAATCATAATAGAAATATGAAACCAGTAACAAAATAGCCGTCATAAAATCGTGATGTAATATAAACAACACAGGCATCACCGATTCAGCTACAGTACGCTAAAATCCATTTAGAAATCAAATAACGATGAGGACAATCACAAGAATATAAAATCAATCATTCGAATAATACATAAACAGCATTAAGCAACTGCAGGCCAACGCAGATCTTTCACAAATAAAATACGCATTCAATCACATTAGTTCCATATGAAATGTACTAATGCGGGATGATTTAACATAAATAACATACACCCAACCTCCGGCGATAAGAAGACGGCCGGTCTCGCCAAGCGAGAGAGTAGACTGAGAGTGGCGACTGAGAGTGAGGTTCAATAAATCACACTTTTTTATGCAGCAATCATGGTGAAATGGGTCGATTGACGGACGTCAAATTACATTCCAAAAGGGTTTATAAGAACAGTGCTAGCCAAACCTAAAATGACCATAGGACAAATACAACAACACACGTAAATAATAAGTATAATTTAAAAATAAATTTAATAAAATATGAACGATATTCTATAAATATATAAAATAATCATATAATTAATTGATTTGATGAAATATATAGTAAAAAAAAACAATTAATAGTAAAATTATCAAATGAAAAATAATTTTAAAATATAATATATATTATAATAATGGACACGAGTATTATATGTCGAATACTAGAATGAGTATCCGATATATGCAAAAACGTTAAGTTTTAAAAATATGAAGTGTCCGTAGCCTAGAGCCAAACTCAAACGTAAATACAATTTGATGTAAATATAAAGTAATATAATTATAAAATTGATTTTATGCATCATACTCACAATATTTTCAATTTCCAATAAAGAAACAAATTTTATTAAATTCTGTGAAAAATGTATGAAAATGTTAAAATATTAAAATATTTATAAATAACTAATTATTTCACAAGTATTAATATATTTGAAATACAAATGATGAGGATTTTCCATTTGGGTCAAGAACTACTGTCCGAATAATCAATTTACAAATATTGTTCAGATTCTCATACTCACAATATTCTAAAGATAAAAACCTAAAACCCTAATTTATGTAAACTCTAAGTTGTTATATATGTTGCTATCATGATATGTATCTTATGGTTTGTAGTTCCCAACTATGTTTTAAAATCCCCGGTTGAACTGACGATTCGAAGTTTCGAACTGGTTTTTAGATAATTGTAGAATTTTTCAGTTCGATTCAAATAAAATGATATATTTAAAAATATATAATTCATTACGATTTGAACCAATTTAGACACAGAGGTTCCCAACCTAATTTTCTACCCTTTATCTCAAGACATTTTTGACATTGTTATTTTTATTTTTGTAGTGGGATAATTTTGACTATATATTCGTACATTTAATAGCTAATTGTATACAAAATATTAAGAGAATTTGAATTATATGCACAACAACCTTCGTTTACTTTCATGAAATACATAAAAAAATCATGAAATTTATAAAGCAAAATCTTTAACATATATTAATATGTTGAAAATCAAATATATATCACTTAATGATTCTGAATTCGATTCCATGTTATTCAATTAATTTGATTAAAATTTTACAATTTATTATAGTATTTGTTAAGGCATGGTATGCCATGGATAGACGTTCTCGGGTGGATATTTGCATGTCAAATATTGTAAGTCTGACTTGGTGAATCGATGACGAAGGACGATAGAGTCAGTCGCCATGATGTCGTGAGAATGACGATGACGATGGAGCTTCAACACTTAACTATATTTCAAAAGTTGTGGCCCGTAAAGTTAATAATGGATGCTCAAGAAATATGCAGTGTATCTCGGCGCGACAGGACCTTGGTATTCAAAAAGTTTTGTTTCGTTGCTCGAGTAATCACAATGGGCTANAAATGAAATTTGGAGAGAGAATATGATGTGGATGAAAGAGAAATAAATAATGATGTGGATGAGTGAGAATTTTTAAAAGTAGAAAGAGAAAATGATGTGGATGTGAGAGAATGATGATGTGTAGAGAGATTTATACGGCGGAAATTGTTTTGGGCGCGGACAAGATTACAGGTAGTCTTAGGACAAATACAACAACACACGTAAATAACAAGTATAATTTAAAAATAAAAATTTAATAAAATATGAATGAAAATATTCTATAAATATATAAAATAATCATATAATTAATTGATTTGATGAAATATATAGTAAAAAAAAACAATTAATAGTAAAATTATCAAATGAAAAATAATTTTAAAATATAATATATATTATAATAATGGACACGAGTATTATATGTCGAATACTGGAATGAGTATTTGAATTATATGCACAACAACCTTCGTTTACTTTCATGAAATACATAAAAAAATCATGAAATTTATAAAGCAAAATCTTTAACATATATTAATATCTTGAAAATGAAATATATATCACTTAATGATTCTGAATTCGATTCCATGTTATTCAATTAATTTGATTAAAATTTTACAATTTATTATAGTATTTGTTAAGGCATGGTATGCCATGGATAGACATTCTCGGGTGGATATTTGCATGTCAAATATTGTAAGTCCGACTTGGTGAATCGATGACGAAGGACCATAGAGTCAGTCGCCATGATGGTTGCCGGTCGTGAGAATGACGATGACGATGGAGCTTCAACACTTAACTATATTTCAAAAGTTGTGGCCCGTAAAGTTAATAATGGATGCTCAAGAAATATGCAGTGTATCTCGGCGTGACAGGACCTTGGTATTCAAAAAGTTTTGTTTCGTTGCTCGAGTAATCACAATGGGCTACGAGTGGAGATTTCAAGTATTAAAATATAAGTAGTGTTCTCATATAAATAGAAAAAACACCAAGTAAGAAAAACACGGTGAACAAGCGGAATATACTACGGAGTTGCTATTAATATGGAATCCTAATAAAATATTACCGATTTTAATTTGATACTTGAAAATAAAACCAATTGAGACAAGCAATCACGATCGATTTTGCTTATTGGGTTAATGATGCTTGTTGCTACTATATTCTTCATTTATAGTGGAATCCTCCTCGGTTTAGTTTCTTGTAGGTTTTCTCTAGGATCTCGGGATTCAATGTTAAAATCATGTTTGTCATCAAGTGAAGATCGATTACTCACGATCTACAACATAAATAAATGTAACATCACATTAATAGTATTTTCACCCATAACAGTATTTAAAGAAAATATTTGAATATCAATGTCCTAATTGACTTGTGTTATATCGCAAAGTATGATATTTGCTTGATAAATATCGTGATATATGTGATGTGATGTTGTTAGATATTTTTTAATTTCTGTAGCCAAAATTAACAAAATTAAGAAAGAAGGTGTCACATTTAAATAAAAGACAAAATTATCACGAAAAAATCATCATTAATTATATAGAATTAGCAACATCTTTAGGCATAGATGCAATGCTTGCTTTTGATGAGAGTAACTGCGCCAGCTCGAACGTCTAAACATGTGCACTCCGTGTTCCTTCTTTTTTTTTGTGTCTTTCTTAGTCATGTTAAGTAGATATGTTTGTATTCTAGTTAATGGTTAAAGATGAATTGTGTGTTTATGCACATAGAGATACTCGTGTGTTAATTTATAAAAAATATTTCTTTAATAGTATATGTTGATTCATTCACTTCATAACATTTATTTCAACATTAAAATAATAATAATAATTACCCCATATAAAACATCTTTCATGCAAATATTCATTTATACTTTGTATAACTAATGTTACTTCTTCGCCGTATGTAAAGGTATAAATAGTAATATATCATAACTTCAACGGATGAGGGAACTAGTATAGTTGTATTACATGCTTCATATGTATTGAGAGGGTTGTCTTTTAAAGTGAAGTTTATCTAGGTTAAAGAAAAGTATATTTGCTAACTACTCGTACCGACTCTTAGGTAGTCATTTGGTTACGATAACACATTCACATATACTTGATTTTGAATTAGAATATTAGGTCTTACTAAGCATCTAGGGACTATAACGAACCTAGATGATATGAACTAAATTTTTTTTAAGTATATTAAACGTATGTTGCGTTAGACGATTTGTGGAATACCATTAAGTAGAATTTTCTCCATATTTGATTATCTTTATTATGTCTAGCTATTGATCAAATATTTTTTTTCACATCAAAGCATTTTACTATTTTGCATTACTTTCTATATAAAACTCTTATAGTTACTTTTGTGATATTAGAAATTAGTATAAAATTATATTAATCTATGTTAATTCGACCATCAAGACTATCACATTCTAAGTTGTTTATTATTTTTATTTAACTATACACCAATTCCAAATAAGATTTTTCATCTAGTTTGAATCTCCTCATGAATGTTGGGGATTAAACACGTGTGCGAACAACCTAGATGAGTTAGATGAACCCAAGAATAATAACAATGTTGAAGAACAAGAACAAAACGACACAAGAAGGTTTAACGTGGAAAACCCAAGGTGGGTGAAAACCACGTGACCGGTGGAACGGTCAAATGCACTATCGGAAGAAGAATGCAACACACCCACACACTAGTTCTCTCATACTCGTAGACGACAAGAGATGATGGACCGAAGTCCTACAAAACAAAGAACCGCAAGCATCTTTATATGATGGAGAGGTTGGAGATAATTAAGGTAAGTAGCAAATATTCCCTAATATTGATCATTTCCAAATATATGATGTTTCCATAATCAAATCATATATATTGTTGTGGTAAAAAAGACCTAGGTACCAACAGTCAACATGTCCGAAATTATCGGAGCATGTTTTGATATTTGTTTAGATTGAGGGAACGATAATTAAAATGCAAATAAAACAAAGAACAACCGATTTAACGTGGAAAACCTCTGAGAAAAGGGAAAAATCACCTGGCTAAGAGTACCAATATTCTTAGCTGAATTCATTAATCGAACAGTGAAGTTTACAACGAATTACAGAGGAAGCAGACTGATAAAATGACTAAGAGAGAAATCGCGAGAGCCAAATGAACAATAGTAACGGTTGCACGCGTGAAAAATAGACCTCGTTAACTAGCCTCTAAACCTTGTAATTATAGTGGGGAATCGTGCATGGAGAACTCTATGTAATAGCCTCTAAACCTTGTAATTATAGAGGGGAATTGTACATGGAAAACACTCTATAACCTCCTCTAACAACGTCGTTTTCCCATAACAGAAAACGTGAACACGCCCGAAGCTCGCTGTAACCGTTTGGACCGATCCAGAAGATCTGTCCCCGAAGCGTTGGATCTCACTAGTCGATCTGGCCTTCGGTCCAGCAGGTTAAATGGGCCTCTGGGCTTCATTAGTTACGTAGGCCTTCGGGAATGTTATCTTGAATGGGCCAAGCTTATGATCTTGGGTCGCGTAGGTTCGTTTCTTATGATGTGATGTTGTTAGATATTTGTTAATTTCTGTAGCCAAAATTAACAAAATTAAGTAAGAAGGTGTCACATTTAAATAAAAGACAAAATTATCACGAAAAAATCATCTTTAATTATATAGAATTAGCAACATCTTTAGGCATAGATGCAATGCTTGTTTTTGATGAGAGTAACTGCGCCAGCTCGAACGTCTAAACATGTGCACTCCGTGTTCCTTATTTTTTTGTGTCTTTCTTAGTCATTTTTAGTAGATATGTTTGTATTCTAGTTAATGGTTAAAGATGAATTGTGCGTTTATGCACATAGAGATACTCGTGTGTTAATTTATAAAAAATATTTCTTTAATAGTATAAGTTGATTCATTCACTTCATAACATTTATTTCAACATTAAAATAATAATAATAATTACCGCATATAAAACATATTTCATGCAAATATTCATTTATACTTTGTATAACTAATGTTACTTCTTCGCCGTATGTAAAGGTATAAATAGTAATATATCATAACTTCAACGGATGAGGGAACTAGTATAGTTGTATTACATGCTTCATATGTATATCAACCGCCGCATCCCAATTCAGGAATTTTAACCCGATTCCCTTTCGGAGCGCGCGCACGACACGCTGTCTGTCAGGGTTTCCCCGACCCTTAGGATCGACTAACCCATGTGCAAGTGCCGTTCACATGGAACCTTTCCCCTCTTCGGCCTTCAAAGTTCTCATTTGAATATTTGCTACTACCACCAAGATCCGCACCGACTTACTAAAATCGCCTAAAAAATATGTACACATTTTTTTATAACTCTAAAATATGTATAAAGTTTCAAATATGTAGATTATTTTATTGATTATCTATTAACTAATGTTACATAAATCGTATTCTCTAATACTTTATATATATAATTGGGTGATGTTTGCCTACGGCCCCTCAACTTACGAGTTGTGTAAAGGGTATGTCCTCAAAGTTACAAAATTGTAAATATAATACATTTTTTGAACAAAAGTATACATTTTTAGCCCTCAAACTTCAATTAAATACACATAAGACATATCAAGTTTCTAATACCGTTTATCATTGGCATTCTAATGAAATCGTTAATATTTTATATTTTATGCACAATTCTCGAACATCAGAGGTCAATTTTGTTTAATTTTTCAAACAAGTTTTATTTGCGTACTTTGAAGATCACTCATTCTAACAGAAAATAATTGTCAACTTAATGGAAAACCATGTGCTAAAATGCCATGGGTCAAAAGCAAACTGTATTGATAACTTTATGTGTCATTCCTGCAATTTCGTAAGTTGGGGGCATGACATTTACACATCTCGTAATTGGGGGGTTACGTATGCAATTATCTCTTTTATTAAAATATAATTATATACTATTATTTTATAATTAATTATAATTACTCTCTTTTATATTATCGTGTATGTACTCAATATATTTTTATATTATATGGCCGTATCATACAATTAATAATATAATAAATCTCATAATTACTTGAAAAATATGGATAGGGTTTAGTAACCCAACTATAATGGTGGTAAAATGCAACAACAAATATTCTAGCTTTCTCGTATTGTTTGAGTTAAATTTATTTTATATTTTTATTGTCTAGATGCAAAATTTTGTCCTCATAATTTCATGGTTTTAACAATTTTGTCTTCAAAATTTTATGATTCTATCAATTTTGATCCCAAAATTATAAAGATGACAAAATAGATTCCTATACTTTCTAAATTTTGTAAAAACTAGTCCACAAAAAGTTTAGTATCTATGGTATAATTGGCTCATGTTATGGTCCATTTTTAAGGGATACCAACAGTCGTACGGTTCGTCAAGACACGAATTCGGTTTTAATTTGTTTAGGGTAGGAGAAACGATTATATAAAAAGATGAAAAAACAGAAGAAGCAATTTAGAGTGGAAACCCCAGGAAATAGGGAAAAAACCACTTGACTAAGAGCAGGAAAAGCTCTTAGTCGATTCACTAATCAAACAGTCATTACAAAGTGCAACAGAGGTTTAAGAAGATGACGATATATAAGAAAGCAGTAAGAACTCCGGTAGAGTAACAACATGTTCTTACGCGTCCAAAAGGTCCTGCTAGTTCCGTCGTCATGCTCTGTATTTATAGAGTTGAAGGCATGTGTAATCCACGCCTTGTAACTGCCTCTGACAAGTTTAGTAGAGGTTGTTGTCGCGTGATGTAAAACGTGGTTGGGACCGAAGCGTAGTCTGCGTGATCCGGCCCGAGGCGTGGTAAACGTGTGGAGGCTCGAAGAGTGGAACGCATGGGTTTGTAACCGCTTGGACCGAACCGTGGGGCCATCTGTCAGAAGCCGTTTTATTTCGCCAAATCTATCTTCGGTCCCATCGCGGAACATCGGGCCAATTCATCTTAAATGTACTAAGTTGGGCTGCGCAAGTTCGCTCCTATTACATGGGTCGGTTCAATCGTTATTGGGTCTTACCCATTGCAGGGTATCTGGTCCTAGGATTCTCATCACTAGCCCCTCGGGCTTGGTTGCCATCGCATAGGTGACGCAAGGCCGACCACGCAATGTTATATGCATTCGGGAGAATATAGGACCGAGCCTGCTCGTAATGAGCGTCCAGGGGACCGATCATTCACTTGGTCAATTAAAGAAGTGGATTTGTATTTAGAATTCCATAACGTATGTTTTTGTGTCACTTTTAAATATTAATATCCAGACTTACGCCTTTCCACATTCGACTATCCAATTGGCGTGATGAGTGCGTACAGACTGCAACCACCTATGGCAGTCCAACGTGGCAGCTTACAATTGGTCGGGAGATTACTATTTAAATCAAGGTTTCGGGTACTGTTCCTCCTCATCGTCATTTCGTGAAGGAAGAAATCGCCCAAATCGAGCTCTCGACATTTTCGTTCTATTTTGCGCTTAAGCCTTTTCTTACCGATTTTCATCAAGGTATAAACCATAGCTCCTCATAGAACGAGATATCGAAGAATTTAGATCTAGATTTTCAATTCCGGCTCATTATTCCATCTGGAAGGGGTGGGAAGATGTTCACTGTTTTCTTCCAGCGGAAATGAATGTGCCGGCCAATGCTATTCTTGTTAGTTACGCTTCCCTGAAGTGCGGGCTACATTTTCCGTTACACCCATTCGTAGCGGCCGTACTTAAGGAAATCCATTGCCCGACCTTTGCGTTATTTCCGGGTAGCTATGTGTATATAGTGGCTTTTATTTTTTATTGCCACCAATAGAGCATGACCCCGACCTTAGAACACTTTTTCAACTTGTTCTTGGTTAGGTCCCGAAGGGGTAAGGGTCTATTAGGATGTCGTAAGTTATATTACATAGCGGCGCGCATCAAAGAGTGCGCTATAGTTGATAAGGAAGAGTCTCTCCATGCGTGGGAGTCTTATTATGTGTGGATAACAGTCCCTAAAGAGGACATGTTATAGGTGTGGTCACTTATAACCCACCCACGCATATGCCGGTTGGACCGAACCAGGTTCAACCCCTCCCGTCCGGATATCGCAAACACACTTGCGATGTTTCCTCCCCCCGAAGCATGTCTTAAACGAACAAAGTTGCCTCGGGAGGATAGATTGGTAGAAATAGGAGTCGCGGGTAGGACTGGAGCCCCAGCCCTAAATGGGGTATTTTCTTGTTCAGATCTATCTGAAGGATCGGGTATGAAGTGATATTTTTATTTCGTCCTTTCCTGATCCTTATATATTTATTTTGCAAATTCAACTGAAACAATGCCAAGTTTAAGGTTCAAGCGTTTGGCTGCTGCTTCGGTCTATCCTTCTGAAGGACGACATGAAGCAACGGAAAGTGCAGAGCAAGCTGAATCAGCGACAGGGGTACGCTGGTTCCATCGAGGTCGTCCACTGGAGGGAACCCCCCGATCCATACCACCAGCACATGAAGCAATAACCATGCGTTGCACAGGACAGCCTTCAACGGACAAGGGGCGTGCACTTCGGGTTTTTGGAGTGGTAGAGGAGGTGATAACGGCTAAGATTCATTCTTTGAGCCTATTCAGCCTCTACCAAATCGGAAATAGTTCCGTCATTAGCGTTGACACAATTACTTGTTGCTGCAGGGAACCGTTCCCGTGGAGATAGTTCTCCCCAGTCCCACCCTTAAGACAAACGTCTCCCTGCCGCTGATATCCTTAGGTAAAGGGAAGATGGCGACCGAAGCAGACGCCCCGAAGGTTTTCAAAAGGCTGAAAAAATGAGGGAATGTTTCGGTCCCCACTAAGAGGATTGTTCTGAAGGAACCTACCTCGGGCCATAAGACCAACTCCGACTGGAGTGTTGCCTTAGGCCCGCTGGACAGGTTTAAAAAAGGGAAGAAGTTGGTCTCCTGGAGGAGTGCCTTCATAGAAGATTTCCGCCTCTACGGGGAACAGAACCCAGACATCGTTCATCCGTACATGTCTGGGGAAGAAATAATTGAGGGTTTCCTCGACCTCGCAACTAAGGTAAATTCCTTCGACATTAAGGCCCGAAACTTTATATTCTGACCTTACTGTCTAACGCAGATGTTGAGAAAAACCTTCACAACTACCATCACCGTGGAAAAGAACCAAGGTGGCCATGTTGTGTCCCAACAGGTCCAAGATCAACTTGACCTTGCGAAAAGGCAGATTGAAATTAAACATGGTGATTTGGTCGCGGTACAAGAGTACCGGGACCGATTGGACAATGAACTGCTTAGAGCTGGGACGAAATCTCGCTCTTAACAGACCAAGTCTCTGAGCTGAACAAGAAAGAAAAAACAGCTCAAGGTCAAATTTCTGACCTGGAAGCCAAGCTGCGGGCCAAAGAAGATGAAGTCAACCAGGTTCAAGTTCGGGCCCATGAAAATAGGAATAAGCTCAACGAGCTTCTCCTTCTGGCCCAGGAGGAGAAAACGAGCTTGAAGGAGGAGTTGGCCAGAACCCGTACTTTGGCTGAAAGTTCGGTCCGGGAAGCAGTCTTGGGATTCGCTCGGTCCTCCTTGTTATTCGCTCTGACGGATAACATACATGGGATGTATATTGCTAAATACCTGGATAATATGCGGGATTAGGTTACCAAGCATTTCGGGCTTTCCCCTGTGGATGAAAGGTGGAAGGCGATCGAGCCTCTAGAGAAGGACGAAAACTTTCAAGTAATTCCATCTTTGGAAGAGCCCGTCCTAGAGGATGATCTCTTCTTCTACCTCTTTGAAGAGATGGAGAGAGCGGTCAACCAGAAGCTGGCCGATCAAGAAGAAGAGTTGATGCAGCTAGCAGCCCGGACCGAACCGCATGAGCAGAGAACGGAGGATAAGGAAGATGGGCATGGTAGTTAGATTCAAACTGTATTTTTGTCCATGCTTTGTTCCTTACTCCTAATATAAGCTTCTTTCCCTCTCAATTCCATCTTTTTAATCGTCAGAATAAATTATTGTAACTGATCTTTTAAGTAAACTAGTATGTTTCTTATTAATGAGTGTGTTTTAACCACCAAGTGTAAGATCGAGGATGCCTATAGAGTGCTAACCCATCAGTCCACAATTTTACATTTGGCTCACTCAGGTCGATATTGATTGGATTGATCGTTTCATATTGTGTGCGGATCACTCTTATTTCGTCATTGGGATCACAACTGAATTGGAAAGGTGTGATATGGGTTCATTATGAGTCTTATAACAAGCTTCGGTCAAACCTTGGTTCTACTTGAGTCCCGTAGATCATATTGGCCGAGCTTTTGTTCTACATATGTCCCATGTTAGGACCGAACTTGTATTTCGATATGATGACTCTCATTCCTTCTTTTGTAGCGGATTTCGTAAGTACAGGGGCTGTTTCCCAAGAATGAATGCTGTTGAAGGGGAGGTCTTAGTTCGTAGTGAGTTTTGGGAGAGTCGCGACTCATCCATGGGACTGGGCAAGTGCAGGAGAATCTGACTTGTGAGAGCGATCACTGCAATATGGGAGCCTTGCGGATAAGAAGCTTCGGTCACCAGTCCAGACTCGTCCTAAATCATCCGACTCCAGGATCGGTCCATCACTCAATTAGAAACAGTTTGTTTGGTACTTACTTGCTTTCTGCTTACGTTGAGAAGAATGTATGTTTATTAAGTCAAAGCTGTTAATCCAATATTTACAAGAAATACCGCCTTAGATTCATGATGTTCCAATTTCGGGGGATCTCATCACCATCCAATGTTTCAAGTTTATACGCACCAGATTCTAGATTCTTCAATATCCGATACGGTCCTTCCCAATTTCTGTCTAGCTTTCCAACATTCATCTGCACTTTTATGCTCGTGAGGACGAGGTCGCCTTCAAAGAATTCTCTTGGGAGGACTCGCTTGTTATGGACCCGTTCCATAGTTCGCTGATATGAGCACATACGCGCGTAAATCGCATCTCTCTTTTCATCAATCATCTCGAGATCCAACAATCTTCTTTCACCGTTCATATGTTCATCATACTGAGATATTCGGGGTGATCGGATGGCAACTTCCACCGGGCTAACCGCATCGGATCCATACACTAGTGAGAAGAGTGATTCCTGGGTCGTCAAGCGAGGTGTAGTTCGGTATGCCCATAGGACCTCATAGATATGTTCAGACCACTTCCCTCCAAAATCTTCTAATTTGATCTTCAATCTTTTCAGGATAACCTTGTTAAATATCTCCGTAAGTCCATTAGTTTAGGGATGGACCACTGATGAGAAATGCTGGGCGATGCCCAGTTTGATACAGAAATCTCGTACGTTTTTTTCCAAGGAACTGGGTCCCATTGTCTAATATGAGTGCTCGGGGAACCCCGAAGTGGCTCACGATGTTTCTCCATAAAAAGTGTTTTACGACCTTCCCTGAGATGACGACCACTACTTCTGCTTCAATCCACTTCGAATAATATTCAGCTACCACAATACATAATTTTCTTTGTCCTATTGACCGAGGAAAATGTCCGAGGATATCAATTCCCCATCTATCGAACGGGCAAGGTAATGGGGTGACCGATAAGGGAGCCCCATGTAGCTATGGATTTGGAGCGTGATATTGGCATATGACACAGCGTTTGGTATACTTCTTGGCATCTCCAAGCAACGTCGGCCAAAAATATCCGACTCTGACGACGCGATGATATAAAGATCGAGCCCCTGAGTGAATACCGCATATCCATTCATGAACATAAATCATGACGGCTTCAGCCTCAATAGGGGATAGGCAACGTAACAGCAGGCCATCAAAACTCTTTTTAAATAACCGTCCGTCAATTTGAACAAATCTCTTAGCCCGGACTTCTATTTTTCTGGCTTCTGACTTGTTTCCAGGAAGATAACCGTTTGTTAGATACTTAACAAAGGGGTCCATCCAGTTGGGTTCCGCAGGAGATTCAGTAGCGCTAATATTCAAGCCCTGGAGTTCGTGGTATAGAGCCCCAGTTTCCTCAACTGACTGTTCGGTAACTGATATCTCGACCGATGGTCGGTTCTGGATATGGACTGAAATAGTGCTCGGTCCCATGTCTTTCATGCCAGTAGCCACTCTGGCAAGTGCGTCATCAACCTTATTCTGTTCTCGTGACACGTTGTCAATAGAGAATTCACTGAATTTTTTGGATAATTCTAGGACTTTAGCGCAATATAATTTCATCATCGGATCATGAGTTTCGAATCTCCATGCGAAATGCTCCACCACTAGCTTTGAATCTGAAAACATTCACACTTTGCTAACTCCCATCTTTCGGGCCAAGGTCATTCCCGATAATACAGCTTCATATTCTACCACGTTATTCGTTCCAGCAAAGGAAAATTTAACTCCGGAATGAATAAGATCACCTTGTAACGTTGTGAGGGTAATGTCCGTTCCTCTTCCTCCGAATGTCGATCCATCTACGTGGACAGTCCATCGATCATCCTCTTG
Source organism: Utricularia reniformis (assembly GCA_009725065.1). Classification (NCBI taxonomy): domain Eukaryota; kingdom Viridiplantae; phylum Streptophyta; class Magnoliopsida; order Lamiales; family Lentibulariaceae; genus Utricularia; species Utricularia reniformis. Next base: position 16,858 of record RWGZ01001301.1, on the reverse strand, counting down.
GTTTAGAAATATGGCTGACCGGGTCATTTCGACCACAAAATCAGCGAGAACCTGAGCCTTGATCGCCTTTCGGGGCACGAATTCCAGATACATAGCGCTGAGTTTAATAGCCTATTTTGTTAATCTCTCATTTAGATCCGGTTGCTTAAGAACCACTTTCAGAGGCTGGTCAGTGTAAACATAGACCGTTCGGCCCTCGAAATAATGCTTCAGCTTAGATACTGATTTCTTCAAAGCCAACATGAACTTTTCCAATGTAGTATATATAGTTTCAGCAGATACCAATGAATAACTCACATAATAAACATGTCTATGATTGTCATCCCGGATGGTTACCAGAACTGCGCTGACGGCAACTTCTGATACTGCTAGATATAAACCAAAAGGTTCATCGTAGGTCGGGCTCACCATCACCAGGGGGTGCTTAAATAAGTCTTTAGATCCGAGAATGCCCGATCGCACTCTTTGGTCCAGTGTAGATGACTTGCTTTTCTTAGCACTCTAAAAAAAGGCAGAGCCAGATCTGTAGACTTGGAAATAAATTTGCTTAGCGCAGCGAGTCAGCCAGTAAGCCTATGAAATTCTCTTTTGTTTCTTGGAAGTTGCATATCGATAATAGTCTGTACTTTCTCAGGGTTGACCTCTATGCCTTTTTCGGAAACGTAATATCCTAAAAACTTTCCACTTCGGATCCCGAAGCATCATTTGTTTGGATTTAGTTTGAGCTTATATTTGCGGCATACTTCGAAACAACGAGAAAAATAAGTAATATGGTCTTCATCATTCATAGACTAAACAATCATATCATCAACATATACTTCCATCATATGGCCTATCAAATCTCTAAAGATTTTATTAACCAACCTTTGGTACGTTGTTCCAGCGTTTTTCGGGCCGAATGGCATAACCACATAGCAATATATGTCATCTTCGGTCATGAATGACGATTTTTTCTGATCTTCTTCGGCAAGGAAGATCTGATGATACCCGAAGTAAGCGTCCATGGTACTCATTATCGTGCTGCCAGACACAACATCTACTAATCGGTCAATGTGTGGCAGCGGGAATGGATCCGACTCGCAGCTCTTATTGACATTGGTGAAATCGATGCACATTCGTCATTTCCCGTCTGCCTTGGAAACCACTACTGGGATTGCGACCCATTCAGTATAGTGGATCTTTATAATGAACCCTGNAAAATTATGATTTTGGTAGATGCCCTAGAGTTTATTGCTGTGGGCAGCCTTGTCTTCCACTTGGACAATCAGACATCCCTCGCTCTAGTACCGTAAAAATTTATTGTCCCAAATGTGAGGATGTTTGCTATCCTCGTTCCAAGTACCAAGGCAGTATCCTTATCTTTTATACTTATTGTCAACAGTTTTGCATTACGTTCTCATGTGTTTTATTTCATGCATAATTTATAGATTGTGTTATTTCATCTCATATACTTGTTCCCTTGACCTTGAAAGACATTGACGGAGCGTATTTCGGGACTACATTTCCGCACCTGTTCTTGATGACTCACGGACATCTTAAGCCACAGAAGCCAACATAGAAATATGTCCCTAGAGTTTTTGGAGGATGTTTGCTATCCTCGTTCCAATTGATCCAGGTTTTCATGCTTATCTTCGTCGTATGCTCGTGATCGGAGAACTTGTCATCAATTAAAAAATGATCTTATTGAACATGTATGGAATAAATTTTCTTGATCAATTTTATGTGTATTTGTAATCTTTTTAAATATGTTTTTAGTTAATTTATTTTAATGATAATGTAATATAATATTCAATTATATAAAATGTAATATAAAATTTATTAAAATATTAATTTTAAACTGATTTTAAAATATTAAAATTGAAATGTAATATTTAATGATAAATAAGATAATAAAATAATAAAGTTGATGAGATAGAAAGATAAAATGAAATTTGGAGAGAGAATATGATGTGGATGAAAGATAAATAAATAATGATGTGGATGAGTGAGAATTTTTAAAAGTAGAAAGAGAAAATGATGTGTATGTGAGAGAATGATGATGTGTAGAGAGNTGGCAGCGGGAATGGATCCGACTCGCAGCTCTTATTGACATTGGTGAAATCGATGCACATTCGTCATTTCCCGTCTGCCTTGGAAACCACTACTGGGATTGCGACCCATTCAGTATAGTGGATCTTTATAATGAACCCTGGCCGTAGCAGTTTGTTGACTTCAGCCCGGATAATCTCGATTTTTTCAGAAGAATAATGTCTCCTCTTCTACCTAATAGGTTTGGTACCAGGCCCGGTGTTGATCCGATACTCACTATCGGATCGGTCAATCCCCGGAACATCATTTGGGATCCAGGCAAATATATCAACATGGTTTCTCAGCAGGTGGATCAACTCTTCTTCAAAAGCAGGGATCAGATGTGCCCCGATTCGAGAAGTTTTAGTTGATTCATCCTAAACCAGATTAATAAGCTTGAACCCAACGGGTTCATGGCTTGCCTCGGGTGCGGCGGCTCTTCAAGTAAATCCACCCGGGCCCTTTTAATAGGTGCCAAAGTTCGGCACGAGCTCAAGTAGCATTGTCTTGCTACCTTCTGATCCCCCTTTACAGAAATGACTCCATGAGCGGATGGGAACTTGAGCATCATATGATAAATAGAAAGGACCGCCTAGAACTTACAGAGGCCGGTCCGTCCGATAATGGCGTTGTAAGCCAAGTCGACTTCAACGACAATGAATTCCATGATCTCCAATCAATCCCTGGATGGGTCTCCTAGGGTGAATGGGAATAAAAATTTTCCGCAGGGAATGACACTCCTCTGGTCGAATGCCCAGAGAGTTATATTAGCGATCGGAGGATCATAAGCAGCAGCTCCAAGCATCTCATCAACTTCGCGCTTCATCAGATTGCACGAAGCTCCGGTGTCCACTAAGATCCTGAGGACACGATGATTCCCAATGATTCCAGTAATAGTGAGGGGGTCGTCACATGGATCGATAATCCCCTCTCGGTCGGCCATAGTGAAAGTAATATCCTCTCCGAAGTGAGGGGACCGCTCAACTGGATCGTACTTAACCAGCGCCACAGATTCGGAGCTCTCAGATGAGTCTCCACGCGCTGTTCTCTTTCGGTTCCGGACCGACTCAGTGATTCTCAATCCTCCGGAGATAACATAAATATATCCGGCTACTTCTCTGGGTGCCACCTCGTTTGGTGGAGGTGGGGCACCCGTTTCAGCAGGTGGATGAGCGGGCTGCTCCTATATCCCACTTTCATTTTGCGGGGCTCTGCCGCACGGCCCTGCCACCTTCTTCTTCGGCCATGTCCACGGTTCTCACGACAATGCTGGTCTCTATCTTGCTCCAGAGGAGGTGACCTTTGGTCCTCCGTCCGATCATTGTAATTCCGGGGTTGTCCCCAATTATCTCTTCCACGCGGCCTATGACGATCGTCACCCTGATGGCCCCTTCGGAGAGATTCAGCTCGCTTGCCCTTCTGACCATTCCGGTCGGACCTTTCTTTATTCATCGCCGCTACTGTCTCTTTCAACAGCGGGCACTTCAAAGTCGGGTTATCGCGGTTATGATGTAGTTCGCAATACACCAGATCGTCCTCCTTCTTCGGGCGGACGTCTTTCTCAGTTACAGCAGCTATTTCTCGCGGCTGCTTCTTAGGGTAGGAAACCCTATGATCACCTGCGGGCTCAGAGTTCCCGCTAGTTTTCCGATAGCCTAACCCCAGCGCTTCATCCATCTTAATATACTTGTTGATTTTCTGAAGAAACTTTCCTAATGTGGATAGTGGGCTCTTCACCAAACTGGCTGAAGACCACACGGTCCCAAGACCTGCTGCAATATATCAATCTTGTCCCGGAGCTCCAACTTGATGCCCGAGCGGTCCTATTGAATTTCTCCATGAAGTACCGAATGCTCATTTTAGCCGGGATGTATTTCAGCTGATATAGTTCCTGCCTGCTTAGGGGCGGTCCTACATTCGGAGCAAACTTCTCAGAGAAAGCTAAAATAAACCCGACATACAATTGTATAGACCGGGCCGGCAGATTTTTGAACCAGGTTCGGGCATCGTCTGTAACCCTGCCGCGAAGATGCGCCACTTCAATGAATCTGAAGCCCCAACGGTTCCCATTCGTAATTCAAAGTCAGCAACGTGATCGATCGGATCACCGTCGCCCCGAAATGTCGGCAACCCCTCGGGGTTGCGATAATGCCGATCTGGGACTACCGCCCATATCTCTTCGGAAAAGGGAGCATCAAATCTCCCAAGGCGGCGGACACACATTCAAATTGCTGGGATGACGCCTGGACCGCATGCAAATTATGCCACCAATCGTCATCCTTATTCCGCCTAATCGGGGCCTCCATGGCCTTGTTGAATAAACCAGGATTGCGCCTCGGATCGAACCAGCAATCCTTCAACGCACGCATGCTTTCCAACTCCTTAGTGAGCTCGTCGATTCGTCGTTGCATTTGCTCTTGATCATTCATACGAGCAAGAGTTGGAGCTCTGGCTGAGGGAGTAGGAGTGGATCGATATCTCGGCCTCCTCATCGTTACGCCGCACCTAATGATTTCATCATCATCAGTGCTACGCTCGTCAGGGTCGCTCTCGTACCCTCTACTTCTCGGAACATGGCTTGAAATAGCCGGTGTTTCTGTTCCACTTCTCTCTGATGTAATTTCCAGTACCACATTCCTTATAACATCTTCCAGATCCTGTAAAGTGAACGTTGGTGCTAGGATACTGTTGGGAAGCATGTCACTGTCGTTCGTCGAAATCCCAGTTGTCATGCCTTTGATTATCCTATCTCTGGTAGAAACCTCAAATGGGATTAGAGAATCGTCCCCACAGACGGCGCCAAACTGTTATGGTCCCTTTTTAGGGGGTACCAACAGTCGTCCGGTTCGTCAAGACACGAACTCGGTTTTAATTTGTTTATGGTGGGGAAATGATTAGATAAAAATATGAAAAAATAGGTGAAGCAATTTAGAGTGGAAACCTCAGGAAATGGGAAAAAAACAACTTGACTAAGAGTATGAAAAACTCTTAGTCGATTCACTAATCAAACAGTTCATTACAGAGTACATCATAGGTTTAAGAAGATGACGAGGTATAAGAAAGCAGTAAGAACTCCGGCAGAGTAACATCATGTTCTTACGCGTCCAAAAAGTTCTCCTAGTTTCGTCGTCATGCTATGTATTTATAGAGTTGAAGGCGTGTGTAATCCACGCCCTGTAACTGTCTCTGACAAGTTTGTTAGAGGTTGTTGTCGCGCGATGTAAAACGTGGATGAGACCGAAGCGTGGTCTGCGTGATTCGGCTCGAGGCGTGGTAAATGTGTGGAGGCCCGAAGCTTGGAACGCGTGGGTTTGTAACCGCTTGGATCGAACCATGAAGTCATCTATCAGAAACCGTTTTATTTCGCCAAATCTATCTTCGGTCCCATCAAAGAACATCGGGTCAATTCATCTTAAATGTATTAAGTTGGGCTGCGCAAGTTCGCTTCTATTACATGGGTCGGCTCAATCGTTATTGGGTATTACCAATTGCATGGTATATGGTCCTAGAATTCTTATCAAAAACTTTAAAATTCATGGATTAAATATATAATTATAAATTATCATGATTAAATTTGTTAATAATATGAAATTAAAGGATTTAAGGTGCAATTTTCTCATATTTATATATACGAAAGTTTGATACGTAGATGACAGTACTAACTTTAACCTGGTGTGACTGATCTTAAAGAACTTACGTGGCCGAATTTCAATCACAAAATTCAACAAACATTAAAAACAACGCCATGTATGTGTATCATCTCAGTGCACTATTTAAATTTGGAGATAAATAATTTACTGGTTGGATTAGATCCACCTTTTTTATCAAGTAAAAAATACATATGAAATTTGTATAATTTTTTGTTCTTATTTTTCGAAATAAAACAATGTAAATTTAGAATTACTTACAAAATTATGTATTTTTTATTTTTTCAAAGTTAATAATTTGATTTATTTTATCTTTCTATATTATTTGGTATATCAATGCACTTAATTCTTCCAGTAAATTAGTAAATACTAATTTCAATAACATTGATATTAAATAATCATATTTACATATGTATTGATTAATGCATTTCAAAAGATCCATTTCCAACAATATTATAATTACATTATTTGATAAATTAAACTCTTTGATACGTTATCTCCAACATGCTTTGATTCCCATAGTTTCAAAAAATCTAATGTATAAATTAAACATTTAAATAATCAGTTACCATACAATCAATAAAAAATATAAAGCAAAAAAATAGAAAGCAACACTTTTTGGCGTATGTAATAAAATATTTACAATTAAAATGAATTTATATTTGCTTATCAATCTGTAATATGTGTATACATATACATTTGAACTTCTTGAAATCATTTATTTTGTAAATTTGAAATCTACTTCTCTACTATTGAGAATGATGAGTCCGTTTATTGATTCAATCATCTTCGTATGTGTCCCAAATTATTTGTATAAAAAAATTCAAGTAATGTACTCAAACAAATAAATGAGCATAAAATAATAATTCATAAGTTATCTTGATTAATATCAAATCAATGTATGGACACATATTATTTGCAGTGTTTTAAATTTCCGATATACCGGAAGTTTCTGACTTACCAGATTCGGCCGGTATTTTGATAAAATACTGCCAAAATCAAGATAATTTACGGGTCGTGTCGGGTTTACGGGTCGTGTCGGGTTTTATATTAAACAAATAAAATATGATTTTTTTATAATTTAATTTATTTTAATATTCTAGTACGGATCCGGTACATATCTGGTATACCCGAAATATATCCAGTATACCGATCCAATAAGCTTGTCCGGTATATCGGCAGGTACCGATTTTTAAAACATTGATCATTTGTGAGATTTGACTTAAATAATATCTTCTAAAGTTTACTCATAGTGGAGTAATTTGATGTACTAATTATTTTTCACTAGTAATAGAAAAAATCAATTTGATCAAATCAAATAGCACGATATATGCCATTCCTTTATCAAAATGATATCATTCTAATTAATAAATAAAATATAAATTCTATATAAAAATGGGTGGATGTCGTCCCCAAAATTTATATGATTTGAAAAATTTTGTCCCCAAAGTTTATTAATTTTGCAAAACTAGTAAACAAAATTTTTTGAAGGTAAAATTAGTACTGAAACTTTGTTTTTTTGTAAAAATAGTTCACATACTTTGTAAATATTGATAAATGGACAGAAGGCAGTTTTGGTCCCAAAATTTTGAAATTTTTGGCAATTTTGGTCCCCAAACTTTCCAATTTTGCAAAACCAGCCCCCAAAGTTTCATGTACACAAAACCGGTCCCCAAAGTTTGCGAATTTTGGCAAAACCAGTCCCCAAAGTTATGTGCGTATGACATAATTGGTCCCCAAAGTTGTAATTTGTGGCAAATTAGGTCTCCGGACGAAAATTAATTTGGAGGCTGGTTTTGCCAAAATTCGCAAACTTTGGGGACGTATTTTGCGAAAATACGCAACTTTGGGGACCAAAATTGCCAAATCATCAAAACTTTGGGGACTGTTTTTGCCACTCGAAACTTTGGGGACCAAAATTGCCAAATTATCCAAACTTTGGGGACCCAAGTCGCCATTTTCTCACTAGTTCTCAAAGTTTAATATGTATGTGAAATTAGTCCTTAAATTTCATGGACTAATTTTGCAACACAGAGATAGAATTTGCCAAATTTTTGAAATTTTGAGAACTGTTTTTATTGAAACTGTCAAAATATGAGAACTAATGATGATAAATTAAAGTTTTGGGACTGAACATATCATTTTTTAATATAAAAATATCAAATATGTAATAAAAATGTAACATTAGTAATCTCATTCTAGTTTTTTTGTGGTGTTTTTGGATGACACCAAACTTTAAAATTGTGTATAGTTGTGCTCGAAATTTGAAAATTACAAAAGAACACTAAAGTTTTATTATAATTGATTATATTTACTTTTAAATTTTTAAAAATTGTAAACATTATATCCTCGAAATTTGAAAATTACAAAAGAACACTAAAGTTTTATTATCCTTTGTATTTTACCACCAAAGATCTAAAACGATTCAAATATGGTCATAACAAATATTAATGTTTTAAATGCATCAATTATTTGTATTTACCCCTTAACTTTAAAAGGATTGAATGAATATAACTAAAAATTTTGAAAAAATCAAAAATAACAAATAAGCTATCAAAATCGGTCACGAAAAATTGTTACTATTCAATCGAAACTTTTTCTTATACGGTTTTGAAATTTGTTGTGTCAAATAATCAATTTTTAAACTATGATTTCTCCTCTTTACACTATTTTTAACTTATATGTTGTTATATGGGTACTTGGAAGGGAGTAAATTGTCAATTTAATATAAACAATCAAATAATTGCAATTATTTCATTATATATATGTGGCTGAATAACATTCACCGAATTCACCATCCATTAAATTACAAACAAGTCTTTGTTTCTTGTCGGAGGAATAACCAAACCCGTGACCAGAAATGTTGTCCATTAAATGAATGTATATTTAATATGCATATTTATATATGTATTTATGAACTTTAGTATGGTTGGGTAAGATTGTAAGAATCTAATTTTCAATTAATCTTGATTTTTAAATAAAATTAAACAAAGAAAAAATAGATAAATAAATGTTAGAATTTGTTGATCTTTCCATAATCTCTAATTATTATACAAATAGATCTATGCTCCAATTCCACCACCTCCCATAAAGAGACACCTTCGATCCATAAAAATATCGTAAGATCAAATAAACTATTTCTTTGACGAAAAACAAATTTAATGGCGAAGTGAAAACGATTTCGTTTTGTATCAAATGTAAAATGTCGGGACGAGTTGAATGGTCCGACTCTGTCCAACACGGGTGCTTGTGGAAAATTGAAGTATCGGTACCACATAAATGTATGGTTATTTGATCAAGTATCAAATTGGATTATTTTATATTAGTCCCTCAATCATGCTTCTTTGTGACAATTTATGTTTCATGCAATTACGAATATCAGACAAATTTCGTGTCCATAGAATTTAAACTTATCGAACCGAACTGATTTGAATGTTTTTCAATATTTGTTATTCTTTAGAGCAAGCATATGTTTTTATATCTCTTAATGAGTATATACATATATATTGTGTTTGTAATATAAACTATAGAGAAATAAAACCTATATATTGTTAGAAATGAATGTCGGTTGAAAGTCGAAGGGCCCAATTAAAGAGAACAACTACACTTAACCCGGAAAACTCAGTTTGGTCGCTCGGTAAAACTGACAATGGGTACCGAGAAGCTATGTAATGTCGGTTGGCGTAGAAAATCGACATTAAGAAGTGATGTCGATTTTTAAACATAGCTCTAAGAAAGCACCGTGTCCAAAAAATCACCTTGGATCGATGCAAGTGGATTCCGGGATAGATTGTGGCACACTTTCTATTACGATAAGTTGCCCAAAATAAATTTTATTTTTTGTCCTTCAAATTTTATAAATCCGTAATTTAAATTATTCATCTAAAAACACTATAAATTAAGTATATCAACTTTGTTTTATGTCCTATATTCCATATTTCTAACTATAACTAATTTCATTGAAAAAACTCATATCTAGCAATATAAATCTTGTATGAAATTTTTCTGAAATATTGATATACTTTCGATATACCACTCGATAGTCTCAATACATGATTTATCTTTAGAGTTTAATTCCAGTAATTAAAGTTAATATTATTAGCTTTAGTTATTGTAGACAAAGTTATACATTATTAATTAAATATATTAGACAAATTTAATAAACTTTAAATAAAAGAACTAAATATGATTTATCTTTTATATAAAGATTACCTAATTGAATATATCGAAGAAGTGATATAGAATATAAATATATAAAACTTTATGTATAACAATACAAAATTAAGCTACCTAATCTATGTTGTTTTAGAAACAATATAAATTGATACTTATACATATCATTGTATTATTTTTGTCTATTAAATTAATAACTAAGACTCTATAGTTTAATGGGTTTGTTTGGTACCCCGATTAAAACAGCGGTGATGTGCGGTGAGATGTTGAAATCGTGATTTTTTTAATGCGCACAAAACATAAGGTTAATTGCGATGTGATAATCGTTAAAAAATCATGATATCATCACAGCTGTTAAAACCAGTTGTGGNGCATTTCAATCGGACGGTTGGGATTTTTCTTGAAAAAAAAGATTTTAACAAAAAATTGCTGGACCGTTTGGTCCAGTCGGCGGTTAGACCGGGCAGCCTAAAGCACGTGCTGCCTTACTTACGACCAAAAAGTTAATATAATAAATATGAGCTACCGCGACCTATGACGGGACGGCGATCCTTTGGCCCGCAAAAATAATGTTAAAAATACAATAATTGCAAAAATAATGTTAAGGTTAAATACTTTAATAATTTTGAGTTCATAAAATTTTATTATTATAATAATTATGATCCTGAAAATATGATTATACCATAATTGATTCTTATATTTTATAAGATTGGATAACCAACCTTCAAATTTTAGTTATATTATATAATTGATATTAAAGTTTTCAATTTTAACAATTAAAATCTTTTATTTTTAAAATTGATTTTGACATTTTGATGATATAATTTTATAAATCCGTAATTTAAATTATTCATCTAAAAACACTATAAATTAAGTATATCAACTTTATTTTATGTCCTATATTCCATATTTCTAACTATAACTAATTTCATTGAAAAAACTCATATCTAGCAATATAAATCTTGTATGAAATTTTTCTGAAATATTGATATACTTTCGATATACCACTCGATAGTCTCGATACATGATTTATCTTTAGAGTTTAATTCCAGTAATTAAAGTTAATATTATTAGCTTTAGTTATTGTAGACAAAATTATACATTATTAGTTAAATATATTAGACAAATTTAATAAACTTTAAATAAAAGAACTAAATATGATTTATCTTTTATATAAAGATTGCCTAATTGAATATATCGAAGAAGTAATATAAAATATAAATATGTAAAACTTTACAAACAATTTTCAAATTTAGTTATTTATGTATAACAATACAAAATTTAGCTACCTAATTTATGTTGTTTCAGAAAAAATAAAAATTGATACTTATATGCATTGATTGTATTATTTATGTCTATAAAATTAATAACTAAGACTATGTTTTAATGTCATCTTTTTATACCTACAGATATACTTGATTTATGATGTTTTTATATTCTTCCAAAGTTGTTTTATGGCAAAAATTGATCCCACCGGACTTTCTTGTTAGAACTCTAGTTTTTTCTAGTTCGATCCGATAAATAAATAATTTTTTTAAAAAAAAAATTTACGAGCCAAGTGTGCATTATATCATCACTCATTATAACTATTATTCTTCTGACAGAATAACACAATTTGAATCACGATTTTATTGATCTAGATTAAAACGAAAATACGAATCAATATAAAAAATGGCATTAACTTTTATGAATTACTTTTATTGATGTAGGTCGGTAGTCCACGGCACGTGCATTACAACTCCATTCCTCCACCTACAAATTTTTTATTTAGTTGAATTTTGAACACGTGGTATTAAATAATTGTTAATACTAAGAGATATAATAAAAAATTGTTACTTTATCATGGATTATTTATAATTTATCTTTTAATATATCATATTTATGTGCTTTCGACGACGATGATCGATCTTTTTTCAATGATTTCATAGTATTGGAGACGACAAACAATGTTTTATTTTTTTGTTGAAATATCGTGTGTAGCATTATATTTTAATGGGTAAAAATAGAATGAGTTACAACATTAACTAGTCGGGATTGGAAAATTGTTGATATAATTTAATTTGTCAAATTTGTTTTTGTTCTAAAGTTAACGGAATTATCTTAAATACCATATTTTGCCAATATATGTGACTCCTAATAGTAGTGTTACACAATAAATGTGATTATTTAGACTATTTTCTCGATAATTAATATTGTCTAAAAAATACATTTCCGAAAAGTATAAATTATATTTAATTTTAATTTCACAATAATAATGAGAAATTTGAGTTACCCTAAAATTGAATTAATTTGATAATTTCTCAATATGTCGCAATCAACTTGAGTTCTCAATAAATCGACATCTTTTGTACAATTAGTGGATTGTTTTCCTTGTGCTCGCATTTCAATCGGACGGTTGGGATTTTTCTTGAAAAAAAAGATTTTAACATAAAATTGCTTGACCGTTTGGTCCAGTCGACGATCAGACCGGGCAGCCTAAAGCACGTGCTGCCGTACGTACGACAAATAAGTGTGAGTAAATGTGTAAAAAATGTGAGCTACCACCGCAACCTATGACGGGACAGAGATCCTTTGGCCCGCAAAAATAATGTTAAAAATACTTTTAAAATATTAAAACCAAGTTAGCAAACTTACCACTTGTAATAAGGTAGACCGCAAACCAACTAGTCCAACAAGAAACTCTTAAATTCGCTGTAAAACGTGGATGAGACCGAAGCGTGGTCTGCGTGATTCGGCCCGAGGCGTGGTAAACGTGTGGAGGCCCGAAGCGTGGAACGCGTGGATTTGTAACCGCTTGGATCAAACCATGAAGCCATCTGTCAGAAACTGTTTTATTTCGGCAAGTCTATCTTCGGTCCCATCACAGAACATCGGGCAAATTCATCTTAAATGTACTAAGCTGGGCTGCGCAAGTTCGCTTCTATTACATTGGTCGGCTCAATCTTTATTGGGTATTACCAATTGCATGGTACCTTGTCCTAGAATTCTTATCAAAAACTTTAAAATTCATGGATTAAATATATAATTACAAATTATCATGATTAAATTTGTTAAAAATATGAAATTAAAGGATTTAAGGTGTAATTTTCTCATATTTATATATACGAAAGTTTGATACGTAGATGACAGTACTAACTTTAACTTTAACCTGGTGTGACTGATCTTAAAGAACTTACGTGGCCGAATTTCAATCACAAAATTCAACAAACATTAAAAACAACGCCATGTATGTGTATCATCTCAGTGCACTATTTAAATTTGGAGATAAATAATTTACTGGTTGGATTAGATCCACCTTTTTTATCAAGTAAAAAATACATATGAAATTTGTATAATTTTTTGTTCTTATTTTTCGAAATAAAACAATGTAAATTTAGAATTACTTACAAAATTATGTATTTTTTATTTTTTCAAAGTTAATAATTTGATTTATTTTATCTTTCTATATTATTTGGTATATCAATGCACTTAATTCTTCCAGTAAATTAGTAAATACTAATTTCAATAACATTGATATTAAATAATCATATTTACATATGTATTGATTAATGCATTTCAAAAGATCCATTTCCAACAATATTATAATTACATTATTTGATAAATTAAACTCTTTGATACGTTATCTCCAACATGCTTTGATTCCCATAGTTTAGAAAAAATCTAATGTATAAATTAAACATTTAAATAATCAGTTACCATACAATCAATAAAAAATATAAAGCAAAAAAATAGAAAGCAACACTTTTTGGCGTATGTAATAAAATATTTACAATTAAAATGAATTTATATTTGCTTATCAATCTGT
>RWGZ01001300.1:140561-157500 GCA_009725065.1 Utricularia reniformis | reverse complement strand
ATTAATCGTATTTGTATACTCCTACAAATATATTGACTAATTCGTTATTTAATCGATTTTCGAAATTTATATATTGACGATTTGTATGATTATACAAATACGGTTAACGGTATTTCCAACAAGTTCCGTAATCGATTCTCGGAAATTTATAAACTGACAAATATATTTGTATGAGTATATCGATTGTCAATATACCTATACAAATATATTAGTCGATTTTCGATAATTTATATATTAAATATTTCAGTATTTGTATGAGTATATTTGAAAATATTTAATTTTCGGATCAAGCCCGGTATCCGCGATATCGATCAAAATACCGAAAAACTATTTTATGTTTTTTTAAATTAAATAATTTTTTTTAAAAAATATATTGTTTATTTAAAAATTATTATTATTATTATTTTATTTTTAAAATTTATTTTTTTCGGATCGGGTCTGTTCGTGTTGGGGTTTCCGGGTTCAAACCGGTGAACGCGATACGAGTCAAAATATCGAAAAATTTATTTTATTTTTTTTAAAATTAAATATTTTTTAAAAATAATAAATTTTTATTTTTTTAAAATATATTGTTTTTAAAATAAATTAATTTTTTTAAAAATTTAATTAACACATGTCATTTCGTCGGGTCGGATCCTGGTTTGACTCTAACGGTAAAATTAACGGTGTTAGGGTTAAGTGGGGACCGATTTTGCCCAAATTTCAAAATTTTGGGGACCATACTTGTTACTGTGTGTAAACTTTGGGGACCGGTTTTGTCAATTTTAAATTTTGAGGGTGTTATTGCCTTAATGTTAAAACTTTGATAACTTAATTTGCCAAATTGTTAAACTTTAGAGATTCAATTTGTCAAATTAATCAAACTTTTGGGACTAATTTTGCCCTTTAAAACGTCGAGGATAAATTTTGACAAATTATCGAAATTTTGAGAACTTAACACGTCCATTTTCTCAATAAACATTATATTAATTAATTCATTAAGTGGAATTTACAGATTAATTACATGGCCCAGCCCATGATCAAGCTCATTGGGCCAATTATTCATCAAACCAGACGATTTAAAAAATCGAAAATTTTATAGCTTTTTCAAATTTACTTGGTAGTCAATTTACATTATTATTTTTTTCTACAAAATGAAATAAAATCCCTTAATTTTCATATCTTTGATTTTAATCTTATTGTAAGACCCCTCAGGGGTGCGATTATGGTTGTTATTCGATCAGAACAAACTGAATTCTCTATATTCATATTCGTTCGTATTTTATTCGAACGAGATTCATGTTCGAACATTGTTTAAATATTTATATGAGTGTTTATGTTCGTTCAAATAGTTTTTTCGAACAATCTATTTAATTTATTTTCGAATTTAATATTGAAATGCAATATACTAAAATTGATTTTTTATATTAAAAATTAAAATAATATTATTTCATATTTAGTAGAAAATATGGTGTGTATGTATTATGAGAATGTAAATGTGTTTTTAAAATGGATTGTCAAAATGTGTTTATAGAATGTGAATCTGTTTAAGTGTTCTGAATAGTAAATAATGAATAATGTTATGTAATAAATAGTTATGAGAATGCATTCTGAATACTAAAGTCAAAAAATTATCTACCGAATACCTAACCGAATTTTGTCGGTTTGGTAAATAACGAATTGTTTCGGTTCGGTTTCGGTACTTACAGAAATACCAAATTTTATAATTCGATATAGGTTTGGTAAAAAATATCGGTAAACGGTTCGGCATTCAGTTTTTACCAAATAGTAAACACCCCTAAAAATAAGGGATTCTGTCACCATGGTAGTTTGGTCAGAGATTTTTTAAACTGCATTTCAGGAATTCAAAATGAGGGATTATGGTCATTTTATGTTGAAGAAGGAAAATAATAACTCGTTTTGAAAAATGGATTGTCAGAATGAGAATGAAAACGTTGGGATGTTCTGTAAACGAATCTAAAATGCATTTTAAAAATGACAATGCATTTTGACAATGTAATCAGAACATGCAATAAGAGAAAACATTATAATATCTATAATTCTATAAAAAATAGGAAAATATGGAGACATGTGAAATATTATAGTTTTGAGATTTTCTAATTCTAATATTTTGTTCACGAATGTTCATATTTGTTCACGAAAATGTTCATGTTCGAAAAAAGTTCATATTTATATTCAAACGAAAACAATTATATACGAGCAAAACACATTTCGAACATGAACTATTCGGATCGCATAACAGCTTTAGGTGCAAGTCACCTTAGACAAATTTTAGCATCGGTTATAGATGTAGAATAATCATATGTTAAGTATAATGATTCGACATCACTTGCACAAAACATTTTCTCTAGTAAAGTGGTAAGGATCCAGTGGAACTAAAAAAGTTAAGTGTGCTTATCCTAGGGTAAAACCAAGATAGGTAAACTACTGAGAAGTTTAGAACTATAGAAAAAATAAAGACGTGGTGAATAGGTGGAGTCATGAGGGTTATTCTAATGTAAAACATATAATATCGTGCAAATGAAAAGATGAGTTGTCACAATTATCACATTGTTTAAGGACAAGTTAACCGATATAATAATTACCGCTTTACTACTATTTATCTTATTTTTTATTAAAATTGTTGAATCATATAGTTAATTGATAAAATCGAGTACTGAATTTTACATAACAAATAATTATATTATAGGTTTTATTATTAATCGTTTAAATGGTTAAGCGATATAAAATCGATATTTAAACTAAAACCGAGTAACCCTCAATATATTAATCGTTAATTGATACAGTTACTGATATTGTCCGGGGTTATTTATGTAATTATAATAATCTCATGGCTCGTCTCACGTGACTAAATGATATTTTTGATATTCTATTATATTTATTGAGGGATTTGATTTCGGGGTAATCTCGTAATTTGGGTATCTCTGGCCCACATATGAGAATTCTGATGATGATTTGAGCTGTTTTGGATGATTTCTGTCGGAAATGATGTCAGAGGTATTTTCGTAATTTGGCATTTGGAGAGCTCGTTGGTGACCTTAGGCGATATTTTTGGCTACATCCTAAGCATTTGGAGACGATCAATTGGTGAAAGAGTATTCCCGGGTATTTTCTCGGCATTACGTGCTATCCATATTCGACCGGGGTGCATTTTTGAAGTTTCGGGACGCTGTGAAACTTATTCCGGTTTCATTAGGTATTTTCTAAGTAAGTTGAGCTAATTTGATTATGACTGAGCTTTTGGACTTTAAGTTGACTTATTGTGCCGATTTTTTCTATAAATACAAGACCCTAGACCTCGGAAAAGGGTTCAGACTCTTGGCACGCTTCCCAAAGCTCTCGATTTCGCCAGTTTTTGACATAGTCGCGACTTTTCGTACAATAAGTCGCGAGACCCCATTGAACCCTATGACTTGCGACTTTTCGCTCAAAAAGTCTCGAGAGCATGCATCCGTATACGTAGTCGCGAGACTTCGCTGTCTAGCCTCATACCCGCGACTTTTCGTTCGAAAAGTCGCGAGTCGCGAGTTTGTGTTCCAAAACTCGCGACTCATTGCTTGGCCAGGGGACTCGCGAGATTTCGTTTGAAATTTCGCGAGCAGCACCACATCCGCGAGTTTTCGCTTGGCATATCACTATTCGCGAGTTTTCGCGTGGCATATCACTATTCACGAGTTTTCGTACGAAATCTTGCGGCGAGCCCTTCAGTCGCGAGTTTTCGACAGTTTCATCGTGTCGGAGCATATTTGATTGTTTTTCGTGCCGTTTTCGCCCGGACTACCCGTATTTCTTCATTGTAATTGTATTTCTAGATTATTATAGTGAAAACCATGGTAGAGCTCCGCTCTCCCGATGACGTAAACTCACACATTGTGAGCTCAATCTCGTATATCGCTCGTGTCCCCACAATAATTGAATTTAAAATTATATAAGAAATTGATTGATCATAAAAAAACACTCTAAATATTTTTAGACGAGATCAATTACCGATTATGATCGATTAAGTTTAACACCTGGTTTTTTGTAGTAAGTTTATTTGGTTCATCTTTTAAAAATTGAAATATAGTGAGATGTACTGAGGTGTGTTGAGATGTGATGATCATGTATTTTTAAATATATTTGGTAAAATTGCGATATTATGATCGTGATTTATGTAAAATACTAATATACCATTATATATATAAAAATAATAAATATAATTATATTATAATTAATAGAAGTAAGAGTAAATTAGTCTTTTTCAAAATCATGATGAGTCCACATATGGCTTTAACAGTTATGATAAAATCGTGATTTTTTAACGATTATCACATCTCAATTAAGCTTATTTTTTGTGTATCATAAAAAAATTACGATATTAATATCGTATTGCATCTCACTGCAGTATTTTAATTTGAGTTTCAAAGAGAGTCAATGTATTCATCCGCGGAAATGACCAGTTTACCCCTAATTACCCATATTACTTCATGGGTTGTCTCGCCACATCCATTGAAAATTCTATCCAATTTGATACCACAACTTTCTGAAGAATCCATGGCCGGAAACACCGCCATAACCAAAACTCTTACAACCCGACCCATATTTTCCCCTTCTTGCTGCTTCAGACAAATATGGGCGCCGTCACAACCATTCATCACCCAGAAAAGCTCCGTCCCAAGTTTCAGTTTTTCACAAGGCAGCAAACGTAATCACTTAACTTCTGTCTTGAAGGTATCATCGTCCGGAGATGGAGTTTCTCCGACGATGGTCGAGGAAGAGGGAGTTTCTTTGGGTACCATGAAACTACCGTCCAACATCGATCTCGTTAGATTTGAAGCTTTGCTTTTTCAGGCATGATCTCTTTCTATATTGTCGCATTTCTTCCTTCAAAACTCAATTGTTTTTAAAATGTTAGGATCATCAAACTTTATAATAGTATAAATACAATATACAAAAAGTTTTAAATTATATACAAAACTCCCCAAATTTATATATTGCGCCCTATTAATCCCACAACTTATAATTGTTTAGATTAAAATTTTAAAAAATGAATGATTGATTTCGAATTTTTAAAACCGTTAATATTTTACCTTAATACTCGTTAATATTTTAAATGTATCTATAATTTTTATTTGACTAATTAATCTTAAAAGATGGAATGACCATGTTTTTAAATTTTGAAATTTTTTAAAATAACGTATAAATTATCAAAACAACTTATAATGAAAAAGACAATATCCGTTACTATTCACTCAAGTATCATTCTTGAAAGATTTTGAAATTTCGTTGACTTCTCGTACAATTTACAAACTTTAGGGACATTGTCTTTACATTATTTTAAACATTGAGTGCCAATGACGTAATTTTCTCTTAAAATCTGATGTTCCAGTTGAATTGGTTGGACTGTGAATATGCTAGTCAAATGGTTCACTTTTTAAAAAATGGTATGATTTTGAATTTTAAATTTGAACCCTATGTTTTTAAATCAGTTTGATAGATTGAACCGGAAAGCTTCAAGTTCAGGTAATCTTGTATGAATTGTCGTTTAAACGGTAAATATTTTATAATATTTTTTTATTTGAATCGAAATGAATTGTGACGGACACTTTGAAAACATAGTTTGGACCTTTAAATTTGGTCCGACTACCTTAAAACAGACCTAAAACCCGTGTGTTATTTACCAAACCTAACAATTGGACTGGACTTTAAGTCTTGGATTGAGACTGTAGATTTGATGACCATAATTGTATCCTTTGATTATATTTAGGGTATTAATATTGGTATATTGTATAGAATGAGTTTTTCTCATAATATTTATTCTCAAATCTAATACCCAAATTGTATTATTTGATTTATGTTTATATATTTGTATTTTTTATCTACTCGACCTCTGATTGGACTTTTAAACCTCAAATATTTCATAAAAAAGGTTTGATTATCGATCTGATTTTAAAAACATTGACAAAACTTGGGTTATGAATATTGATTATTTTTACAGTGGGGCAACAGCTTATTTCAAGGTTCAAATTTGCCACTTGCGGTTCCTCTTAAGGTGAGATTACAACAACTAAAACTAAGGAATCATACCATTTACTACACTACTAGCAGCAAGTTATAACTTGGACTTGTGTCTTTTTTCACCAATTAAAATATGCATACGCAAAAAAGTAAATTTGCATGAATTCATCACAAAAAATCACGATGATGGTTGTGTGGTGTGATGAGATAATAGTAAATTTGTAAATGTGTTTGGTAAAATAGTAATATATCATTATATATAAAAAGAATAAAAATAATCATATTTAGTTATTGAAAGTAAGAGTGAATCAGCCATTTATGAAATTGTTGTTGTGCCACAACTTGTTCTAGTAGGAACGAAGAAATCGAGATTTTTTAGCATTGAATATATCACACATTTATTTTTTTTGTACGTTTAGATAATATTTTTTTGGTAAATGCACATCACCGCAACACAATTTAATTGTTGTACTAAACAAACTCAATAATATTGTAGTTTACCAATTCATGATCATCTTATCTCTTATTTAACCAACAACATTCACCAAATCTCGACCAGTCACACCTCATTTTTATTGATGGGTCCAAATAACCCCATTATCCGGATAATCAATGCGTTAAATTCATAATTTAGTTCTCATAATTCCGAAGTTCAATATTTTTCGACTAAAATATAGGTGGACAAAGTTGATGGTGGAGCTAGGCTTGGTTTCATTAACATTGGATCTGATGGTGAGGTTGAAGTATCTGTGTACATAGATTGCTTGGTATTTCCAGGTACCGAGAATTCAAATCCGGTGTTTCGGGCGATTAGAAACGGGCCTTCGAAAGGCCAACCAGCTCCTGGAGAAGCAAGAGTCATGCAAAGCTTGTTAGAAGCCTTGAAAAAATGTGTCCAAATAGCAACTATTTAGCTACATAGAAGATTGTTGGTTTTTTCCATTTCTTTTATTGTTTTGTGGTTTTGGGATCATTTGAATCTATTCAAAGTGTAAGGTGGAATACTCAAGCGGGTGAAATACCACGTGACCGATGTAACAATCAAATCCACTATTGGAAGAAGAATACTTCATACATGAATTCTGAATTACAAAACAATAAATCACAAGCATCATTATATAGTGAAGAGGTTAGAGATAATTAAGATAACTAACAAACCTAATATTTAATCATATCTAAATATATTATGATTTCATAATCAAATCATATATACTGGCTTTATATTATCTTGTTTACTTGAATATGTGATTTCCATAACTCAGTCCAGTCCTAAACCAATCGTCAATTTCGACGGTGTGGTCCTAAGATTACCTCCATCTCAAATATATACTGACTTTATATTATCTAAATATATGATGGTTTCATAATCAAACCAATTGGGTTCTCGACCGATTACCTCCATCTCAAATCAGGTCCGTTTACAATTATCCATCGGTATTACGTTATCGGACCCCTTGACCAATCTACCTATATCGATCACCCACTATCGACACCAAATCATGTTCGTCGTCTAAGTTTACTAGATCAACAACAATATCTATCGTCATCAAATGTAGCCGATCGCTATCCGTTCTCCACACGTAACAACTCGTTATTTATGTTGAGAATATATCACTTAATGGCCGGACCAAGAAGTTAAAATGTTATAAATTTTTAAAATAAAAAACATATTATTAGAAATTGTTGGAAACAATTATTTTGACGATAATCAGGAGAATTTCATGAAGCATTATTCCCATTGGGATTTTTAGACTAAATAACTTTATAAAAAATTACAAAACTAATCATTTCATATTAGTTTATTAATATATTTATTTATTATCTAATTCTTTAATTCAAATATAAATAAGCGCACATTTGAAATATTGAAATACAATTTATCTATTTTTTATTTTTACTTTAAATTTTAATTATTAAACTTTAAAAACCAAAAATCTTAAACATTAAACTATAAAACTAAAAAATATAATATATTTAGGTTTACCTTGAGTGAGGTTCGTGTAGTGGTGTAAAATAACCGAATTATGTGTTTCAAGGTTCTAGACTTCTAGTTCACCTCAAAATATACAAGTTTCGGTTCGGGTTTGAAAACTTAAAAAATTATGAGTGATATTCGGTTTGGATTAAAATAGTTTAAGTATGATTAAAAATAAGTACAAATAATATTATATGTATATAACATAATATTATTGGCTCGCGAATCGACTCAATTTGATTCGTCATAAATTTTGATTTTCGAGGTTCGATTCATTAGTAATTTGAACTTGAGTTTTGACCGAATTGACTCGAAAGGTTAGTGAATTATCTCGGCTCAAAAGAGTTTGTGAACCCAAACCTTTTGTCGTTTGAGTTTAATATTTTAAAATTACTTGAATAGATAAATTGCATTTCAATGCTTGAAATATACGTTTATTTATTTTTGAATTAAATAATTAGATAATAAATAAAGATATTAATAAAATAATACAATATAATTAGTTTTGTAATTATTTAGAAAAGTTAGTTAGTTTTGAAATTACAATGATAATTGTTGTGGTTAGAAAACCAGGGGTGTCAACAGTCGACCGGTTCGTTACAAGACGAACTCGGTTATGATTTGTTTATGTGTGGAGAAGAGTTAACGGTTTAGAGGCATAGAAGGCAAAAAGGATTTAGAGTGGAAAACCTCGGAAGCGAGGAAAAAACCACTTGACTAAGGGCGGAAAGAAAAGCCCTTAGCCCTTCCAATAAACGAAAACAGGATCATACAATGCATGTTTTCAGATCAATACACAACAAAGCGCTTCGAAAATAAATCGAGAGGAGCTGTGAAACCACGGATGTGGGGAGGAAGAACCAGGAGGATCCCAAACTTCTTCTTCGGTCCTTTCTCTCTGATTCCAAAAGGCTCTCCCCTTTTTCGTTCTCTCAGCGTCCTTTTNTTCCGCACCGATAATGGCCTAGAATTTGTCTCACTTCGGCCATTTTTCTTAGCCTCTGGCATTCTTCACCAAACTTCCAATGTGTATACCCCCAACAAAGTAGAAGGGTTGAGCATAAACATCAACACATTCTCAATGTTGCATGTGCCCTTATGCTCCAAACAAACTACCACTCCAATTTTGGGGTGAAAGTATTCTCACTGCTTGTTACCTTATAAATCGTACACCGTCTCGTTTACTTTCTGGGAAAACACTATTCGAATGTCTATTTGGGAAAACCCCATCATTTGATCAAATTCGGGTATTCGGATGTCTTTGTTTTGCCTATCGTCATTATCGAGGTCGAGACAAGTTCTCAGATCGCAGTAGTCATTGTCTATTTTTGGGGTATCCTCATAATAAGAAAGGATGGAAAGTCTACGATATGAACACCCATGAACACTTTGTATCCTGTGATGTCGTCTTCATTGAAAATGAATTTCCTTTCCTTACCTCTCAGCCCACTACAAAACCTACTTCTTTACACGATGATGGACACATTCAAACAAACTCTTATATGTCTCCTCTCATGGATGTTAATGAGGCATTATCCCGATCATCCTCTCCTCCTATCCCTATTATGCAGTCTGATTCTTCTGTTGCTACTAATCATGTTGTCGATGCATCAGATTCCTTTGTTATCGATGCACCAGATTCCTCTGTTGGTGAAGCATCAAACTCTCAAGTTGCTCTCGACCCTGTCGATGAAGCACCAAGTCTATGCTCCCCAGAATCTATCATACCTCTCCCTTCAAAGGACACCAATGCCGCAATATTAGACGAACATGTTGAACAACTTGGCAGAGGACACCGCGTCAAGAAACCATCAACAAAATTACAAGATTACATTTGCAGAACCATGAAAGTGGAAAACATCGACCCATTCAATCTGACCATCATAGTTTCCAAGAAAGAGTCCTCAGGTAACAGTCTGTATAATATCGGAAATTACTTGAACTATGATCTATTCAGTGCAGGACATAGAAGCTTCGTTGCTGCATTATCATCTGATCACACAGAACCAACTAAGTACTCAAAAGCCTTCGAGAATCCAGCATGGCGGGAAGCAATGCAGGCTGAAATCGAAGCTCTTGAGAAAAATAAAACTTGGTACTTGAATCATTGCCTAATGGAAAGAAAGCCCTAGGCTGCAAATGAGTGTATCGTATCAAACGCAATGCTGAAGGCTCAATTGAACGATATAAGGCAAGATTGGTTATTTTGTGAAACACTCAACGTGAAGAGATCGACTATAATGAGACATTTGCACGCGTTGCAAAAATGGTAACTGTGAGAACCCTCTTGGCAATTGCGGTATCTAGGCGATGGGAAATTCATCAAATGGATGTGCATAATGCATTTTTACACGGGGATCTCGAGGAAGAGGTCTTTATGAAACTTCCACCGGGTTTTGATTCTAACACTAACAACAAAGTATGCAGGTTGAAGAAATCTCTATACGGGCTCAAGCAAGCTCCTCGATGTTTGTTTTCCAAGTTTTTTAAAGGATTGATCAAATGTGGATTTCGGCAATCTTTATCAAACTACTCACTCTTTATTTATTCTAAAAGATGAGTTGAGTTACATGTTTTAGTTTACGTGGATGACTTGATAATTGCAGGAAATAGCACTAATGCGGTGAATGAATTCAAGGCCAAGCTAAGTCAGAAATTTCATATGAAATATTTAGGGAGATTGAAATTCTTTCTAGGCATTGAAGCAGCGAGGAGCTCAACGAGCATGTATCTCAATCAGTGAAAATATGCATTGGATATCATCTCAGAGGCAAGACTCTTGGGAGCTAAACCAGCACTTACACCGCTCGAACAAAACCATAACTTGGGTAAGAGTTCGAGCAAGTTCTTGGATGCGCCTGAGAAATTTCGAACACTCGTAGGAAAATTGATATACTTGACATTTACACGCCCGGAACGCAGCTATGTTGTTCATGTTCTAGCTCAGTTTATACAGACACCTCGAATTGATCATTGGGAGGCAACACTTCGAGTAGTCAGATACCTAAAGGGATCTCCAGGACAAGGCATTCTTTTAAGAAGTGACTCAAAGCTACAAATATATGGATTTTATGATTCTGATTGGGCTGGATGTCCACTAACAAGAAAATCTGTTACAGGGTACTTCGTCTTTCTCGGAGGATCACCTATCTCATGGAAAACAAAGAAGCAACAAACTGTGGCACGATCTTCTGCTGAAGCTGAGTATCGAGCCATGGCAGTAATCTCATGTGAACTTCAATGGTGCAAACAACTCTTGGGTGATTTGGGTGTGGAGACACTCCACCCATGTGGCTCTTTAGCCATAGCAAGTCGGCGATCCAAATTGCCACCAATCTTGTATTTCACGAAAGAACGAAGCATATTGAAGTTGACTGTCACTTCATTCGAAATTTAGTTGAAGATAAAATAATCACTCTCAAACATGTCAATACAAGACATCAACTGGCGGATATGTTAACCAAAAGTTTGGGAACTACGCAGTTTCGATATCTATTGAGCAATCGGGCATTCACGATCTCCATGCGCCGAATTGAGGGGAGATGACAACAAGGAAAGAATTCCACAAATTAGGAATATTGAAGAAACACGAAATGAAGAACAAATCTCTTTATTTACTTTCCTTTCATCATTTATTTTCCTTATGTTTTCTTGTCTTGTAGCTCTATTTAAATAAGAGTATGTAACCAACCAAAGCAGACGATTGAATTCAGTTTCTCCTTTGGTTTCAGAAGTCATTTCATCATATTTTGTCAATTATATGATTGTCTATCAACTACTTAAACAAAAACAGCATTTTGGTCAAGAATAAATGCCCATCCATTTTGTCTATAAAATATCAAAAGTTCAACTTGTAGCTTAGATAATTTAATTTGATAAGTTTTGTATGTTATTAATAATGTGTTAAATCATTCATAAATTTCTACTTGTATTTCATTGTTAGTAAAATTTTATTACAAGAATTCGACATATAAAGTTTGATATGTAATTTGTTAAATTTTCACATTGATGAAATATCAAATAGAAAATTGCTCGAATGTTTAAACTTCAAGTTGATTTGGGATATATTTGCATTTCATGTATATTGTTCTTTTCATAATTTGGGTTGATGTTTCAAAGAAACACATGACTAAATTAAATATAAAATTGAAGTCACACTCTAATGAAGATTTATGACTAAATTGGATAAAATAAATTAAAGTGAATCTATAGAAGTAAACTATAGACTTGCTTATTATTTTTATAATAATCAATTTACATGTTCCTATTTTAGGGTAAATACATATTTGTTGAAGCTTAGGAGATTCGAGTTTGTATATTGCAAGATAATAACTATTCATACTTGAACGTCATGAATTATCAAAATTGAGTGAAACTTAATATTTAAGGGAATTTGAACAAAAAACGAAGATTCCTTTACTTTAATCAAGTTCCACCCAAGCTCAATCATTCACTTCATTAAATAATGGGTATGTTTGGTTCTCATATCAAAAGTACGATGAGATTCTCAAATCTGATTCTTTAAACACACACAAAAAACAAAAACAAGTGCATTCTTCGTTAAAAAATCATGATTTCATCTAAACTTTTAAAACCAATTATGACCTCATCTCGATTTAAGAAAAGACCAATTTAACCTTATTTGTAATAGTTATAATATTATTATATATATATATATGATTATAATAGAATTTTTACATAAAACACTATCAGAAAATCACAATTTTACTAAATATATTTAAAAATTTAGGATTATCATATCTCATCACACTTTACCACAACTCAACACACCTCAATTTAAAAAAGTTAAACCAAACAAATCCAATATACTAGACTCAATTATGTAATATATTAGAATTAAATGAGAAATCAACTTTGCAAACAATTCAAATAAATTTTACAACAATAAATGATCTACGTTTTTTAGCAATGAAGTCATAAATTTGCATTGATTTATCGGTAATATAATTATATCGATCATTGTCGATACATTAATATTTGATATATTACTTATATATTAAGGATATATGAGTACAAATTGATCGAATTAATATCATTGTTGTTTTTTAGACCACTTAATTGTCAATTTGGATGAAACCAAAGTGTAAACACGGATGAACGAACACTGTTTTTTAACAGTTCACGCGTTGAATATCTTACATATAATGCATGTGTCTATTATTATAATATAAATTAAATTTAAAATTAATTTCATTTTAATTACTTTATTTTTTAATCTATATTTAATTTAATCAATTAATCATATGATTATTTCAGTATATAACATATTATTGATCTTTGCTATATATATTTATGTTTTTCTTCATATTTTATTAAGTGACTTCATAATGCCAAGACAATGATGTTGTTTGGAAGTGCAGTACACCGTCCAATGTGGTAAATATGTTATAGTTGTATTATATTTTAACCAAACATCATTAATAACAGCGTTCGTGCGACCGCAGAAAACAACGGTGAGTTCACAGGTTATTTAATCCAACGGTCACTAGAACGCACTTTCTAAATGTTAATTTTACCATTGGTAAATTATAATTAAATTTTTTTAAAAAAAATATTGATCAATAACTTCTTATATTTTATTAATTATATATTCAAACTATAAAAATATATGTAATAATTTTAAAATATATTTTTTGACCTAAGAATTTATTATAAAATAATATGAAATATAATTTTTAAGTTATATATAATTATTTAAAAATAATGATATAAAAGTAATTTTATGACATCGATACTATATCTTTGTTTCAAAAATAGTTTTTTTAAATTAGAATAAGAATTCCTACAGTTGCTCGCTATTTATAAAAAAACGTTCAAAATCTATACAGTATACACCATCCCCATTTCTTAGATTTCTTCGTTGATAGGGTTAGAATTCACTGATTTTCTAAACCCTTTCGCCATGAACTCTCTGAACCCGGCCGGCGTTACTCGAATCGGCCGTCAGCCCTCTTTCTTCCCACCGCCTCATACATTTATACCGAAACCCATCTCTTTTCTCTGTTTCAGGTTTCCTCCGCCATGGTGTGTGCGCCCATCTGTATTTTCGGTAAGAGATAGGTCACCCAAGCAGGCCGAAACGGTACCGGATTTTGAGGTTTACGAGAGGAATGACGTGCCTGATGTTTCGTTTAATTTGATTTCTGCTTCGCTGAATGCCTTTTTCGCTACCGCCGTCGCTGCGGGGGCAATTTTATTCGCTCGATATTGTGTCTTTGTCAAGCCTTCGTTGGCTCTGCCTAGCTCATCCACACAAACTACTGAACAAGCTGAGAAAGATTCTGTTATGATCGAAGAAACGGAAAAGTTTCTTGAAGAGGAGTTTCATTCAGATAAATGCGACATTGAAGGACTCAAAACTCTTATGGAAATCAAGATAATGAAAGAGAAGATTTCAGAAGCCATTGAAATTCTCAATAAATTGAACGAGGTTCAGCCTGAGGAAATAGAATGGCCACTTATGAGATCCTATTTGTATTCCTATAACGAGGATTACAGTATAGCAAAAAATGGGTTCAGTGAGTTGCTAAAAGATGACCCTTTTTGCGTTGAAGCCTATAATGGCCTAGTAACTGTGGCATCACATGAGAAATCAATGGAGGATTTGGGGTTCATCGGGAAGAAGATTGATGAAGCAATAAAACTTTGCAAGAAGGAGAATAAAAAGAATGAGGCAAGAGATTTCAAGTTGCTTCTTGCTCAGATTAAAGTGATTGAATCAAGATACGATGATGCATTGAAAGCCTATGAAGAACTTGTGAAAGAAGAGCCACGAGACTTTAGGCCTTATCTTTGTCAAGGCATTATTTACACTATGTTGAAGAAAAAGAAAGAAGCAGAGAAGAACTTCGAAAAGTATCGAAGATTAGTCCCGAAGGGACATCCTTATGCAAGCTACTTCAATGATAATATGATCGCTACAAAACTCTTTGCACAGAAGATGGAGAACGAGGTAGCTATGTCTAAGAGGTAATAATTTGGCCTGTTTTTTTTATCAAGTTTTGTAGGTTGTTCTATGTATAATTCGCAGGCTTTCGCAGTTTGGTAAATACGAGTCATCGGTTAAGTTTCATTTTCAAAGTTTTGTTTTGAATGCTGAATAACAAGTGAAATGCTTTGGCTCTTGTGTTAGATTGGTGCATGAAATTCGAATGAGTAACTATATATGTATGTCAGTTTGATTTTCTTATAAGAAGTTGCTGCAGGAAAAACACATTCGTATTAGATCAGAAAATTAAGGGTTTTCGACTCAAGGATGTCGAAGCAAAATAGGGTTGAGATGTATCATCATTTATCTAATATGAGATTACTATTTTTTCAGTGTTAGTTAATGTGTTTTGAAGGGTTGTGTGCTAAATGTGATAATCCCCAAGTTACCTACTACAATTTTTGCCTTGAGCTAAACTCTCACTCTTAATGTCTTTGATCTGTTTGACACCCAAATTATATGTTCTTTTCATGGACCGGATGGCATTGAAGGTCCTTAAAATTTGTATGATCTGACAAATTTGGTTCCCAAATTTTCTTAGTTTTGATAAATGTAGTCCAATGTTTTCATACCGGTCCGATGTATCATTTAGGTCCGGACCGGTATACTAGTATATATTTTTTAATTTTTTCGGGTCGACCTGGAAACCCAGTATAGAGATGTACATGTCGGTATGAAAACATAGATTTAGTCATCAAAGTTTTTTTAAGGAAAAACTAATTCTCAAAATTTGTTTTTGGCAAAACTGGTTCTCATATTGCGTAGATTTTGGCAAATTTAGTCTTCAAAGTTTAATGCATGTGACAAAATTGATCTTCAAATTTTAGGGACTAATTTTGCTATTTGTAGACCAAATTTGCCAAATTTTGAAACCTTATGGACCATTTTTGCAAAATCATCATAGTACGGGACTACAAATGCTAAATAAATGTTTAAGAACCAAATTTAATAAAATCACCTAACTTTGTAGACCAAATATGAAATTTTTCATTTTAATGTTAAAATGCTAAAATCACCTAACTTTCTAGTATTTTGCTAGGATACCGGTTTAATGCAATGTTTTAAAAACCGGTATCGATTGGTATATTAGACAAACTCATTGGATCGGTATACCGGATCTCTGGAATATTAAAATAAATTAAATTATAAAAAATTTATATTTTATATTTTAAAAACAAAACATGAACCGATCCGTAAACACCTGTATCGGCCAAAATACCGGCGGAAATCGGTATGCCCGAAAATTTAAAGCATTGGTTTAATGTGGAGAGCATAACGAAGGAGCTGTGGTTTTAATGAATTTAGTGAATACTATATTCCCATGTTCTTCTTCATGTTTCCAGTTTTTCTTCATGTACGTCTTCTGGTTAGATTTTATGTTTGTTTCCTTACTATATTTTTCATTGTGATATTGTTTAATACTATAGTTTATTTATTTTCGTAAAACATAAACAATTTGGGGCTGATCTGATCCATTATACCGGTCTAATCGACCCGTTGGACAAACGGATCAGAAAATGGTTTTCGATCCACAAATAGATACTAGTATATCGGTTATGCTCATGGATGATGAGAGTTATTAAAGCGGGTTTAGACGGAAAATTGTATGGATTATATGTTATGCAAAAATCATTTTTGAAATTATAACATTAGTTTGTGAATGAGAAAATCAAATATAACCATAATTTTTCTAAATATTTAATTTCTTATAATTTTGTAGCCAATTTAATTAACCATTGCGCAATCTGTATCATTAGTTAGCAAATTCATGGTCAATCAGGAAAGAGCACAGAATAATCAGATGCATAAATTTTTATTTTTATGCTCTAAACTTAAATTTGTATGTAGGGCTTATTTGGTACATAGTAAGAAAGTATGGTGAGGTATGGTGGGTCATGTTTTCATACCGATCGATATACCGGCCGATATGGTAAAAACCGGGCGGTATCGGGTTTTCG
>RWGZ01001300.1:121583-135013 GCA_009725065.1 Utricularia reniformis | reverse complement strand
ACCGATTAGATATAATATAAATTTTGAACATACATATTAATGCACGGATCAACAGTAATTTTGAAATAGATGGTGATCGATGAACTATTTTCAACAATTGTCGTACTAACCATAGAAGGTCCTAACAAGACTTTTACCCATTATAAATATCTTTTTAGATCAAGGAAGTACAATAAGGATTTTTAAGCATTTAATAATGTCTCTCTTATAATAAGAGGGTAAAAGTATAAAACGATAATTCAGTAAGCAAGCTAAAGTTTTAGAAATTGCTAGCAATCTAATATATTGTATCTCCTATATTATGTTATTAATTCTCTTTTTGAGTTTAGTGCCCCAAGGGATTTTCTCCCAGATCTCGGGTTTCTCACTCTAAAGCCTATGTATCTTACAACTATGATTAATAATGTTTCTAATAAAATAAATACAATTAATCTTACTATATTAATACCATTGCGGCTCTCCGCGGTAAAAAAGAAGCCAATTTTGCGAAATCAGTGGAGAAGAAAATTCATCCTTTTGATAGGAGGTGGTAGGAAGTGAATTCGTATCAAACGTGAGGCATGAACACTGAGAACCACATGTTATACTGCGACTTGTACACAACCAATGACATTTAATAAAAAAGTGTCATATTCTAGGAAACCATATGAAAGAATTGGTAAAGCAATTCTGAAGTATAAAAATGCTAGGGTCGACGAAGACAAAAAGAGTGAAACTTGCGGTCGAATAAGGGATGATCCTGACGACGACTGTCGGTACACCCTTAAAAGTGTAATGATGAACGCGAAGATCATCCTCCACAAGGGTATCCACAAAATTAGTAACGACGGATGAACAATGGTCGGAGGAATGATTGAGGGGGACGACATTGGAGGCAAAATGAACGACGATCGTCTTAGAACTACCCTAATGTCATATCCCCCCTACCCCCTCCTAAGCATTAGACCCCGGGCATCATCAATTCTGTTTGTGGGAACACATTTACCCTATGATCTTATTATTTCACGTTTGTTACTAATGGGATACCTATGGGAAAGAAATGAAGTGACATTCTCGCAAACTAATCACTTCCCCCCAGGTTATGTCTATCGAAGGAGTTGGAAAAATGCCTAGGACTAATAGCACGTTTGACGAACAAGATAAGAAAGGAATTTTCTAACCCCAAAATGATCCATCATCATTACCATTGTTATTGCAAATCGCAAAGTTTATCTCATTCTCGTGAACCATGGGAGTTCTCGTGACATCATTTCCAAAAGTGTGGTCCACTTGATGGTGTTGATATCGATTGACCTTAGCCTGTCAGCATGACGCTTTGATCCTTTAACTAGCAGTCGGTAACTCCCTTTGGCAAGATCGTTCCTCGGACCATGTTTGAGAGTGAAATGAAATCCCGAACAGAAATGCTTTTGAGGTGGTTCCCTTAACGGTGCATTTGAAATTAAAATTTCCAATCGCCACTGGAAATGTCATTGTAAGTGTCGATCAGGCCTCAGCTTGCTCTTGTTGTGTCTCATCTTGTCGTCTAGGGAAAACAAGGGGGATAGGGCCAACGCCATTGTGGATATGAGGGAACCTAGAGCAGCCATGGATCCCACTGATTTCAAGGTCATCGAACTCATTCAAGTGGGTCGGCGCTCCCCACTTGGGGCAAGACTTCATAGTTTTTTTGCAAATTAATATTGAAGTTTTTTGCTTGTACTAACCAAAAACTTCGTTGAATTAATTGAGCGGTGATCAACACTGCAAAAAAACATATCATGATGCTCGCCTGGTAAGACACATGTTGTGTCGTTTGTCTCCCTATATGATATCAATTATAAAGGAAGAAACCATCAAGCTTGTGGTTACTTAATACGTACACGACATTCAATATTCTGATTAGGTAGCCAATCCAGTAATGGTTCCAAAATCTAGTGGGTTAATAAATTATGTACTGACTACAAGGGGTTAATAAATTCTGCGAGACGGATCTATACCCTTATGATCACAATGGTTGCCCATTCAGGTTACCATCAGATCTTCCTAACCCGAGAGGACCAGAAGAAGTCCGCCTAAGTCACTCTGGAGGGTGTCTTTTGATATGTGGTCATGTCGTTTGGGTTAAAGAATGTTGGGGCTACTTACCAGCGCATGCTGAATTTAACATATAAAGACTTGATAGGACATGAAATGAAAGTGTATATCGATGATATGATTGTTAAGTTCTTAAATGATGATGACCATATTTCTACGTGTCTCGATATTTCAAAATGTGTCGAAAATACAAGCAATAGCTCAACCGTCGAAATGTTGTTTCGAAATTGAGGGAGCAGAAATTCTTAGGGTATTATGTCTCTGAAAGAGGAAAAGAGGCTAATATCGAGAAGACGTAAGCCATCATCGACAATGTTGCAATGCGGAACCAAAAGGAATTCCAATGTTTAACTAGTCGGTTGGCAACCTTAAACATGTCTATTTTTAGATCTACCTTTGTTTAAGATCATTCAAGAAGGAAACATGGCAGAATGAGACGAAAAGTGTGAATAGTCTTTCTAGGATTTGGAAAAATATTTGACGAGCACACCCCCTTAGTGAGCCCTTTGACAGATGATCCCCTCGGCCTTTATTTGACAATTTCCTTGGTGGTAGTGTTCCATTAGTAATGATCAATAATGGCGTACACCGACTGTTATACTATGTAAGATATATTTTACTCCCTGTAGAAACAAAATATCGAACATCAAAGATTCCTCATTGCTCTAAAAAAGGCTTGGACAAAATTGAAGCATTATTTTCAGAGTCGGTTGATCAAATTTTTAGTGGCCAACCCTTGGAAGCTGTCTTTTTAAAAATTGATACTTCCACAATGTTATCTAGATAGGCTATTCAGCTGAGCACGATGTATTTGGAGTTCGTGCTTCGAAAGGCGATTTAAGGCTCAAGTTTTGATAGACTTTGTGGTGGAAATGACGATAGCCACAATAATCACTGAGCAAGAGGACAACATGTGGGAAATGTATGTCGATTAGTCAACCCAAGGAGGAACAGTGGTCGGAATTCAATTTGTCACATCAAGAGGGAAGCAAATTGATGCGACTAACAAATTATCTTTCAAGTGTTCTAAAATTATTGCGAAATACAAAGCTTTGATCGTCGGAGTACGATTGGCCCTATATATCAGCGTAGTACGCCTTCTTGCATTTATGGATTCTTAGTTGGTTGCCTAACAAGCCATGTGTATGTACCGCCATGTACAGGTATTCGGGTCAGAACCCGGGTTTTCCTAGGTCGACCTAGAAAAAAATATTTTTTAAACAAATTTATACCGACCGTTATACCAGATCG
Organism: Utricularia reniformis; assembly: GCA_009725065.1. NCBI lineage: Eukaryota > Viridiplantae > Streptophyta > Magnoliopsida > Lamiales > Lentibulariaceae > Utricularia > Utricularia reniformis. The sequence continues at coordinate 131,686 of RWGZ01001300.1, read as the reverse complement.
GTACGAAATTCCTGACCATTATAAAAACATTGCTAACAAGTTATTGATACCTTTTAAACTCATGAACCTATCATACACGTGTACAAGGAGAAAGTATCCAAGGTTCACCAAACTTTTAAGATCACCAAAGTACTTCATGTTCCCAAAGATGAGAATCGTGAGGTTGATACATTGGCTCGACTAGCTCCTAGTTTTCTTGACCTTGGTGAGGGGATCGGACCCTTCAGATATGACTGCAAGATAAACCGTCTATCGAGCCTAATGCACTACCTCGGTTGACAAACGTGAAGCATTCCAGAGTTGATGTACAAATGGTCGGTAATGTTGTGGACGAACAACGTCTAGCTTGGATGCACCAACTTATCAACTATTTGTTGACCCGGAAACTCCCTGATGAAAGGCATGATCGGCAACGTCTATTGTCGAGGGAAACCCGATTTGTTAATCAGGATGAGGTTTTATACAAGAGACGTTTAACGGACCTTTGTTACGATGTCTTCGACCAAATGAAGCAAGATCGGCACTTAGTGAAATTCACGAACGAGTATGTGGTAATCACTCTACAAAAAATGATAGCCGATACGAAGAATTTCGTTCAGAAATGCCAATTGTTTCATTTCCATGCTAATTATCATCATCAATCAAGTACATTGCTAAATTCAACACCTCTCCCTTGCCCTTTTGAAAGACAGATAATTGATATTTTGGGACCGTTCATGAGGTCGGCTATGTTAAACGGACGTGGCATTCTCAGCAAAGAATCAATGTCCGACGAGAGTAGGACCCGGATACCGCTCAAACGTGGGTGGGACACACGTCCAACCATGTGAAAAATTACTTAGTTAACCACTCGGCGAAGTCGCATGGTGAACAGCTTTCACTAACGTTGCCCAGCCCAGCCTTGACCAATGGTAGCTGTAATCGTTGCAGTACGCAATGGGGATTTCGCCATCCCAAGTTTATCGCACTGACAGCCATAACCTAGCACCCCAAACGTGACCATGGCTTTCCTCCACCTAGCAACGTCCTCAGCCCAATGGAAGCCAAAACTCCACCAGTCGGTGGCCTCCCCATGCCAGTCGTAGCCCCCAAGTCATGCCCACCGTAGCTATAACCCTATCCTAGGCGCACTTCCCAATCACAACATTGTCAATTTTGATTTATTGATTTTTTATTTAATTTAATAATTTCATAGGTTTATTTTATCTAATTTAATTTGATCAATTTTGTATTTGTTGATATGGTAAATTATAAGTAAAATTTTGCTACTATAAATCTTGACAAATTGTTGCCACTAAAGATGATTTGAGTTATTTTAGTTTGTTTTTGAGTAATATTTGTAGTTTTATTTTTATTAATAATATTCTGAGTCGGACTCTTTAAGAAAATTCGAGTCCCCCAATTTGAGTCCTCGAGTCCCTTGGTGCCGTGGTGGTGTCCGTTTAACATAGGCGATCGATCAATCAATAAAAATTTTGCATAGTGATATTGGAGTATTTCTCAAAGTGGATTGAAGTTGAGCATGTGTCTTCAATCAAAGAGGAGACTGTCAAGAAGTTTCTATGGAAAAATATTATTTATAGATTTGGGGTATCTCGGGTGTTGGTATCTGACAATTGCACCCATTTTATTGGTTGGGAGGTTCAAGACCTATGCGATGAACTTGGAATTAAGCATATGTTTTCATATGTATCGCACCAAAGACAAATATTCAAGGTCAGGTGTCCAACGTGTCATTGTAAAAGAAATAAAGAAAAAATTGTAAGATATAGGAGGTAGTTGACCATATCGGCTCCAAAAAGTATTGTGTGTATATCTCACGCCGACCCACACCACATGAGAAACACTCTTTTCACTTGTTTACGGCTAAAAAATGACCTCTTTGGCATGATCGGTTGAATTCCTATAGCATCCCGATACATCGTTGACCCTATGTCAATCGTAATATATGAATTGGCCACTATTGTAAGTTAATGATCATCGTGAACCTCTACTATGTGAATTGGCCACATTTTCTATGTAGTATGATAAACTTTAATAGGTCATCTCGGGGGACATGTATGTTGACAATGAGAGATCATAAGGTTGGGAGTAAGGTTGGTTGGACACCTGTAAAAGGGAATTGCCATGTGGTATAATAGGGAGAACACTTACCGATGGTGTGATAAGGTGTGAAGATGAGGGGACATAAGGATAAAATGTTCTATTTATATATATTGATAATCCATGTGATGTGACAGATGTAAGCACTTGAATATTTTAAGTAGAATTATTCAATTGTTAAATACCATAGTTGAACGTCATATCTAAGCACATGTACCCCTTCCTTCAGTGTGTCTACTAGATAGAGGGAATAAATATGGAAAGAATATGTGAAGGCGACCTGTCTACATTAAAAAAACAACATTATAACCTCCTCGGTATACAATATTATTTGATGGTTTACCTTAACTAGATTCATCCTAGTGATGTAAACTAGGGGCTATGGTCTGTTCCTTGACAAGTGGGCATGTTTTGATACCCTCTTGGTTGACATTTGTCTTGATTGTTATTTTCTATATCGGCGTTTGTCTTGATCATTATCCATATGATCGAAATTTTCCTTGATCGACATTGTTTATATCGTTACTCTTGTATCAATTTTTGTCTTGATCAATATTTTCTTAATTGACATTGTCTTGATCGTCACCCTTTTTATCGACATATCTTGATCGGTGTTTTCTCAATCGACATGACTTGATCTGTTCAGTCATTTTATTAAGGTGATGAAGTACAAAAGTTCAAAATTAAAGAGATATTGAAAATATATTCAAATATTTATTCGCCTAGACTATCTATCTCTAGATCATCATGAAGGTATGCAATAAGCTCAAATTTTGGGTAGTCGTCGTCCAACATCATAGGGGAGCATGTGTTGAAGACACCCTTAATGGTGCTCTGGTCGACATCCTTCAAATCCTTAGAGGTTTGATATAACCCAATTATGTTGGAAACTTCTTGGGTTACTATTTCCTTCCATCATTGGACAACTCTCAGGGTGTACTTTGTCGGAAGATTCTTTAAAATCGACGAAGTGATAAACCTTTCCAAGAATGTTTGTTGGTCTATGACGTGGATGTTGACTGAATGTTGGAGCTTTGAGAGGCGATTGTCATAGCATGTGCACTTCATTGTTAAGTCTTCGAACGTTTCATCAATTGCATGTATTATCACTTGAAGTCTGACATACAAAACTTTTCAGGGCTTGACGATGGTTTTCTCTTACATAACGAAGGGAGCGTTCAAAACTGTTGACGTTCTCATGTTCGGATTCTTGCCTTTGGAATTCTGCAACCAATTGGGGAATGTGTGATTCTTTAATGACGAGATCCCCTGGGTTGATGACGATAGTATGGCCGTCACGGTTGGAGACTTCGGCAGTGAAATAGGATAGTCGACTAATTCCATATCTTTTACCTAGGGGTGAGCATTCGGTACCAAATACTGAACTAAACTAAATATTGAAATACCGAATAACAAACCAAACTAAATATTGAATACTGATCCCGATCCAATAATTTTTTGGTACGGATACCGAAATTAATACCAAAATTAAAAGCAAATAATTTTTTTTTTCAATCAATTACATATAAAAAACAAATATTGAGTAATTGATCAAATTACTCTATTTATATAAATGTAGAATGCTCTGAAACTTTAGAAAACAAATATGAAAAATAATTATTAGAAAATAAATGAGAAGTTGATAGTTTACTCATGTGGAAACTAAATTACTATTCTCAAAGTTATCTTGTTTATATTGATTTTATTCAATATCATCATAATATAGTCAACGGAACCAATTTTTAGTGCATATAAATGCATCCACACTTTTCAAACTAAAAGAACTTCTATAAAATTCAATGACTCATCTACCTATTATAGTAATAATATGTGGAAATTAGAATAATGCCTTAAAACCCTACGTTCAATCCAATATTAATAATTGAATGATCTATAGCCCATTTAAAAATTTAAATATATATATATTTTTTAAATATTAATTTGGTATTCGGTATTTATCGAATTTTTATTCTTATTACCGAATACCAAACCAAATACCATAATTTCATAAAATCAACTACCAAACCGAATACCAAATACCGAAATAACAAAATTTTGGCATAGTATTTGGTATTCCAAAATTTTTGCTCACCCCTACTTTTACCCATCGTACTGGAGAATTCATTGGAGAGAGGTCGATCAACTAAATTATCTCCACTTGTAGGAATTCTTGAAATAGTGAGTTCTTCTTGGATTGAAATTCAAGTTTTCCTGAGTCTGGATAAAATTTAAACAATTATTTTTTAAAAAAATAAAAAAAAAATCGTACTTTTCGGTATACCGCCCGCCCGTATTGGTAATACCGGTTTGGACCAGAACAAAATTCCTAGCCGATATAAAACTATAGATCATTCAATTATTAATATGTTATAATTATATACAAAAAGTAGGGTTATATTAACATACAAAAAGTGTAAATTATATAATCATATGTTATTATAATAGACTTTGCGAATCTTAAATGAATTTATCAGGATTCTTTAAATAGTAACACATTGTGAATCGTGAATTGTGTCGTGTTCACGAATCATGTACGTACGGTGGTAAATATTAACACACTTGGCATTTGTCAATTTGTTTGTTTTCCATTTAGTTTAAAAATAGTATAATTTTGAATAAAAAACAATATATTGATATGTAACTTAAAAAATAAATTAATGATGAAATTTTGATGCAGTATTTTTTTTTCTATAAAATTCTGGTTTTAATGAATTTGCAAAATTTTATTTCTATTGTCAATTTTACTTTTCTGTATGCCCTACTAATTTAGGGTTTATTATAGGGCGATGCGCAAATATAGTACTCATTGTTTAGGGATTGTTATGATCCCTTTTTAGGGGGTACCAACAGTCGTCCGGTTCGTTCAACAAACGAACTAGGTTCTGATTTCTTTAAAATGTGGAAGACGATTAAAAGCTAAAAACCAAAATGAATGCACGGCAATATATAGTGGAAACCCCGTGAATTGGGGTGAAAACCACTCGGCTAAGAGCTGATTATGCTCTTAGCCTGCTCACTAAAGAAAATAAATCAAAGTTCATACAAAACAGGATAATGAAAATGACGAGGTAAAGAAAGCGAGAAGAATCCGGCAGAGTAATAGTTTGTTCTTCCGCGTCCAAAGGGTCCTGTCTTTTCCTTCGTTTTGCCCTATATTTATAGAGTTGCCGGCGAGTGTAATCCACGTCCTGTAACCGCCTCTAACAAGTTTGTTAGAGGTTGTTATCGCAGGATGTAAAACGAGGCTGGGACCGATGCGCGGTCTGCGTGATCGGGCCCGAAGCATGGTAAACGTGACAGGGCCCGAGGCGTGGAACGCGTGAGCCTGTAACCGTTTTGTAACTGTTCGGACCGAACCTCGGAGCCAGCTGGCAGATAACGCTTTTATTTACTAAGGTTATCTTCGGTCCTCTGTGTTGAACATCGGGCCGCTCTTCCTAAAGGTGTAAGTGGGCTNGTGAAAACCACTCGACCAAGAGCCGATTATGCTCTTGGTCTGCTCACTAATGGAAATAAGAGAAGTTTACACAAAGCAGGCTAATGAAGATGACTAAGCATAGAAAGCAGTAAGAATCTGGGCAGCGTAACAGCCTGTTCTTCTGCATCCAAAGGGTCCTGTCTTTTCCTTCGTCTTGCCCTGTATTTATAGAGTTGCCGGCGAGTGTAATCCACGTCCTGTAACCGCCTCTGACAAGTTTGTTAGAGGTTGTTATCGCATGATGTAAAACGAGGCTGGGACCGATGCGTGGTCTGCGTGATCGGGCCCGAAGCATGGTAAACGTGACAGGGCCCGAGGCGTGGAACGCGTGAGCCTGTAACCGTTTTGTAACTGTTCGGACCGAACCTCGGAGCCAGCTGGCAGATAACGCTTTTATTTACTAAGGTTATCTTCGGTCCTCTGTGTTGAACATCGGGCCGCTCTTCCTAAAGGTGTAAGTGGGCTGTGAGAATTCGTTTTGATTATTTAAGTTGGCCCAACTGTTATCGGGTCTCACCCGTTACAGGGTACCCGGTCCTAGAGTTCTCATCAGGGATAATGACAAATTGAGTCCCCATCATTTTAAATTTTTGGCAATTTTGAACCCTAAAGTTTCAGAATAGCAAAACAGGTCCCCGACTTTTGTATGGTTTGGCAATACTAGTCCCCATTATTTATCAAAATTAGTTCTCAAACTCTTCAATTTCGGCAATGTTAGTCCCCAAACAAAAACAATGGCGTATTTGATCCTCATAATTCCAGAGTTTTGGCAAAAAAGATCCCTCACGGTGTTAGAGATTCTCAACGTTTTGAAATATGACAATTACAGTAGTTAAATAATTTTGCAACGGTGTTCCTCAACGTTTTGAAAAACGTAAACCCTAACGGCCGTTAAATAATTTAGGGACCAATTTCGCCAAATTCCCCAATTGTGGGGACTAGTTTTTCCACCAAACGTAAATAATGAGAACTTGTTTTGCATTTTTTAAACTTTGGGGACTAATTATGAATTTTGGGGATTGAATTTGCCAAATTTTACAAACTATGGGGATGAATATTGCCAATTAATTGAAGTTTGGAGACTCTATACACCAAAAAATAATTTGGGGATCAAATTTGCCAAAATCAACAAAATTTGGAGACCAAGGCCGTCATTTTCCGTTTATTATATGATAACAAAAAATGAAGTGTTGTATCCATAGGAGTTGGTTTTATTTAAAAATGAATCATAAAATATATCAATTATTTTCCCTAGGTTTAAAAACTAAAGTCTACTGCCAAAGTCAATTACCAAATGAGTTATAAATCATAAAATATATCAATTATTGGTTCATATCAATTGAGTTCATATCTAATTTTGTTGGTTTTATTTAAAAATGAATCATAAATATATCAATTATTTTCCATAGGTTTAAAAACTAAAGTCTACTGCCAAACTATATGGGCTATGTTTGCAACAACGGTGAGTAAAGCATTGTGGTCACCGCATCGTGATTCTATTTAGTACAAACCAAAAATTAATTTAAATTGCGTTTATTTGAACGCTAAATGCAACAATCTAATGACAATAGGTTTTCCCTAACCCATTTTGTAAAATATCATTTTTACATGTGTTAAATTATTGTTTAATCTAAAATTAATTAAAAGTTTGGGTAACAAAGTCATTTCATACAATCACAATCACTTTGCTACTGTTTCAAAAATAGTTTTTTTAAATCATGAATATTTATACTATGATCACTTCACAACATAGTATAGTGGTTTCATCTTACCGCTATTTCTCCAACGTTATTCCAAATATTCTCATTAAGGGTTGAAAGCGTGAACGTGAGATGTCTGAATGATGATCGACTAGACTTACTCGACGATGATCGATATTGGTGTTGAGTTTGAAGATCGGCATGATTATTAGCTACACTTATGCATTTGGTGACAATCGACATTGATTAACTATATTTATGAGAAGCAGCTATCGATTGCTCGTGTTCCACTAGGAAGGTAGATTTCGTACGAAAATTATATGCATGAACCTACAAAGAAAGAATCATATATAAACTTATGGTAATCAAAGTATTTCATTAAATTTAATTCATATCAAATGTAAGAACAAATATTTAATGCATATCTATATCTTTTTGACTTTTATGCAAATAAATTTGTAGTGTTGACTTAAAAATCAAATATTTTTTTGGTTAACAAATAATAATATTATTAATAAGCTATTTTTGAATTAGTTATTGTCTAAAGAGGGAGAAAGTAGCGTGTGGAGAGAAGTTCTTCTTTCCGACATGAAAGCGACTTAAGGAACCAAGTTAAATCAAATTAGTATATATGGAATAATATGTATCATTTAAGTATGATAAATCATATATTTAGTTATAATTATATATTAGAAAATATTTTTTTGCTTAATTATGTTTAATCTCTCCACTATAAATAGAGGTATTGGATTTCAATGTTTTCTATCCCCTGGCTTCAACAGATTTGCATTCACATGATTCTTTACATGCCTTGAGTTTTTAACGTTAATTTTTTTGTTTCATTTATTTTGTATTCCTTAGTGTTGTTACTCTGGGGTTCCTAAAATGTATCGATATTGCTTGCTTATCCTAATAATTGGTTGTTGTTGAGGGGTATTTGGTGCGTTTTTTATGGTTGATGATAAAGGAAGACCCACAGTGTTGGCTTGATGTGATTTTATCAAATAACACTCTATATCAGAGAAATTTAGATGATGTTTCAGAAGAAACGAAACAGGCAAATACGGAGGATTTTGATTGGTAGAAATTAGCTTGCGATCATGGAAATATCTTTGTTGAAGAAGTGACTTTCAACTTCAGTGATTAGATGACTTTGGGATGATGAAGGTTCTATCAAATATGTATGAATGACATTCTTCAACCAGTCGAGTGCACGGAACATGTAAATTTTATAAATGACGATGGTAGAGGATGTCTTAGTTGAAGAGCATTAAAATAATTTCTACAATGTCGTCAACTAGTGTTGTCATGGTTGATCATATTATGGTGATGTCACGCTGAATATTGCGGTTCTTGGTATCATACCCGAGAGCTGATCGACCACGATTCATATGATCGTCAATCAATCAGGGAAGCTCAAATTTCACTATTTGTGTGAACGATTCTGTTATTGCTGCTAAAAATCCGCAATAACAAAATTTAGACCCCTTTTACGGATAGGGGTCGAACGAAAAAATAATACGAAAGCAAGAAGTAAAAAGACACGATTTTTGTAGGTGGAAAACCTTTCTATAAAAGAAAGGATAAAAAAACACCCCGGCCGTAGCCTTTGAATCCACTATAAACGTTAAGTTCGTAGATTTACAATAGGAGAACATGATGTAGAAAACCAAAGAAAAAAGATCATGTTTTGATGGCCGTAGTCGTAGGTTTCCCAGGCGAAAAAGAAAGAATAGCGGCATACTCCTTAGGTTAAGAATCCAAGCTCCATTAGGTCAAGAGTCCAAGAAAAAACCCCCTTTTTCTTTGTTTAACCATGTTTATATAGATAATTAATCCAGCCCAATTATATCTCACTAGGCCCATCATTAATGGAGTCTAATAAATAATGACTCATTAATCTCTAAATTAGGCACAAGGATCCTGTAAATAAGCATCCTGATCCAAATACCACGATAAGTTATAAACAATGTCAATCATCAAAATATCTCGATCTGCTTCATTTCTCGACTTGGGAATGACTATATAGAAATATATTTGTCATCGAATAATAAATTTCTCAGGGTGATATCAGAAGTCCCCTGATTTGCTTAGTCGAAATATTCGAGTACGCAAATCATAAATTTACCCTGAGAATATTGTTGCAATAAACTCATAATAATAGTATCGCATTTTGTAACTCAATATATCAGACATGAGTGATTAAGCATATCTCAAATAAATAAATATTACTGACTGAATACCATCATCTCATGAAACTTCATATATATTTCTAATATAATGAGTGGGGATATTATCTTCTTATAACAGAACCTGATATTATAATTCTTCAAAATCTCTATCTATGAACTCTATAAAAGTCTTCGATGACTTTTTGTTTCATATGGTGTCTTTAAAATTTATGATAGTTTCCGACAATCGATAAGACTCCTGGTATATGAGAATATCTTGATATGCTCGAATAAACTACTTCACAATTTCTCATATAATAAGTATGATTTTCTGAACACAAATAATAAAATATTCCTCGTTGTTGGGGGTCATAACTGAGAGTCCCCAGTAATAAATAAAATATAGTGAAGTCCACGCCATAAGACAGTCATTTGATCATCTTTGTCGTAAATGAAAATATCTTATCTTTAATAATGAAATCTATGTCGTTGTACCATCACTTGGTCATGTTGATCATAAATGAAAATACCCGATCATAAATTAGGAAAACCATCTCATAATACAATAAGAATACCCTTTAGCCATTTTTCTATACCACGAAAATACCAAGCTATAAAGAGAATCTCTGAAATCCTTGTGTTGGTCCTTAA
>RWGZ01001300.1:88097-116934 GCA_009725065.1 Utricularia reniformis | reverse complement strand
ATGTATTCGTGATGTTAGCGTTTATTTAGTTTGAATACACTTGGTTTTACCAAATTTACAATGTCATTTGTATGAATATGATTTGTCTCATTTTTCACACAGTTCCACATAATCTAGGTGTGATGATTTTGATTTCAAATAAACTTTAATTGATGTTGTTAGAACAAAGAATAACTTGGTTATACCATGATTTATGTGATTAAACTATAGTTTAAATGCTTTTGGCATGAAGTCACAATGTTATGACTTGTACGATCATTCCGAATGGGTCTTAAGTATTTATTGATGGCTCGGGTTCATTATTTATGAGAGAGAGGGATTATCACGTTATTGTTTAACACATGTGTTGCTATTTACGGTCATACGGTCTAGAGAATTATTGCGAGCATGACATGGATTATCTTATTTCCCATTGGAGATATTGTAAAGTCGTTTTAAGGACGGCATTGATTTTCTTAACCGAGATAACACCATGAATATATAATTATCTATCAGGCTTGATCGAATTGTAAGCTTTTCCTATACACGGAATTAAGTAGAGGCAAATCTTAAATTCGAAGATAGAGAGTATCAATCTCAGACGGAAGTATGACTCCTTTTATCAAAGGAAACTTATGAGTGTAAGACGAAAGTATGACGTTTCTTGTATTTCTTATGAGAGTTAAGCTAGTGTCTTTCGAAGCGAATCTCGCCGCAAGAGAAACTCATTAAAAAAATAGGGAATCTTAATTCTTAGACGTCTGCTAGACACACCTTGCTTTTATGCGACTTTTTATGCGATCGTATCTAAAAGAGACAGTAATTCATCATTTCGCCTTAAAGTTGGGAACTCAATTCCATATTCAAACGTTGCTCTTCATGTTTAAACATATGACCTTGTTTATTTCAACGGCCCTTACTAAGAAAGCACGCATGCTATACAGGCGAATGCCTTTACGGTAGCCGATAATTGTAAATTAGTGGGAATGACAAAGGAATAAGTATCAACCTCCTGACAAAGGCGGCAGAGTGATTCTTTTCCTAGAAGATGTGGATATCTCATGCTGGGAAAAATATATGAGCTTGATGTTTTGTGGAAAAAATATATGAGCTCTGTGTTTTGTGGAAATAAATATATGACGCTGGAAAAAATATACGATGGTAACAGGATTGAATTATGGAGTTATGGAGTCGAACGAACCCTCAAAGTTATGAAAAGCGGAACTTTGACTAAGAAGAAAGCGATAGCCCCAAGGCGAAACTAAAACCTCTTGATGACAGTTGAGAAATATTTTCTAAGTTCGATCGAGTAATACTAACAAATCGAAACGATGCATCATAATTTCAGTCAATAACGAAGTGCACTAGTATGCAAAGTAAAAAGTGATACGTATAAGAGCATGCACTCCAAGTTGAAGAAGCGTGAAATTCTCAATTCATCTCGAAATCTGATTCCGTTAGTAATAACAAGATGACTTTGACCTTATTCATGGTATTGTTAAAAGTTTATGAACGAGTTCTGGATTTCTAGACGAGCTGATATAATGTGGTTTACGACTCAGAATCTGAATCTGAAAACCAGGGGACTATTGATATTGCCCGAGGTTATTTATGTAATAATATTAACCTCGGGGCTCGTCCGACGTGGCTATGTGGTATTTTTATATGTCTATCGCGAAGCGTTCTCGAGGGTATTCTCGTGATTCAGGCATGTTGAACCCCATATAAGGCTTCTATAACTGTTTTAAGATGTTTTGGGCTATTTCGGCCCCGGACGGGGCCAGGGGTATTTTCATAATTCGCCACCCGGGAGCACATCGACGGGGTGCAGTGATGATATGTGGATGCGTATTCCCTAGTTGGAGGCAAAGAACTGATATACGAGATTTACCGGTATTTTCTCACCGCATTTCCGACTAAACTCTCGACCGGGATGTAGTCCAGAAGTTTAGTGGCGCTGTGACACTTATTCCGGATTAATTGGATATTTTAAAAGTAAGTTGGGCTAATATGACTAAGATTGGGCTTTTGGACCTTAAGTTCATTATTGGGCCGAGTTTTTCTATAAATACAAGACCCTATGCCCCAGAAAAGGGTTCAGACTCTTGGCACGCTTCCCAAAGCTCCCGGTTTCGCAACTTTTTGCCCCACTCGCGACTTTTTGATCCAAAAGTCGTGAATCCCTCATCTTCATGGCCACACTCGCGACTTTTTGCACCAAAAGTCGCGAGAGCATGTGTTCATTGTTGAATTTGCGAGATTTCGTCGCCTGGACCTGCGATTCGCGTGTAATCGCATCCCGGACACCTGGACTCGAGAGTTTTCGCCCCTTAGGCACCAAGACTCGCGACTTTTGGCACCATCCGCGAGTTTATGTCCAAAAGTCGCGAACATCACCTTAATTCGCAAGTTTTCGTCGCCTCGGCTGCGATGGAGTGGAATTGATCGTTTTTCGGATAATCATTATCTCATGATTGTACTTGTATCCTTTGATTATTATAGTGAAAACCAAGGTAGAGCTATGCTCTCCCGAGGACGTAAGCTCACGCATTGTGGGCCCAACCTCGTATATCGCTCGTGTCCTCACAAAAATTAAATTTCGAGTAACTAAAAATTGACTGATCATAAACAAACACTCTAAAATATTTTGACGAGATCATATAGTTTAAATGCTTTTGGCATGAAGTCACAATGTTATGACTTGTACGATCATTCCGTATTCGAGCTTACTTATTTTGTATATACAACATGTATTCGTAATCTTAGCGTTTATTTAGATTGAATACACTTTTTTTTAACAAATTTAAAATGTCATTTGTATAAATATGATTTGTCTCATTTTTCACACAGTTCCACATAATCTAGGTGCGTGATTTTGATTTCAATTTAACTTGAATTGATGTTGTTAAAACATGAAAACATGTTGTTATAGCAAAGAATAACTTGGTTATACCATGATTTATGCGATTAAACTATAGTTTAAATGCTTTTTGCATGAAGTCACAATGTTATGACTTGTACGATCATTCCGTATTCGAGCTTACTTATTTTGTATATACAACATGTATTCGTAATGTTAGCGTTTATTTAGTTTGAATACATTTGGTTTTACCTTATTCACAACGTCATTTGTATGAATATGATTTGGCTAATTGTTCACATACTTCCACATTTTCTAGGTGTGATGAATTGATTGCAATTAAACTTGAATTGATGTTGTTAATACATGAAAACATGTTGTTAGAACAAAGAATAACTTGGTTATACCATGATTTATGCGATTAAACTATAGTTTAAATGCTTTTTGCATGAAGTCACAATGTTATGACTTGTACGATCATTCCGTATTCGAGCTTACTTATTTTGTATATACAACATGTATTCGTAATGTTAGCGTTTATTTAGTTTGAATACACTCGGTTTTACCAAATTTACAATGTCATTTGTATGAATATGATTTGTCTCATTTTTCACACAGTTCCACATAATCTAGGTGTGATGATTTTGATTTCAATTAAACTTGAATTGATGTTGTTAGAACAAAGAATAACTTGGTTTTACCATGATTTATGTGATTATACTATAGTTTTGATCTTGTCTAAAAATGTTTTGGGTATTTATTTTTAGATCAGTCACTTTATGATTAATTCGTAATTTATGTTGTTGTGGGGACACGAGCGATATACGAGGTTGGGCCCATAATGTGCGGGCTTACGTCCTCGGGAGAGCGAAACTCTACCTTGGTTTTCACTATAATGATCAAGTGGTACAAATACAATGAAGTGATAATGATAATACGGGTGAATACGGATCGAAAAATGGTCAAAACTGCAGTTGCGTCGCACTGGACGCGAGTGAACAGTGCAGGCAAGTGGACTGGGCGCGAGACGGGTACTGTTCGCGACGAGTGGAGGACTCGTCGCGGATGGGCTGTTTAGGGTGACTGGACGCGAGTCAGGGTGACTCGTCGCGGTTAGGTTCAAATTAGCCACTGGACGCGAGTCAGGATGACTCGTCGCGGCTAGGCTGTTTGGTCGCGAGTCAGACGTCAAATTTTGCCTTGAGAAGTGTGACAAAGTCCGAAACCCTTCTCAATGCCTTGTGACTCCTATTTATAGAGGAATTCATTCCAAAATTCACCCTTTTGGGCCCATAAGCCTAGTTCACTTCACTTAGCCCAAAATGATTAAATATGCCTAATTATGATATAATAAATGCCATGTTGATCTCGAAGCCTCGGGAACCAACCCGGACAAGATGTTAGTCGGAAATACGATCAGACCTGCTGAGTGATCACCACAGTCCCCAGCGTGAACTTCCTCTATAACGGCCTTTGCCTGTACTGGGGACAAACATCGAAGATATGGGCCTCCGAAATTCTTCTTATACAGCTTATCATCCACATAGACGAAATTTGTAGCTCTTTGCATAGTTCTTCGGGCCTCGCCTTCGTCGGTAGGCAACTCTCTCTTGATTAGATAATCTACAATAGCATCCTTCCATGATGGCTCGTCGGTTACGGCATCCACTAAAAACCATGTCTCATTCAAAAGTTCCAAATTAGCCACCTCGGCCGCCTGTTTCTCCAACGGACTGACAGAGGGCTGGTAATGGATCATTGTTGTTATCTTCGACTCATCCGAGAGTTCTAAAATCGTCGCCGCTTTTGCAAGNACAATAGCATCCTTCCATGATGGCTCGTCGGTTACGGCATCCACTAAAAACCATGTCTCATTCGAAAGTTCCAAATTAGCCACCTCGGCCGTCTGTTTCTCCAATGGACTGACAGAGGGCTGGTAATGGATCATTGTTGTTATCTTCGACTCATCCGAGAGTTCTAAAATCGTCGCCGCCTTTGCAAGACCATCTGCACGCGTGTTTTCCTCCCTCGGGATATATGTAAGCGTAAACATCTTAAGATTCTTAGCTGCCTCTTTGAGTTTTTCCAAATACCTGCACAGATGGTTCCCCTTGGTGGAGTAAGTATCTGCAAATTGGTTCACCACTAACTAGAATCAGAGTGGGCATGCAAACGAACAATTCCAATCTCCACCGCCAGGTTAATACCGAATATCAAAGCTTCATACTCAGCGACGTTGTTAGTTGCACGGAAGCGCAACTTTACAGGATACTCATGTTCTTCACCAGATTTCCTTTCTTTAAAATAAACACCAATGCCGGCTCGCCCGGCAGATACTGATCCGTCTACAAAGGCATCTCAATATTCTTGGATACCCAATTCCTCCGACCGGGTCATCTCCACTATGAAATCCACTAATACCTGAGCCTTTAATGCTCGCCTGGAGATATATTCTATCTGATACTGGCCGAATTCGATATTCCACTTTGCTAGCCTACCAGAGGCATCGATCTTTGATAACACGCTTCGGATAGGCTGATCTGTCAAGACTGCAATATGATGTCCTTGGAAATAGTGTCTCAATTTCCTTGAGGCGACAATCAGGGCTAGTACAAACTTCTCTAGATCAGTGTATCGGGATTCCGCTCCGTGCAATTTCTTGCTCACATAATATATCGGCCTGTGCTCTTTGTCGCTGAGTCTGACCAACGCAGCACTCACTGCCTCTTTTGTCACTGACAAATATAAACCCAACGGTTCTTCCGGAGATGGAGGAGACATAAACGGTGGCTTGCTCAGATAGTCTTTCAAACTCTCGAAAGCCCTGCTACATTCATCGTCCCAATACAAAAGATTCGTTTTGCGCAAGACCTTAAANAATCTTGAATTGATGTTGTTAGAACAAAGAATAACTTGGTTATACCATAATTTATGTGATTAAACTATAGTTTAAATGCTTTTGGCATGAAGTCACAATGTTATGACTTGTACGATCATTACGTATTCGAGCTTACTTATTTTGTATATACAACATGTATTTGTGATGTTAACGTTTATTTAGTTTGAATACACTTGGTTTTACAAAATTTACAATGTCATTTGTATGAATATCATTTGGCTCATTTTCACATAGTTCTACATGTTCTACGTGTGATTATTATGATTTCAATTTAACTTGAATTGATTTTGTTGAAACATGAAAACATGTTGTTAGAACAAATAATAAGTTGGGTATACCATGATTTATGTGATTAAACTATAGTTTAAATCTTTCTGCATGAATTCACGTTGTTATGACTTGTACGTTCATTTCATTTTATAACTTACTTTTTTTGTATATACAACAAGTAGTCGTGATTTTAGCGTTTACTTAAATTGAATACACTTGGTTTTACCAAATTTACATGTCATTTGTATGAATATCGATATTACCCGGAAGTATTCTCTGATATTTATCCTTATCTGGGAGGCTCATCCGACGTGGTTATTTGTATTTTCGGTAATTTCATATTTCGATCGGGTGGTATTCTCAAGTGGTATTCTCGGTATTCTAGCTCGTCGGACCCCGTATTAAGTCTCTGTAAGTATTTTGGGATATTATGTGTTATTTCGGCCCCGGACTGGGCCAGGGGTATTTTCGTCATTTGCCACCCGGGAGCGCACCGATCAGGTGCAATGAAGTATATGGTTATCTATTCGCTATCTGGAAGCAGTGAATTATTTTACGGGGTCTTCCGGTATTTTCTCATCTACATTCCCGCCTAATTCTGGATCGAAATGCATTTCCGACGTTATCTTGCGAAGCGTTATTTATTCTAATTTAATTGGAGATTATTTGGGGTGCTTTGGGCTTAACCTAATGAAATTGGACTCTTAACCTAATGAAATTGGACTCTTGGGCCAAAGCTTGTATTATGGGCTTCATTTCCCTATAAATAGAGGTCCCAAGGCATGAAGAAAGGATTCGGATCCTTTTCACATCTCCCAAGGCAAGGCTTTCACTCGAAATCGCGAGATTTCGTCACTGCAGCCCTTTATCGCGAGATTTCGTACCAAATCTCGCGACCAGCCCCTTCTCACGACATTTCGCACCAAACGTCGCGAGAAGCCAAGCTTTAGCCCTAGTCGCGACATTTCGCACCAAACGTCGCGACTAGCCCCTGTCTCGCGATATTTCGACCTAAACGTCGCGACCAGGCTTGCCACAACCCTGTCTCGCGACATTTCGTTATATTTGGCCTTCTTGAGTCTATTTGATCGTCTTTCGATCCATTTTCACCCGTATTACCGTTATCATCTCATTGTAATTGTATTACTTGATTATCATAGTGAAAACCAAGGTAGAGCTTCGCTCTCCCGAGGACGTAAGCCCACACATTGTGGGCCCAACCTCGTATATCGCTCGTGCCCCAACAATAATATAATTTACGAATTAATCATAAATTGACTGATCTAAAAATAAATATCCAAAACATTTTTAGACAAGATCAAATATGATTTGGCTAATTGTTCACATAGTTCCACATTATCTAGATGTGATGAATTGATTTCAATTAAACTTGAATTGATATTGTTAATACATGAAAACATGTTGTTAGAACAAAGAATAACTTGGTTATACCATTATTTAAGTGATGAAACTATAGTTTAAATGCTTTTGTCATGTAGTCACAATGTTATGACTTGTATCATTCCGTTTTCGAACTTACTTTTTTTGTATATACAACATGTATTCGTGATGTTAACGTTTATTTAGTTTGAATACACTTTTTTTTACAAAATTTAAAATGTCATTTGTATGAATATGATTTGTCTCATTTTTCACACAGTTCCACAAAATCTAGGTGCGATGATTTTGATTTCAATTAATCTTGAATTGATGTTGTTAGAACAAAGAATAACTTGGTTATACCATGATTTATGTGATTAAACTATAGTTTAAATGCTTTTGGCATGAAGTCACAATGTTATGACTTGTACGATCATTCTGAATTCGAATTTACTTTTTTTGTATATACAATATGTATTCGTGATGTTAGCGTTTATTTAGTTTGAATACACTTTGTTTTACCAAATTTACAATGTCATTTGTATGAATATCATTTGGCTCATTTTCACATAGTTCTACATGTTCTACGTGTGATTATTATGATTTCAATTTAACTTGAATTGATTTTGTTAGAACAAAGAATAACTTGGTTATACCATGATTTATGTGATTAAACTATAGTTTAAATGCTTTTGGCATGAAGTCACAATGTTATGACTTGTACGATCATTCTGAATTCGAATTTACTTTTTTTGTATATACAATATGTATTCGTGATGTTAGCGTTTATTTAGTTTGAATACACTTTGTTTTACCAAATTTACAATGTCATTTGTATGAATATCATTTGGCTCATTTTCACATAGTTCTACATGTTCTACGTGTGATTATTATGATTTCAATTTAACTTGAATTGATTTTGTTAAAACATGAAAAGATGTTGTTAGAACAAATAATAACTTGGGCATACCATGATTTATGTGATTAAACTATAGTTTAAATCTTTTGGCATGAAGTCACAATGTTATGACTTGTACGATCATTCCGTATTCGAGATTACTTATTTTGTATATACAACATGTATTCGTGATGTTAGCGTTTATTTAGTTTGAATACACTTGGTTTTACCAAATTTACAATGTCATTTGTATGAATATGATTTGTCTCATTTTTCACACAGTTCCACATAATCTAGGTTGATGATTTTGTTTTCAATTAATCTTGAATTGATGTTGTTAGAACAAAGAATAACCTGGTTATACCATGATTTATGTGATTAAACTATAGTTTAAATCTTTTGGCATGAAGTCACAATGTTATGACTTGTACGATCATTCCGTATTCGAGCTTACTTATTTTGTATATACAACATGTATTCGTGATGTTAGCGTTTATTTAGTTTGAATACACTTGGTTTTACCAAATTTACAATGTCATTTGTATGAATATCATTTGGCTCATTTTCACATAGTTCTACATGTTCTACGTGTGATTATTATGATTTCAATTTAACTTGAATTGACTTTGTTTAAACATGAAAACATGTTGTTAGAACAAATAATAACTTGGTTATACCATGATTTATGTGATTAAACTATATTTTGAATGCTTTTGACATGAAGTCACAATGTTATGACTTGTACGATCATTCCGTATTCGAGCTTACTTATTTTGTATATACAACATGTATTCGTGATGTTAGCGTTTATTTAGTTTGAATACACTTGGTTTTACCAAATTTACAATGTCATTTGTATGTATATGATTTGTCTCATTTTTCACACAGTTCCACATAATTTAGGTGTGATGCTTTTGATTTCAATTAAACTTTAAATGATGTTGTTAGGACAAAGAATAACTTGGTTATATCATGATTTATGTGATTAAACTATAGTTTAAATGCTTTTGGCATGAAGTCACAATGTTATGACTTGTACGATCATTCCGTATTCGAGCTTACTTATTTTGTATATACAACATGTATTCGTGAAGTTACCGTTTATTTAGTTTGAATACACTTGGTTTTACCAAATTTACAATGTCATTTGTATGAATATCATTTGGCTCATTTTCACATAGTTCCACATAACCTAGGTGTGATGCTTTTGATTAATACTAAACTTGAATTAGTGTTGTTAAAGAATGAAATCATGTTGTTCGAAGAAAGAATAGCTTGGTTATACATGATTTATGTGATTAAACTATAGTTTAAATGCTTTTGGCATGAAGTCACAATGTAATGACTTGTACGATCATTCCGTATTCGAGCTTACGTATTTTGTATATACAATATGTATTCGTGATGTTAGCGTTTATTTAGTTTGAATACACTTGGTTTACCAATTTTACAATGTCATTTGTATGAATATCATTTGGCTCATTTTCACATATTTCTACATGTTCTACGTGTGATTATTATGATTTCAATTTAACTTGAATTGATTTTGTTAAAACACGAAAACATGTTGTTAGAACAAATAATAACTTGGGTATACCATGATTTATGTGATTAAACTATAGTTTAAATCTTTTGGCATGAAGTCACAATGTTATGACTTGTACGATCATTCCGTATTCGAACTTACTTATTTTGTATATACAACATGTATTCGTGATGTTAGCATTTATTTAGTTTGAACACACTTTTTTTTATAAAATTTAAAATGTCATTTGTATTAATATGATTTGTCTCATTTTTCACACAGTTCCACATAATCTAGGTGTGATGATTTTGATTTCAATTAAACTTTAATTGATGTTGTTAGAACATAGAATAACTTGATTATAACATGATTTATGTGATTAAACTATAGTTTAAATGCTTTTGGCATGAAGTCACAATGTTATGACTTGTACGATCATTCCGTATTCGAGTTACATATTTTGTATATACAACATGTATTCGTGATGTCAGCATATATTTAGTTTGAATACACTTGGTTTTACCAAATTTACAATGTCATTTGTATAAATATCATTTGGCTAATTTTCACATAGTTCTACATGTTTTACGGGTGATTTTTATGATTTCAATTTAACTTGAATTGATTTTGTTAAAACATGAAAACATGTTGTTAGAACAAAGAATAACTTGATTATAACATGATTTATGTGATTAAACTATAGTTTAAATGCTTTTGGCATGAAGTCACAATGTTATGACTTGTACGATCATTCCGTATTCGAGTTACATATTTTGTATATACAACATGTATTCGTGATGTTAGCGTTTATTTAGTTTGAATACACTTGGTTTTACCAAATTTACAATGTCATTTGTATAAATATCATTTGGCTCATTTTCACATATTTCTACATGTTCTACGTGTGATTATTATGATTTCAATTTAACTTGAATTGATTTNCCGCACCTTAAAGAGGCGTAGCTTACTGGAATAGCGGACGCCGGCACATTCATCTCCGCCGGAAGGAAACAGGGAACATCTTCCCGTCCCTTCCAGATAGAGTAATGTGCCGGGATTGAAAACCTAGACCTAAATTCCTCAATGTCTAACTCAGACATAGAGGGATAACGCGTTTTATGAGGAGCCATAAGCGGTTACCTTAGAAAACAAAAGGATTGAGAGGCGATTTGGCGAAACAGCGGTTGAAGGCACAGAGCTTGACTGCAAGTTTTTTCTCACGAGAATGACGATGAGAATAAACAGTGCCCAGAACCCCGATTTAAATATTAATCTCCCAACCAATGGTGTGCTGCCACGTAACACTGTCCACAACTGTGACAGTACGGACTGTACTCATCACGCCTTTTGAACTTTCGAATATGAAGAGGCGCGGGCTAAGATATTAATATTTAAAGAATATCAAGGGTAAAAAGATAATTTAAACCGATGTTAGTAAGTTTTAAGCATAATCTGCCCCTGCTCTAAGGCAAAGATCAGTCCCCTGGACACTCACTATCCATAGGTACGGTCCCCAGTTCTCATGAATGAATAAACATCATGTGGTCGGCCTTGTATCACCTCTGCGATTGGCAATCAAGACCGAGGGGCTAGTGATGAGAACTCTAGAACCGGGTACCCTGCAATGGGTGAGGCCCGATAACGGTTGGGCAATTTAAATAATCAAAACGAATTCTCACAGCCCAATTACACCTTTAGGAAGAGTGGCCCGATGTTCAACACGGAGGACCGAAGATAACCTTAGTGAAAATAAGCGTTATCTGCCAGCTGGCTCCGAGGTTCCGTCCGAACGGTTATGAAACGGTTACAGGCTCACGCGTTCCACGCTTCGGGCCCTGTCACGTTTATCATGCTTCGGGCCCGATCACGCAGACCACGCATCGGTCCCAGCCTCGTTTTACATCCTGCGATAACAACCTCTAACAAACTTGTCAGAGGCGGTTACAAGACGTGGATTACACTCGCCGGCAACTCTATAAATACAGGGCAAGACGAATGAAAAGGGAGGACCCTTTGGATGCAGAAGAACAGGCTGTTAAGCTGCCGAATTCTTCTTGCTTTCTTTATCTCGTCATTTTCGTTAACCTGTTTGTAAAAACCTTGATTCATTTCTTTAGTGAACAAGCTAAGAGTATAATCAGCTCTTAGTCGAGTGGTTTTCACCCCAATTCACGGGGTTTCCACTATAAATTGTCGTGCATTTACTTTGATTTTCTCACTTTCGATCGTCTTCATATTTTAAAGAAATCAGAACCGAGTTCGTTATTTGAACGAACCGGACGACTGTTGGTACCCCCTAAAAAGGGACCATAACAGTATGAATATGATTTGTCTCATTTTTCACACAGTTCCACATAATCTAGGTGCGATGATTTTGATTTCAATTAATCTTGAATTGATGTTGCTAGAACAAAGAATAAATTGGTTATACCATAATTTATGTGATTAAACTATAGTTTAAATGCGTTTGGCATGAAGTCACAATGTTATGACTTGTACGATCATTCCGTATTCGAACTTACTTTTTTTGTATATACAACAAGTTTTCGTGATGTTAGCGTTTATTCAAATTGAATACACTTGGTTTTACCCAATTTACAACGTCATTTGTATGAATATGATTTGGCTAATT
This sequence comes from Utricularia reniformis, assembly GCA_009725065.1. NCBI lineage: Eukaryota > Viridiplantae > Streptophyta > Magnoliopsida > Lamiales > Lentibulariaceae > Utricularia > Utricularia reniformis. The sequence goes on along the minus strand of RWGZ01001300.1, from coordinate 104,491 downwards.
GTTCACATAGTTCTACATGTTCAACGTGTGATTATTATGATTTCAATTTAACTTGAATTGATTTTGTTAAAACATGAAAACATGTTGTTAGAACAAAGAATAACTTGGTTATACCATTATTTATGTGATGAAACTATAGTTTAAATGCTTTTGGCATGAAGTCACAATGTTATGACTTGTACGATCATTCCGTATTCGAACTTACTTATTTTGTATATACAACATGTATTCGTGATGTTAGCGTTTATTTAGTTTGAATACACTTGGTTTTACCAAATTTACAATGTCATTTGTATGAATATCATTTGGCTCATTTTCACATAGTTCCACATTATCTAGATGTGATGAATTGATTTCAATTAAACTTGAATTGATGTTGTTAATACATGAAAACATGTTGTTAGAACAAAGAATAACTTGGTTATACCATTATTTATGTGATGAAACTATAGTTTAAATGCTTTTGGCATGAAGTCACAATGTTATGACTTGTACGATCATTCCGTATTCGAGCTTACTTATTTTGTATATACAACATGTATTCGTGATGTTAGCGTTTATTTAGTTTGAATACACTTGGTTTTACCAAATTTACAATGTCATTTGTATGAATATGATTTGTCTCATTTTTCACACAGTTCCACATAATCTAGGTGCGATGATTTTGATTTCAATTAATCTTGAATTGATGTTGTTAGAACAAAGAATAACTTGGTTATACCATGATTTATGTGATTAAAATATAGTTTAAATGCTTTTGGCATGAAGTCACAATGTTATGACTTGTACGATCATTCCGTATTCGAGCTTACATATTTTGTATATACAACATGTATTCGTGATGTTAGCGTTTATTTAGTTTGAATACACTTGGTTTTACCAAATTTACAATGTCATTTGTATGAATATGATTTATCTCATTTTTCACACAGTTCCACATAATCTAGGTGCGATGATTTTGATTTCAATTAATCTTGAATTGAGGTTGTTAGAACAAAGAATAACTTGGTTATACCATGATTTATGTGATTAAAATATAGTTTAAATGCTTTTGGCATGAAGTCACAATGTTATGACTTGTACGATCATTCCGTATTCGAGCTTACATATTTTGTATATACAACATGTATTCGTGATGTTAGCGTTTATTTAGTTTGAATACACTTGGTTTTACCAAATTTACAATGTCATTTGTATGAATATCATTTGGCTCATTTTCACATATTTCTACATGTTCTACGTGTGATTATTATGATTAATGTCATTTCTACATGTTCTACATGTTCATTTGAATTGATTTTGTTAAGACATGAAAACATTTTGTTAGAACAAATAATAACTTGGGTATACCATGATTTATGTGATTAAACTATAATTTAAATCTTTTGGCATTAATGCACAATGTTATGACTTGTACGATCATTCGGTATTCTAGCTTACTTATTATGTATATAGAACATGTATTCTTGATGTTAGCGTTTATTTAGTTTGAATACACTTTTTTTTACCAAATTTAAAATGTCATTTGTATGAATATTGATCTCGTCTAAAAATGTTTTGGATATTTATTTTTAGATCAGTCAATTTTATGATTAATTCGTAAAATGTGTTGTTGTGGGGACACGAGCAATATACGAGGTTGGGCCCACAATGTGTGGGCTTATGTCCTCGGGAGAGCGAAGCTCTACCTGGGTTTTCACTATAATAATCGAGCGATACAAATACAATGAGGTGACGGCAATAACATAGACGAAACCGGCTCGTGAAATAATCGAAAATACTGCACGATAGTGCAGAAAACACTGTACGCTGAGCGCGACCGGTATTGTACGATAGTGCAGAAAACACTGTACGCTGAGCGCAGTCACGCGAACAGGTTGGAGTTCTCGCGAATAGTGACTGCAGGTATGAGTTCTCGCGAATAGTGACCAGAACAGGGGTAGTCACGCGAACTGGTTAGAGTTCTCGCGAATAGTGACTGCAGGTATGAGTTCTCGCGAATAGTGACCAGAACAGGGGTAGTCACGCGAACTGGTTAGAGTTCTCGCGAATNTTATACCATGATTTATGTGATTAAACTATAGTTTAAATGCTTTTGGCATGAAGTCACAATGCTATGACTTGTACGATCATTCCGAATTCGAATTAACTTTTTTTGTATATACAACATGTATTCGTGATGTTAGCGTTTATTTAGTTTGAATACACTTGGTTTTACAAAATTTACAATGTCATTTGTATGAATATGATTTTTCTCATTTTCACATAGTTCCACATGACCTAGGTGTGATGCTTTAGATTTCAATTAAACTTGAATTGATGTTGTTAAAACATGAAAACATGTTGTTATAAGAAAGAATAGCTTGGTTATACCATGATTTATGTGATTAAACTATAGTTTAAATGCTTTTGGCATGAAGTCACAATCTTATGACTTGTACGATCATTCCGTATTCGAGCTTACTTATTTTATATATACAACATGTATTCGTGATGTTAGCGTTTATTTAGTTTGAATAAACTTTTTTTTACCAAATTTAAAATGTCATTTGTATGAATATGATTTGTCTCTTTTTTCACACAGTTCCACATAATCTAGGTGCGATGATTTTGATTTCAATTAATCTTGAATTGATGTTGTTAGTACAAAGAATAACTTGGCTATACCATAATTTATGTGATTAAACTCTAGTTTAAATACTTTTGGCATGAAGTCACAATGTTATGACTTGTACGATCATTCCGTATTCGAGTTTACTTATTTTGTATATACAACATGTATTCGTGATGTTAGCGTTTATTTAGTTTGAATACACTTGGCTTTACCAAATTTACAATGTCATTTGTATGAATATCATTTGGCAAACTTTCACATAGTTCTACGAATTCTACGTGTGATTATTATGATTTCAATTTAACTTGTATTGATTTTGTTAAAACAAGAAAACATGTTGTTAGAACAAATAATAACTTGGGCATAGTATGATTTATGTGATTAAACTATAGTTTAATTCTTTTGCCATGAATTCACGTTGTTATGACTTGTACAATCATTCCATTTTATAACTTACTTTTTTTGTATATACAACAATTATTCGTGATGTTAGCGTTTATTTAGATTGAATACACTTGGTTTTACCTTATTTACGACGTCATTTGTATGAATATTATTTGGCTAATTGTTCACATAGTTCCACATTTTATAGAGTTATGAATTGATTGCAATTAAACTTGAATTGATGTTGTTAATACATGAAAACATGTTGTTAGAACAAAGAATAACTATGTTATACCATAATTTATGTGATTAAACTATAGTTTAAATGCATTTTGCATTAAGTCACAATGTTATGACTTGTACGATCATTCCGTATTCGAGCTTACTTATTTTGTATATACAACATGTATTCGTGATGTTAGCGTTTATTTAGTTTGAATACATTTGGTTTGACCAAATTTACAATGTCATTTGTATGAATATCATTTGGCACATATTCACAAAGTTCTACATGTTCTACGTGTGATTATTATGATTTCAATTTAACTTGAATTGATTTTGTTAAAACATGAAAACATGTTGTTAGAACAAATAATAACTTGGGCATACCATGATTTGTGTGATTAAACTATAGTTTAAATCTTTTGGCATGAAGTCACAATGTTATGACTTGTACAATCATTCCGTATTCGAGCTTACTTATTTTGTATATACAACATGTATTCGTGATATTAGCGTTTATTTAGTTTGAATACACTTGGTTTGACCAAATTTACAATGTGAATTGTATGAATATCATTTGGCTCATTTTTCACATAGTTAAACCACATGTTCTAGGTGTGATGATTTTGATTTTAATTAAACTTGAATTGATGTTGTTAAAACAAGAATGCATGTTGTTAGAACCATGAATCACTTGGTTATACGATGATTTATGTGATTAAACTATAGTTTAAATCTTATGGCATGAAGTCACAATGTTATGACTTGTACGATCATTCCGTATTCGAGATTTTGTATATACAACATGTATTCGTGATATTAGCGTTTATTTAGTTTGAATACACTTGGTTTTACCAAATTTACAATGTCATTTGTATGAATATGATTTGTCTCATTTTTCACACAGTTCTACATGTTCTACGTGTGATTATTATGATTTCAATTTAACTTGAATTGATTTTGTTAAAACATGAAAACATGTTGTTAGAACAAATAATAACTTGGGCATACCATGATTTATGTGATTAAACTATAGTTTAAATCTTATGGCATGAAGTCACAATGTTATGACTTGTACGATCATTCCGTATTCGAGATTTTGTATATACAACATGTATTCGTGATATTAGCGTTTATTTAGTTTGAATACACTTGGTTTTACCAAATTTACAATGTCATTTGTATGAATAAGATTTGTCTCATTTTTCACACAGTTCCACATAATCTAGGTGTGATGATTTTGATTTCAATTAAACTTTAATAGATGTTGTTTGAATAAAGAATAACTTGGTTATACCATGATTTATGTGATTAAACTATATTTTAAATGCATTTGGCATGAAGTCACAATTCTATGACTTGTACGATCATTCCGAATTCGAATTAACTTTTTTTGAATATACAACATGTATTCGTGATGTTAGCGTTTATTTAGTTTGAATACACTTGGTTTAACCAAATTTACAATGTCATTTGTATGAATATAATTTTTCTCATTTTTCACATAGTTCCACATGCCCTAGGTGTGATGCTTTTGATTTCAATTAAACTTGAATTGATGTTTTTAAAACATGAAAACACGTTGTTAGAACAATGAATGACTTGGTTATACCATAATTTATGTGATTAAACTATAGTTTAAATGCTTTTGAAATGAAGTCACAATGTTATGACTTGTATGATCATTCCGTATTCGAACTTACTTTTTTTATATATACAACACATATTCGTGATGTTAGCGTTTATTTAGTTTGAATACACTTTTTTTTACCAAATTTAAAATGTCATTTGTATGAACATGATTTGTCTCATTTTTCACACAGTTCCACATAATCTAGATGCGATGATTTTGATTTCAATTAGTCTTGAATTGATGTTGTTAGAACAAACAATAACTTGGTTATACCATGATTTATGTGATTAAACTATAGTTTAAATGCTTTTGAAATGAAGTCACAATGTTATGACTTGTATGATCATTCCGTATTCGAACTTACTTTTTTTATATATACAACACATATTCGTGATGTTAGCGTTTATTTAGTTTGAATACACTTTTTTTTACCAAATTTAAAATGTCATTTGTATTAATATGATTTGTCTCATTTTTCACACAGTTCCACATAATCTTGGTGTGATGATTTTGATTTCAATTAGTCTTGAATTGATGTTGTTAGAACAAAGAATAACTTGGTTATACCATGATTTATGTGATTAAACTATAGTTTATATGTTTTTGGCATGAAGTCACAATGTTATGACTTGTACGATCATTCCGTATTCGAGCTTACTTATTTTGTATATACAACATGTATTCGAGATGTTAGCGTTTATTTAGTTTGAATACACTTGGTTTTACAAAATTTACAATGTCATTTGTATGAATATGATTTTTCTCATTTTCACATAGTTCTACATGTTCTACGTGTGATTATTACGATTTCAATTTAACTTGAATTGATTTTGTTAAAACATTTAAACATGTTGTTAGAACAAATAATAACTTGGGTATACCATGATTTATGTGATTAAACTATAGTTTAAATTTTTTCGCATGAATTCACGTTGTTATGACTTGTACGTTCATTTCATTTTATAACTTACTTTTTTTGTATATACAACAAGTTTTCGTGATGTTAGCGTTTATTTAGTTTGAATACACTTGGTTTTACCAAATTTACAATGTCATTTGTATGAATATGATTTGTCTCATTTTTCACACAGTTCCACATAATCTTGGTGTGATGATTTTGATTTCAATTAAACTTTAATTGATGTTGTTTGAACATGAAAACATGTTGTTATAAGAAAGAATAGCTTGGTTATACCATGATTTATGTGATTAAACTATAGTTTAAATGCTTTTGGCATGAAGTCACAATGTTATGACTTGTACGATCATTCCGAATTCGAATTAACTTTTTTTGTATATACAACATGTATTCGTGATGTTAGCGTTTATTTAGTTTGAATACACTTGGTTTTACCAAATTTACTATGTCATTTGTATGAATATCATTTGGCTCATTTTCACATAGTTCTACATGTTCTACGTGTGATTATTACGATTTCAATTTAACTTGAATTGATTTTGTTCAATTAGTCTTGAATTGATGTTGTTAGAACAAAGAATAACTTGGTTATACCATGATTTATGTGATTAAACTATAGTTTATATGTTTTTGGCATGAAGTCACAATGTTATGACTTGTACGATCATTCCGTATTCGAGCTTACTTTTTTTGTATTTACAACATGTATTCGTGATGTTAGGGTTTATTTAGTTTGAATACACTTGATTTTACCAAATTTACTATGTCATTTGTATGAATATCATTTGGCTCATTTTCACATAGTTCTACATGTTCTACGTGTGATTATTACGATTTCAATTTAACTTGAATTGATTTTGTTAAAACATTTAAACATGTTGTTAGAACAAATAATAACTTGGGTATACCATGATTTATGTGATTAAACTATAGTTTAAATCTTTTGTCATGAAGTCACAATGTTATGACTTGTACGATCATTCCGTATTCGAGCTTACTTATTTTGTATATACAACACGTATTCGAGATGTTAGCGTTTATTTAGTTTGAATACACTTGGATTTACCAAATTTACAATGTCATTTGTATGAATATGATTTGTCTCATTTTTCACACAGTTCCACATAATCTTGGTGTGATGATTTTGATTTCAATTAAACTTTAATTGATGTTGTTTGAACAAAGAATAACTTGGTTATACCATGATTTATGTGATTAAACTATAGTTTAAATGCTTTTGGCATGAAGTCACAATGTTATGACTTGTACGATCATTCCGTATTCGAGCTTACTTATTTTGTATATACAACATGTTTTCGTGATTTTAGCCTTTATTTAGTTTGAATACACTTTTTTTTACCAAATTTACAATGTCATTTGTATGAATATTATTATTCTCATTTTTCACATAGTTCCACATGATCTAGGTATGATGATTTTGATTTCAATTTAACTTGAATTGATGTTTTTAAAACATGAAAACACGTTGTTAGAACACAGAATGACTTGGTTATACCATAATTTATGTGATTAAACTATAGTTTAAATGCTTTTGGCATGAAGTCACAATGTTATGACTTGTACGATCATTCCGAATTCGAATTAACTTTTTTTGTATATACAACATGTATTCGTGATGTTAGCGTTTATTTAGTTTGAATACACTTTTTTTTACCAAATTTAAAATGTCATTTGTATGAATATGATTTGTCTCATTTTTCACACAGTTCCACATAATCTAGGTGCGATGATTTTGATTTCAATTAGTCTTGAATTGATGTTGTTAGAACAAAGAATAACTTGGTTATACCATGATTTATGTGATTAAACTATAGTTTATATGTTTTTGGCATGAAGTCACAATGTTATGACTTGTACGATCATTCCGTATTCGAGCTTACTTATTTTGTATATACAACATGTATTCGTGATGTTAGGGTTTATTTAGTTTGAATACACTTGGTTTTACCAAATTTACAATGTCATTTGTATAAATATCATTTGGCTCATTTTCAAATAGTTCTACATGTTCTACGTGTGATTACTACGATTTCAATTTAACTTGAATTGATTTTGTTAAAACATTAAAACATGTTGTTAGAACAAATAATGACTTGGTTATACCATAATTTATGTGATTAAACTATAGTTTAAATGCTTTTGGCATGAAGTCACAATGTTATGACTTGTACGATCATTCCGTATTCGAACTTACTTTTTTTGTATATACAACATGTATTCGTGATGTTAGCGTTTATTTAGTTTGAATACACTTGGTTTTACCAAATTTACAATGTCATTTGTATGAATATTATTATTCTCATTTTTCACATAGTTCCACATGACCTAGGTGTGATGCTTTTGATTTCAATTAAACTTGAATTGATGTTGTTAAAACATGAAAACATGTTGTTAGAACAAAGAATAACTTGGTTATACCATGATTTATGTGATTAAACTATAGTTTTAATGCTTTTGGCATGAAGCCACAATGTTATGACCTGTACGATCATTCCGTATTCAAACTTACTTTTTTTGTATATACAGCATGTATTCGTGATTTTAGCGTTTATTTATTTTGAATACACTTGGTTTTACCATATTTACAACGTCATTTGTATGAATATGATTTGGCTCATATTTCACATAGTTCCATATGATCTAGATGTGATGATTTTGCTTTCAATTAAACTCGAATTGATGTTGCTAAAACATGAAAACAAGTTGTTAGAGCAAAGAATAACTTGGTTATACCCTGATTTATGTAATTAAACTATAGTTTAAATGCTTTTGGAATGAAGTCACAATGTTATGACTTGTACGATCATACCGTATTCGAACATACTTATTTTGTATATACAAAATGTATTCGTGATGTTAGCATTTATTTAGTTTGAATACACTTGATTTACCAAATTTAAAATGTCATTTGAATGAATATGATTTGACTCATTTTTCATATAGTTCCACATGATCTAGGTGTGATGATTTTGATTTCAATTAATCTTCAATTGATGTTGTTAAAACATGAAAACATGTTGTTAGAACAAAGAATTACTTGGTTAAACCATGATTTATGTGATTAAACTATAGTTTAAATGCTTTTGGCATGAAGTCACAATGTTATGACTTGAACGATCAATCCGTATTCGAACTTACTTATTTTGTATATACAACATGTATTCGTGATGTTAGCGTTTATTTAGTTTGAATACACTTGGTTTTACCAAATTTAAAATGTCATTTGTATGAATATGATTTGACTCATTTTTCACAAAATTCCACAAGATCTAGGTGTAATGATTTAGATTTTAATTAAATTTGAATTGATATTGTTAAAACATGAAAACATGTTGTTAGAACAAAGAATAACTTGGTTAAACCATGATTTATGTGATTAAACTATAGTTTAAATGCTTTTGGCATGAAGTCACATTGTTATGACTTGAACGATCAATCCGTATTCGAACTTACTTATTTTGTATATACAAAATGTATTCGTGATGTTAGCGTTTATTTAGTTTGATTACACTTGGTTTTACAAAATTTACAATGTCATTTGTATGAATATGATTTGACTCATTTTTCACATAATTCCACATGATCTAGGTGTGATGATTTTGATTTCAATTAAACTTCAATTGATGTTATTAAAACAAGAAAACATGTTGTTAGAACAAAGAATAACTTGGTTAAACCATGATTTATGTGATTAAACTGTAGTTTAATGATTTTGCCATGAAGTCACAATGTTATGACTTGTACGATCATTCCGTATTCGAACTTACTTTTTTTGTATATACAGCATGTATTCGTGATTTTAGCGGTTATTTAGTTTGAATACACTTGGTTTTACCAAATTTAAAATGTCATTTGTATGAATATGATTTGGCTAATTGTTCACATAGTTCCACATTATCTAGGTGTGATGAATTGATTGCGATTAAACTTGAATTGATGTTGTTAATCCATGAAAACATGTTGTTAGAACAAAGAATAACTTGGTTATACCATGATTTATGTGATTGAACTATAGTTTAAATGCTTTTTGCATGAAGTCACAATGTTATGACTTGTACGATCATTCCATATTCGAACTTAGTTTTTTTGTATATACAACATGTATTCCTGATTTTAGCGTTTATTTAGCTTGAATACACTTGGTTTTTCCAAATTTACAATTTCATTTGTATGAATATCATGTGGCTCATTTTCACATAGTTCCACATGTTCTAGGTGTGATGATTTTGATTTCAATTAAACTTGAATTGATGTTGTTAAAACATGAAAACATGTTGTTAGAGCAAAGAATAACTTGGTTATACCATGATTTATGTGATTAAACTATAGTTTAAATGCTTTTGCACGATGTCACAATGTTATGACTTGTACAATCAATCCGATTTCGAACTTACTTTTTGTGTATATACAACATGTATTCGTGATTTTAGCGTTTATTTAGTTTAAATACACTTGGCTTTACCAATTTTACAAACTCATTTGTATGAATATGATTTGGCTCATATTTCACATAGTTCCACAAGATCTAGGTGTGATGATTTTGATTTCAATTAAACTTGAATTGATGTTGTTAAAACATGAAAACATGTTGTTAGAACAAAGAATAACTTGGTTATACCATGATTTATGTGATTAAATTATAGTTTAAATGCTTTTGGCATGAAGTCACAATGTTATGACTTGTACGATCATTCCGTATTCGAACTTACTTTTTTTGTATATACAACATGTATTCATGATTTTAGCGTTTATTTAGCTTGAATACACTTGGTTTTTCCAAATTTACAATGTCATTTGTATGAATATCATTTGGCTCATTTTCACATAGTTCCACATGTTCTAGGTGTGATGATTTTGATTTCAATTAAACTTGAATTGATGTTGTTAAAACATGAAAACATGTTGTTAGAGCAAAGAATAACTTGGTTATACCATGATTTATGTGATTAAACTATAGTTTAAATGCTTTTGGCACGATGTCACAATGTTATGACTTGTACGATCAATCCGTATTCGAACTTACTTTTTTTGTATATACAACATGTATTCATGATTTTAGCGTTTATTTAGCTTGAATACACTTGGTTTTTCCAAATTTATAATGTCATTTGTATGAATATCATTTGGCTCATTTTCACATAGTTCCACATGTTCTAGGTGTGATGATTTTGATTTCAATTAAACTTAAATTGATATTGTTAAAACATGAAAACATGTTGTTAGAGCAAAGAATAACTTTGTTATTATATGATTTATGTGATTAAACTATGATTTAAATGCTTTTGGCACGATGTCACAATGTTATGACTTGTACAATCAATCCGTTTTCGAACTTACTTTTTTTGTATATACAACATGTATTCGTGATTTTAGCGTTTATTTACTTTGAATACACTTGGTTTTTCCAAATTTTCAATGTCATTTTTATGAATATCATTTGGCTCATTTTCACATAGTTCCACATGTTCTAGGTGTGATTATTTTGATTTCAATTAAACTTGAATTGATGTTGTTAAAACATGAAAACATGTTGTTAGAGCAAATAATAACTTGGTTATACCATGATTTATGTGATTAAACTATAGTTTAAATGCTTTTGTCACGATGTCACAATGTTATTACTTGTACAATCAATCCGTTTTCGAACTTACTTTTTTTGTATATACAACATGTATTTATGATTTTAGCGTTCATTTAGCTTGAATACACTTGGTTTTTCCAAATTTTCAATGTCATTTTTATGAATATCATTTGGCTCATTTTAACATAGTTCCACATGTTCTAGGTGTGATGATTTTGATTTCAATTAAACTTAAATTGATATTGTTAAAACATGAAAACATGTTGTTAGAGCAAAGAATAACTTGGTTATGCCATGATTTATGTGATTAAACTATAGTTTAAATGCTTTTGTCACGATGTCACAATGTTATTACTTGTACAATCAATCCGTTTTCGAACTTACTTTTTTTGTATATACAACATGTATTTATGATTTTAGCGTTCATTTAGCTTGAATACACTTGGTTTTTCCAAATTTTCAATGTCATTTTTATGAATATCATTTGGCTCATTTTAACATAGTTCCACATGTTCTAGGTGTGATGATTTTGATTTCAATTAAACTTGAATTGATGTTGTTAAAACATGAAAACATGTTGTTAGAGCAAAGAATAACTTGGTTATGCCATGATTTATGTGATTAAACTATAGTTTAAATGCTTTTGGCACGATGTCACAATGTTATTACTTGTACAATCAATCCGTTTTCGAACTTACTTTTTTTGTATATACAACATGTATTCGTGATTTTATCGTTTATTTAGTTTGAATACACTTGGCATTACCAATTTTACAACCTCATTTGTATGAATATGATTTGGCTCATATTTTACATAGTTCCACAAGATCTAGGTGTGATGATTTTGATTTCAATTAAACTTGAATTGATGTTGTTAAAATATGAAAACATGTTTTTAGAACAATGAAAAACTTGGTTATACCATGATTTATGTGATTAAATTATAGTTTAAATGTTTTTGCCATGAAGTCACAATGTTATGACTTGTACGATCATTCCGTATTCGAACTTACTTTTTTTGTATATACAATATGTATTTATGATTTTAGCGTTTATTTAGCTTGAATACACTTGGTTTTTTAAAATTTACAATGTCATTTGTATGAATATCATTTGGCTAATTTTCACATAGTTCCACATGTTCTAGGTGTGATGATTTTGATTTCAATTAAACTTGAATTGATGTTGTTAAAACATGAAAACATGTTGTTAGAACAAAGAATAACTTGGTTATACCATGATTTATGTGATTAAATTATAGTTTAAATGCTTTTGGCATGAAGTCACAATGTTATGACTTGTACGATCATTCCGTATTCGAACTTACTTTTATTGTATATACAACATGTATTCATGATTTTAGCGTTTTTTTAGTATGAATACACTTGGATTTTCAATATTTACAACCTCATTTGTATGATATCATTTGGCTCATTTTCACATAGTTCCACATGTTCTAGGTGTGATGATTTTGATTTCAATTAAACTTGAATTGATGTTGTTAAAACATGAAAACATGTTGTTAGAACAAAGAGTAACTTGGTTATACCATGATTTATGTGATTAAATTATAGTTTAAATGCTTTTGGCATGAAGTCACAATGTTATGACTTGTACGATCAATCCGTATTCGAACTTACTTTTTTTGTATATACAACATGTATTCATGATTTTAGCGTTTATTTAGCTTGAATACACTTGGTTTTTCCAAATTTACAATGTCATTTGTATGAATATCATTTGGCTCATTTTCACATAGTTCCACATGTTCTAGGTGTGATGATTTTGATTTCAATTAAACTTGAATTGATGTTGTTAAAACATGAAAACATGTTGTTAGAGCACAGAATAACTTGGTTATACCATGATTTATGTAATTAAACTATAGTTTAAATGCTTTTGGCACGATGTCACAATGTTATGACTTGTACAATCAATCCGTTTTCGAACTTACTTTTTTTGTATATACAACATGTATTCGTGATTTTAGCGTTTATTTAGTTTGAATACACTTGGCTTTACCAATTTTACAACCTCATTTGTATGAATATGATTTGGCTCATATTTCTCATAGTTCCACAAGATCTAGGTGTGATGATTTTGAATTCAATTATACTTGAATTGATGTTGTTAAAACATGAAAACATGTTGTTAGAACAAAGAATAACTTGGTTATATCCTGATTTATGTGATTAAACTATAGTTTAAATGTTTTTGGCATGAAACCACAATGTTATGACTTGTACGATCAATCCGTATTCGAGCTTACTTTTTTTGTATATACAACATGTATTCATGATTTTAGCGTTTATTTACCTTGAATACACTTAGTTTTTCCAAATTTACAATGTCATTTGTATGAATATCATTTGGCTCATTTTCACATAGTTCCACATGTTCTAGGTGTGATGATTTTGAGATCAATTAAACTTTAATTGATGTTGTTAAAACATGAAAACATGTTGTTAGAGCACAGAATAACTTGGTTATACCATGATTTATGTGATTAAACTATAGTTTAAATGCTTTTGGCACGATGTCACAATGTTATGACTTGTACAATCAATCCGTTTTCGAACTTACTTTTTTTGTATATACAACATGTATTCGTGATTTTAGCGTTTATTTAGTTTGAATACACTTGGCTTTACCAATTTTACAAACTCATTTGTATGAATATGATTTGGCTCATATTTCACATAGTTCCACAAGATCTAGGTGTGATGATTTTGATTTCAATTATACTTGAATTGATGTTGTTAAAACATGAAAACATGTTGTTAGAGCACAGAATAACTTGGTTATACCATGATTTATGTGATTAAACTATAGTTTAAATGCTTTTGGCACGATGTCACAATGTTATGACTTGTACAATCAATCCGTTTTCGAACTTACTTTTTTTGTATATACAACATGTATTCGTGATTTTAGCGTTTATTTAGTTTGAATACACTTGGCTTTACCAATTTTACAACCTCATTTGTATGAATATGATTTGGCTCATATTTCACATAGTTCCACAAGATCTAGGTGTGATGATTTTGATTTCAATTAAACTTGAATTGATGTTGTTATAACATGAAAACATGTTGTTTGAAGAAAGAATAGCTTGGTTATACCATGATTTATGTGATTAAACTATAGTTTAAATGCTTTTGGCATGAAGTCACAATCTTATGACTTGAACGATCATTCCGTATTCGAACTTACTTTTTTTGTATATACAACATGTATTCGTGATTTTGCGTTTATTTTGTTTGAATACACTTGGCTTTAGCAAATTTACAATGTCATTTGTATGAATATGATTTTTCTCATTTTTCACATAGTTCCACAAGACCTAGGTGTAATGCTTTTGATTTCAATTAAACTTGAATTGATGTTGTTATAACATGAAAACATGTTGTTTGAAGAAAGAATAGCTTGGTTATACCATGATTTATGTGATTAAACTATAGTTTAAATGCTTTTGGCATGAAGTCACAATCTTATGACTTGAACGATCATTCCGTATTCGAACTTACTTTTTTTGTATATACAACATGTATTCGTGATTTTAGCGTTTATTTAGCTTGAATACACTTGGTTTTTCCAAATTTACAATGTCATTTGTATGAATATCTTTTGGCTCATTTTCACATAGTTCCATATGTTTTAGGTGTGATGATTTTGATTTCAATTTAACTTGAATTGATGTTTTTAAAACTTGAAAACATATTGTTAGAACAAAGAATGACTTGGTTATACCATAATTTTTGTGATTAAACTATAGTTTAAATGCTTTTGGCATGAAGTCTCAATGTTATGACTTGTACGATCATTACGTATTCGAACTTACTTTTTTTGTATATACAATATGTATTCGAGATGTTGGCGTTTATTTAGTTTGAATACACTTTTTTTTACCAAATTTAAAATGTCATTTGTATTAATATGATTTGTCTCATTTTCACATAGTTCCACATAATCTAGGTGCGATGATTTTGATTTCAATTAAACTTGAATTGATGTTGTTAGAACAAAGAATAACTTGGTTATACCATGATTTATGTGATTAAACTATAGTTTAAATGCTTTTGGCATGAAGTCACAATGTTATGACTTGTACGATCATTCCGTATTCGAACTTACTTTTTTTGTATATAAAACATGTATTCGTGATGTTAGCGTTTACTTAGTTTGAATACACTTGGTTTTACCAAATTTACAATGTCATTTGTATGAATATCATTTGGCTCATTTTCACATAGTTCTACATGTTCTACGTGTGATTATTTTGATTTTAATTTAACTTGAATTGATTTTGTTAGAACAAAGAATAACTTGGTTATACCATGATTTATGTGATTAAACTATAGTTTAAATGCTTTTTGCACGAAGTCACAATGTTATGACTTGTACGATCATTCCGTATTCGAACTTACATTTTTTGTATATACAACATGTATTCGAGCTGTTAGCGTTTATTTAGTTTGAATACACTAGGTTTTACCAAATTTACAACGTCATTTGTATGAATATGATTTGGCTAATTGTTCACATGGTTCCACATTATCTAGGTGTGATGAATTCATTGCAATTATACTTGAATTGATGTTGTTAATACATGCAAATATGTTGTTAGAACATAGAATAACTTGTTTCTACCATGATTTATGTGATTAAACTATAGTTTAAATGCTTTTTGCATGAAGTCACAATGTTATGACTTGTACGATCATTCCGAATTCGCAGTTACTTTTTTTGTATATACAACATGTATTCGTGATGTTAGCGTTTATTTAGTTTGAATACGCTTGGTTTTACCATATTTACAATGTCATTTGTATGAATATGATTTGTCTCATTTTACACATAGTTCCACATGACCTAGGTGTGATGATTTTGATTTCAATTAAACTTGAAATGATGTTGATAAAACATGAAAACATGTTGTTAGAAGAAAGAATAGCTTGGTTATACCATGATTTATGTGATTAAACTATAGTTTAAATGCTTTTTGCATGAAGTCACAATG
>RWGZ01001300.1:0-75576 GCA_009725065.1 Utricularia reniformis | reverse complement strand
TGTCTATGAATGTCATCTCGTATGGTCACCAGAGCTGCGCTGACGGCAACTTCGGATACCGCAAGATATAACCCCAAAGGTTCATCACAAGTTGGACTTACCATCACCGGGGGAGTGCTTAAATATGTCTTTTGCTCAGAGAAGGCCCGATCGCATTCAACGGTCCAATCCATATGGCTTGCTTTTCTTAGCACTCTGAAAAAGGGTAAGGCCCGATCTGTGGATTTCGAAATAAACCTGCTCAGCGCGGCTAGTCGGCCAGTAAGCCTTTGAAATTCTCTTTTGTTTCTCGGAGGTTGCATATCAATGATAGCAACCTAGAATTGATGTGATTTATGTGATTAAACTATAAATTTAATGCGTTTGGCATGAAGTATTCGTGATGTTAGCATTTATTTTGTTTGAATACACTTGGTTTTACCAAATTTACAATGTAATTTGTATGAATATGATTTGACTCATTTTTCACATAGTTCTACATGTTTTAGGTGTGATGATTTTGATTTCAGTTAAACTTAAATTGATGTTGTTAAAACATGAAAACATGTTTTAGAACATATAATAACTTGGTTATACCATGATTTATGTGATTCAAATATAGTTTAAATGCTTTTGGCATGAAGTCAGTTGTTACTACTTTTATGATCATTCCGTTTTCGAACTTACTTTTTTTGTATATACAACATGTATTCGTGATGTAAACGTTTATTTCGTTTGAATACACTTGGTTTTACCAAATTTACAATGTAATTTGTATGATAACGATTTGACTCATTTTTCATATAGTTACACATATTCGAGGTGTGATGATTTTGATTTCAATTTAACTTGAATTGATGTTGTTAAGACATGAAAACATGTTGTTAGAACAAATAATAACTTGGTTATACCATGATTTATGTGATTCAACTATAGATTACATGCTATTGGAATGAAGTCACGTTGTTATTACTTGTACAATCATTACGTTTTCGAACTTACTTTTTTTGTATATACAACATGTACTTGTGATGTTAGCGTTTATTTAGTTTGAATACACTTGGTTTTACCAAATTTACAATGTTATGTGTACGAATATCATTTGACTCATTCTTCATATAGTTCCACAGTTTTAGGTGTGATGATTTTGATTTCAATTAATCTTGAATTAATGTTGTTAAAACATGAAAACATGTTGTTAGAACAAAAAATAACTTGGTTATAAAATGATTTATGTGATTAAAGTATAGTTTAAATGCTTTTGGCATGAAGTCACGTTTTTATGACTTGTACGATCATTCCGTTTTCGAACTTACTTTTTTTGTATATACAACATATATTCGTGATGTTAGCATTTGTCTAGTTTGAATACGTTTGGTTTTACCAAATTTACAATGTCAATGGTATGAATAACATTTGGCTCATTTTTAACATAGTTTCACATGTTCTATGTGTGATGATTTTGATTTCAATTTAACTTGAATTGATGTTGTTATAACATGAAAACATGATGTTTGAACAAATAATAACTTAGTTATACCACGATTTATATGATTAAACTATAGTTTAAATGCTTTTGTCATGAAGTAACGTTATTATTACTTGTACGGTCATTACGTTTCGTACTTACTTTTTTTGTATATACAACATGTATTCGTGATGTTAACGTTTATTTAGTTTGAATACACTTGGTTTTACCAAATTTACAATGTAATTTGTATGATAATGATTTGACTCATTTTTCACATTGTTCCACATTTCTAGGTGTGATGATTTTGATTTCAATTAAACTTGAATTGATGTTGTTAAAACATGAAAACATGTTGTTAGAACAAAGAATAACTTGGTTATAAATGATTTATGTGATCAAAGTATAGTTTAAATGCTTTTGGCATTAAGTCACGTTTTTATGACTTGTACGATCATTCCGTTTTCGAACTTACTTTTTTTGTATATACAACATATATTCGTTATGTTAGCATTTGTCTAGTTTGAATACATTTGGTTTTGCCAAATTTACAATGTCAATGGTATGAATAACATTTGGCTCATTTTTAACATATCACATTTTCTGTGTGTGATGATTTTGATTTCAATTTAACTTGAATGGATGTTGTTATTACATGAAAACATGTTGTTAGAACAAATAATAACTTGGTTATACCATGATTTATGTGATTAAAATATAGTTTAAATGCATTTGGCATGAATTCACGTTTTTATGACTTGTATAACATGTATACAAGTCAATGTTTTTATATATACAACATGTATTCGTGATGTTAGCGTTTATTTAGTTTGAATACACTTGGTTTTACCAAATTTACAATGTAATTTGTATGAATATGATTTGGCTCATTTTCACATAGTTCCACATGTTCTAGGTGTGATGATTTTGATTTCAATTAAACTTAAATTGATGTTGTTAAAACATGAGAACATGTTGTTATAACATATAAGAACTTTGTTATACCATGATTTATGTGATTAAACTATAATTTAAATGCTTTTGGCATGAAGTCAGTTAATATTAGTTGTACGATCATTCCGTTTTCGAATTTACTTTTTTTGTATACACAACGTGTATTCATGGTGTTAGCGTTTATTTAGTTTGAATACACTTGGTTTACCAAATTTACAATGTCATGTTTATGAATATCATTTGACTCATTCTACACATAGTTTACATGTTCTAGGTGTCATGATTTTGATTTCAATTAAACTTGAATTGATGTTGTTAAAACATGAAAGCATGTTGTTAGAACAAAGAATAACTTGGTTATACCATCATTTATGTGATTAAACTATAGTTTAAATGTGATCTAGTCTAAAAATATTTTGGGTATTTATTTTTAGATCAGTCAATTTTTTAATTATTCGGAATTCAGTTTATGTACGGACACGAGCGATATACGAGGTTGGGCCCACAATGTGTGAGCTTACGTCCTCGGGAGTGCGATGCTCTACCTTGGTTTCCACTATAATAATCAAGTGATACAAATACAATGAGATGAAAATGATAATACGGGCAAAAAAGCTCGAAAAACGATCGAAAACACTCAGTAGGGCTCGAAAAGCTGGCAGCCGCGTGTTGTGGGCATCAACTCGCAGGAAACACTGTTCCAGCAACAAGTCGCGATTGGAATAGTGCAGAATCGATAAGTCGCGACTGGAATAGTTCAGAGTCGATAAGTCTCGACTGTAATAGTGCATAGTCGATAAGTCTCGACTGGAATAGTGCAGAGTCGATAAGTCACGACTAGAATAGTGCAGAGTCGATAAGTCTCGACTGTAATAATGCAGAGTCGATAAGTCTCGACTACGTGCGATAAGTCGCGACTACGTGCGATAAGTCACGACCCTAGAGCACAGAAAGGTGAAGTCTTGCCTTGGGAAGCGTGATAATGGTCTGAACCCGTCCAAATGCACCGGACCTTGTATTTATAGAGAAATTCAGCCCAACTTTACTTATTTGAGCCCATAAGCCTAATTACTTCACTTAGCCCAAAATATTTAAATAACCTCCAATTGTAGTATATTAAATGCCATACTGATCCCGAAGTTTTGGGAGCCAATCTCGGTCAAGATATTAGTCGGAAATACGACTAGAAAATACCGGAAAACCTCGTATATCAGTTTTGTGCCTCCAAACAGTGAATACGCAGCCACATAACATCGTTGCACCCCACCGATGTGCTCCCGAGTGGCAAATTACGAAAATACCCCTGGCCCCGTCCGGGGCCGAAATATCCCAAAAACATCTCAAAACACTTACAGAAGCTTTAAATGGGGCCCAGCGAGCCAGAATTGTGAGAATACCACCTGTGAATGTCTTGCGATAAAATATGAAAATACTGAAAATACAATATAACCACTTTGGACGAGCTCCCGGGTAAGGATAAATACAAGAGAATATACCCGGGTAATATCAATAGTCCCCTGGTTTTCAGATTCAGATTCTGAGTCGTAAACCATATATCAACAGCTCGTCACGAAAGCCGATTATCGTTCTGGAGCCCCGCCGAATAAATCCTTAGAATGGTTGAAATTCTCTCGTCAATACGATCGTTTTGACACTAAGTACGTCAGATTCTGAGTTTGGGTGAAAATTTCGGGATTTTTCGACTCGGGATATCGCACCTATAAATACACTGTTCGCCCCTCATAACTCATTTTCTCGCGCGGACTCCTGTACTCTCGCGACTTATGGCTGTTACTGTGCTATCCGCGACTTATCGTAGACTGAACTCTCGCGACTTATCGCGCCTTTGCGCTTCTCGCGACATATCGTAAAACTGCTTCTCGCCACGATAACTCGCGACTACCTCAACAGACGTACCTCCATCACTCGCGAGTACTGTACTACTCGCGACTAAACTTCAATAAGTCGCGACTCTTGGACGAGACTGATAACTATAACCCGCGAACACTGTGCTTTTCGCGACGATAACTCGCGACTTTGTTGAATCAACCATACAGCCAACAACTCGCGAGTACTGTACAACTCGCGACGAATCTTCCACAAGTCGCGACTAAGGACTTAAACAATAATTCTCGCGACTTTTCGACAATAACTCGCGAGACACTTAGTAAAATTTGTAAAAATAATTTCAAAAAATAAATTTGAATTAAATTTACCAATGACTTCCGATCGCACCGAATCCTCGGGCTCCACTACTTCATCCTCAAATCATTCGGACTCCTCATCCGGTTCGGGGAGTTTCGATTCGATCACAGCCCCTTTTCCTCCTTGCCTTTCCACAATAAACTCTCATTTTTTTGAGAGGATCACTCGTCGTGAAAACACCCTCGGCCCTCAAAGCTCCGCGATTAAAGCCCTCAAATCCTATAACCAACCTTATAGCATGCTTGCTCGGAAGTGGACATTGATTCTTGAACAGTATTATCTCCCTTCCGACTGTGTCTTCTACCAACCTGAGTCTACTGACCGTCTTTTGACACCTCCGATCGCCACCCACACTGTTTCTTTTGAATACTTAGAATGTGGCCTTCGTTTCCCTCTTCATCCTTTCCTTGTAGAATTGCTCTCGCATCTACAAATTCATCTTTTCCAACTGAACTCTAATTCAATTTCTCTTGTTGTCGCCTTCATAATATTCATGGAGGTGAATTCTATTCCTTTGACCATAGACCTTTTCTTTCAAATCTTCCACATTAGTACTGCCGTCAATTTTGGTGCCCATGGCTGTATATTTTTCCGCCCGAGGCACAAGACAAGCCCGTTCCCTTTTTCTACTCCCAACTCCAATCACGACTGGAAGAGACACTTCTTTTTTGTCTGCGGTGTGGGGGATACGAGGCTGTCTCCTCTGAGTCTTCCTTGGCGGTTCCCGGTTGAAGGGGAACCATTTTTTCATGAAGCCTACGGCCCTCTTCCTCGGACGCCCCTTCCGAGACCTCTGAGGAAGGCACTCCTCGATTGCGTTAGGTCCGACGGCGCTGACTGGACCGTGAAGACCTTATTCTACGCCCCGATCCTGGTTGCTTTCAACCTCCTTCCGGTCCCTCCCCATTTTAGTAGAGAGCTACTAGGTATCTGAACCGTATATTCATATCGGGGCTAAACTTGATATTCGATAGGAAAGAACCTTAGGAACTTGATTTAACTTGTTCAAAATTTCCATTTCGCGTTTCTCACTTAACTTACTTGTCTTGCAGATAAAATAATGGCTCCAGCTAAAGATCCAACAAAGAAGGGGGACCGGCTGAACTTCCTCCGTGACCTACTTGCGGAGGATGATGAGCTCATCTTCGACGCGCCACCGGGGACTCGAAACCGAACTGTCGCGGCCGAGCTGGCGTCAAGTTTACGAGATGCGGCATCCCCGACTGGGGAAATAAGATGCGACACTCCTCCACCACCACAACCTGCTGCAACGGTGGCCAATACCGAGCCGGTAAACGAGGAGCCGGCTGCAGCAATTACTGAGAGTCCCGAAGACCTAATCCCCTTGTCTCGGCGATTAGAGTACGCTATTGAGGAGCCCACCCCCGATGAAGGCATGTACGACTTTGCCGAAACCTTAGTGGATATCATCGGGGACGACGAGGAGGGCGAGATTAGCGAGGACCAACCGATGGACCCGGTGGTGGAGGAAATATGCCAAAAAACACGTCCGGAGGGAGAGACCAGCCAAGGCGCCAGTCCTGACAAGGGGAATAGACCAACGGAGGGTCCCACCGTCTTGGAGATCGCGGAACCCATCAGAAAAAGTGGGTTAACCGCTGAATTTATCGATGCCTTCCGTACACATGATATCCCAAGACTGACGGTTAAGGAATGGCTCGATATGGGACGCCGGGCCGGTTTCGTGTTGATAAATGACGGGCTCACCTTTCGAATTCCGAGAGGTGACAACGTATCGAGTCGGCCGGCCCTGGCATATATGGAGCGCAACCCGGAGTTGCCGCCTCGTGGTCGGGATGACCACACGGTGTTTACCGACGTTGGTCGGTTAATGAGTCATCCGCGACGATGTGTCGCGCTATTGGGGAGGTTCGTTGCGACACTAGCATTTACTCCTGTATAACTTTATCTCTTACGTCGTATGTACTAACCATTCTTATTTTCATTTCAGATGGATCGGACGATAATCGAGTTGGGCACCGCAACTGCAGTAGGGGAATACTGTATGCTTAGACACTCGGAGCACGACTCTCCGGATATTATCGGAGAGCAGACGAAATAGACGGCGGAGAAGCTGATGCAGAATGAGCGAGATAAGCATGCCCAGGAGATGGCAGCACTCCGAGAAGATCATAGCAAAGCAATTGAGTCTTTGCTTCGAGCTCACAGCAGCGAGCTGACGGAGAATTCAGCTTTTCATATTGGGCAAAGGCACGCCCTAGAGCAATCCATAGAAACCCTCAAGGTCAACGAGAAGTACGCACAGGACAAGCTGAAGAAAACCCGAGAGCAAACTGAGGAGAAGCTGAGGAAGGCCAAAGAGGAAAAAGCGGCTGATAAGAAAGCTCTCGGGAAAGCCACGGAGGAGGTTAAAGAGTTAAAAGCAAGGAATGAAGGCCTCCAATCCGTCACTGATCGACTCCGGGCACGAATCACCAAGTTGCCGTCCCAGATCAACGACTGCTTCCGAAAGTTAATATGGGAGTACACAGTACACTCCCCTACTTTCCGGAATCTGGGGGCGGTGGCCCATGCCAAGTCGAATGTCTTGCACTTCTTACCAGGGAGTGTCCAGACACAGAGAATCCTGGGCATATCCCTGACCGCTGAGGAGAAAAAGAAACTCGATCCCAAGCTCAATGGGAAGTTCGAGCCTATACCCGGTGAGGACATGCTGGATTGCTCACATGATCCGTTCGGGGCGCTACACTTTAGCTTGGATGAATATCTTCACCAGAAACTTTACTCGGAGGATATCGAGACGGAAGAGGGCCC
The DNA here is from genome assembly GCA_009725065.1 of Utricularia reniformis. Taxonomy (NCBI): domain Eukaryota; kingdom Viridiplantae; phylum Streptophyta; class Magnoliopsida; order Lamiales; family Lentibulariaceae; genus Utricularia; species Utricularia reniformis. The sequence goes on along the minus strand of RWGZ01001300.1, from coordinate 68,174 downwards.
ATCTCCGGATGCGTTTAGGAGGTTGGCTACTTTATTCCCGGAGCCAATGGGCCCCATCGTGGCGGAGCTCCTGAAAGATGACGATGTAATGGCGGCGTATGATCCTCAATTATATACCCCCGCTAGTGTGACTGGAGCTCGGGAGCGCCACGAAGATGAAATGGCGAGGTTCGCAGCCGCCAACCCTCCATGCTCCCAAAAAATAAAGCTGGTGAAAAAGCGCTCCAGCGGGCGTGGTGAAGGCTCAGGCTCTCAGAAGAAGAATAAATAAACTTCTATATATGATTTCTTCAATTTTTGTATTCTCTCCTCATTTTGTATTCCCCATGTGTATAAAATTCTTTTTTGTTTTCTTTTCAATTTCTCACTGTAATTCAATAATCACATAACTCTGAATAATCCTTCTTCTCTTCTTTTCAACTTAATTTATCGCAACATTCTTCAAGGAATATATAACACGAATAATTCAATCCAAGAAATACGCTTCCGAGATAATAAGAATCTGCCTGAATCTCAAGTAGGAAGGCTCAATAATAACGCATATAATCAGAATAGTGATCCGTAAGAGTCCCCAGTGTAGCGAGGCTTGAATAAGTCGGCGATAACACCAAGGCGAATGCCTATTTCAAATGAGAAGATACCAAAAATGAATCCACTGCTCTGCATTTACAAATATATCTTCGCCACCAGTATATGCTTACGCCCGGGGCCATCACACACTCGCCGTCGGTATATACTTGCACCCGGGGCCATCACACTCTCGCCACCGGTATATACTTGCACCCGGGGCCATCACACTCTCGCCACCGGTATATACTTGCAACCAGGGCCATCGCACTCTCGCCACCGATATATACTTGCACCCAGGGCCATCACACTTTCGACCCGTTCATAAAACGGTGTCATTCGGCCCGTCCATAAGACGGTGCCATCGCACTCTCGACCCGTTCATAAAACGGTGTCATTTGTCCCGTCCATAAGACCGTGCCATGCGGAAGTGGACCAACCTCCGACGAGGGCGCGACCCTCGTCGGCGTGTCATGGAGGAGTCAGGTATATACTTGCACCCTGATTTGCCACGGAAATATACATCACAACAAACATGCCTCTTAACATATTCCAACAGTCATTATGTATAGACGGTTCTGCAGCGGATAGGAAGATTTGCCACGTTCATAATATTTTGACACAGTATTTAATTTGACGAGTTTAAAAATGATCGACTATAAGACAGGTGGTACATTGCGTTTCTAATCTAACTTATTTAATTTATTCTATCCTCCTTCGTACTAAAACGCAATGAACCTACTCCTATCTTACCAGTCCCCTAGTCGATTGAATTGATGTCGTCAAAAAAGATACTTAAAAAATTAGAGAATGACCACAAAAAAGAGGGGAAATTTTTATTTTCATAAAGATCGATGAGTCACGTCTATACATAATAATTGCGCAAATTGGAAATATGCCAAGTCCGTGGCAGCTCCTCCCCGGTCATATTTGCGATTTTGTACGTTCCTTCCTTCACTACGGCCGTTACTCTGTACGGTCCTTCCCACTTTCGATCCAACTTGCCAATATGCTTTGAGACTTCCACTTTCTTAAGAATCAAGTCTCCAACTTTTAACAACATAGGTCGAACGCCTTTGTCGTTCTTCTTAGCCATCCGCCTTTTACATACCTCCATTCGTATTGCGGCTCTATCGCGGATATCATCAATACAGTGAATGTAATAGCCGAGAAAAAGGTATGTCGAAACAAAATAGTAGGGAATGTAACGGTAAAGTCTAGACGATAGATAATGAGAGATACGGGAACGAAAGAACGTAAAAGGGAACGAAGAATAGAAAAGTAAAGAAAAAGATAAAGGAGGGGTCAAANAATTGATGGCCTTATGGTATCAATTCTCGTTAGTTATAATCGGGCAATCTCAGATATTACAGAAATTGAAAAATGATACCCTACCAAGAGACTATTGGCTCGAAAATCCATCATTTAGGCTTAATCATTTGCACATATATTTACTTGATGATGGATCGTTTTCATGGTTTTCATTAAAAGAAATGATTAGAGTAGCCAAATATTCACCATATGGTATGAATTCAACTTAATTCTTCTACGACTGGTGACTCACAGTTATGATCAAAGTGATCGAAAAAGTATCCAACATCAAAGGATATTCTGGATAAAATGTTTGTCGTATAAGGACATTTAATGACACCGATATTTGCCCATTTGATGATTAACAAATCTCATGTTTGGTACCTTCGATAGCTTACGACACGACGGTTTGTTTATTGGTGAATGAGCAAATCTATTCAGAAAAATTCTCGATAAATATTGTAAAGCGGCATACGAAGTGGATTTGTTTCGGACAGATATAGAGAAAGACGTTTGTCTCGCCCATAGCACAAAATAGTCATTTGATAAGTTGTGATAACTGCCTCACATGAAGAGGTATCTTTGTCTCGAACAATATTGTGTCATTCGCCCGTTCTCCGAATGTCAAGTGGATAAGTCAAAGAGATAGAATCAAGTTATTGTTGGGCACGTGTTTATGTCAGCGATGAACATGATGAACATATGTTAAGTGGATTTTCCTGTATTTTTATTTCGTATAAATGGTTTATGCGACTTTTTATGCAATCGTATCTAAAAGAGACAGCAAGTCGTCATTTCGCCTTAAAGTTGGGAACTCAATTCCAAATTCAAACGTTGTTCTTCATGTTTAAACATATGACCTTGTTTATTTCAACGGCCCTTACTAAGAAAGCACGCATGCTATATAGGCGAAAGCCTTTACGGTAGCCGACAATTGTAAATTAGTGGGAATGACAAAGGAATAAGTATCAACATCCTAACAAAGGCGGCAGAGTGATTTTCTTCCTAGAAGATGTGGATATCTCATGCTGGAAAAAATATATGAGCTCGATGTTTTGTGGAAAAAATATATGAGCTCGGTGTTTCGTGGAAAAAAATATATGACGCTGGAAAAAATATACGATGGTAACAGGATTGAATTATAGAGTTAAGGAGTCGAGCGAACCCTCAAAGTTATGAAAAGCGGAACTTTGACTAAGAAAAAAGCGAGAGCCCCAAGGCGAAACTAAAACCTCTTGATGACAGTTGCGAAATATTTTCTAAGTTCGATCGAGTGAAACTAACAAATCGAAACGATGCATCATATATTCAGTCAATATTGAAGCGCACTAGTATGCAAAGTAAAAAGTGATACGTATAAGAGCATGCACTCCAAGTTGAAGAAGCGTGAAATTCTCAATTCATCTCGAAATCTGATTCCGTTAGTAATAACAAGATGACTTTGACCTTATTCATGGTATTGTTAAAAGTTTATGAACTAGTTCTGGATTTCTAGACGAGCTGATATAATGTGGTTTACGACTCAGAATCTGAATCTGAAAACCAGGGGACTATTGATATTGCCCGAGGTTATTTATGTAATTATGTTAACCTCGGGGCTCGTCCGACGTGGCTACGGGGTATTTTCGATATTTTTATATGTCTATCGCGAGGCGTTCTCGAGGGTATTCTCGTGATTCAGGCATGCTGGACCCCATATAAGGCTTCTGTAAGTGTTTTGAGATGTTTCGGGCTATTCCGGCCCCGGACGGGGCCAGGGGTATTTTCGTAATTTGCCACCCGGGAGCACATCGGCGGGGTGCAGTGATGATATGTGGCTGCGTATTCACTGTTTGGAGGCAAAGAACTGATATACGAGATTTTCCGGTATTTTCTCACCGCATTTCCGACTAAACTCTCGACCGGGATGTAGTCCAGAAGTTTAGTGGCGCTGTGACACTTATTATGGATTAATTGGATATTTTCTAAGTAAGTTGGGCTAATTTGACTAAGATTGGGCTTTTGGACCTTAAGTTCACTTATTGGGCCGAGTTTTTCTATAAATACAAGACCCTAGGCCCCAGAAAAGGGTTCAGACTCTTGGCACGCTTCCCAAAGCTCCCGGTTTCGCCACTTTTTGCCCCACTCGCGACTTTTTGATCCAAAAGTCGCGAATCCCTCATCTTCAAGGCCACACTCGCGACTTTTTGCACCAAAAGTCGCGAGAGCATGTGTTCATTGTTGTATTTGCGAGNTTGTTAGAACAAAGAATAACTTTGTTATACCATGATTTATGTGATTAAACTATAGTTTAAATGCTTTTGGCATTAAGTCACAATGTTATGACTTGTACGATCATTCCGTATTCGAACTTACTTATTTTGTATATACAATATGTATTCGTGATTTTAGCGTTTATTTAGTTTAAATACACTTGGTTTTAACAAATTTACAATGTCATTTGTATGAATATGATTTGGCTCATTTTCACCTAGTTCCACATGTTGTAGGTGTGATGATTTTGATTTCAATTAAACTTGAATTGATGTTGTTAAAACATGAAAACATGTTGTTACAACAAAGAATAACTTGGTTATACCATTGATATTACCCGGGTATATTCTCTTGTATTTATCCTTACCCCGGGGCTCGTCCGACGTGGTTATGTAGTATTTTCGTTATTTCATATTTTATCACAAGCCATTCCTAGGGGGTATTGTTGTAATTGAGGCTCGTTGGGCCCCGTATAATGTTTTTGTATGTGTTTTGAGATGTTTTGAGTTATCCCGGCCCCGGAATGGGCCAGGGGTAATTTCGTAATTTTCCACCCGGTAACACATCGGTCGGGTGCAATGATGTTATGTGGCTGCGTATTCTCTGCTTGGAGGCAAAAAACTAATTTACGAGGTTTTCCGGTATTTCCTCATCGTATTTCCGACTAATATCTTGATCGGGATTAGTTCCCGAAACTTCGGTATCAGCATGAAATGTATTATATTATAATTGACGGTTATATAAGTGTTTTGGGCTAAGTGAAGTAAACTAGGCTTATGGGCTCAAGTAAGCGAAGTTGGGCTGGATTCCTATATAAATACAAGCCCTAGTGCATTTGGACAGGTTCAGACAGTTATCGCATTTCCCAAGGCAAGACTTCATTTTCCTGCACGTTGATATTACCTGGGGATGTTTTTGGTATCACGATGCCCCAGGAGCTCGTCTGACGTGGCTAGATGTTATTTTCGGTATTCTTGGTATTCTCGTCAATTTACGTCATTCTATGGTTTTGGGGGTATTCTCGTAATTTGGACTTCCCGGGAGTAAATATTTGCATCTGACTATCGTTTCTGGCAATCTCAGGCAAGATCGTCCCCAGACGGGGTCGAAGGGTATTTTCATAATTTGGCACCCGAGGAGCATGCCGGTTAGTTGTGGCGATATTTTTGGCTGTATATTCGACATTTGGAAGCAATGAATTATTTTACAAGGTTCTCCGATATTTTCTCATCGATATTTCTGGCTAATTCTCGATCCAGACACATTTCCGAAGTTCTATTGCGGAATGACATTTGTTCTAATTTAATTGAATATTATTTAGGTGCCTTTGGCTAATCCAATGAAATTGGGCTCCTGGGCCTGAAACTTATTAATTGGGCTGGATTTCTCTATAAATAGGAGCTCCAAATATTAATCCAGCGGATACGGATCCTTCGGGCATGCTTTATTCAAATCAATAAAATCAATTCAAACTCTCCAGCCACCGCTCCACTTTGGGACCACCACTGGATTCGCGACCCAATCCGTGTATCTAACAAGCTCTATGAATCCTGCCTGCAGCAAACTTTCCACCTCCTCATCAATCGCCCTCTCTTTCTCAGGGGAAAACTTTCTCTTCTTCTGATGAACTGGTCGCACATATGGGTTAACATTGAGTCTATGAGAACAGACTTGGGGATCAACCCCCACATAATCCTGATAAGACCAAGCGAAAACATCTACATTATTTTGCAAAATAGAAATTACCTCCTTCTCAACCTCTGGTGACAACTCGGAACCGATCGTCACTGTCTTTTCAAGATTACGGGGAATAAAGGCACTGTTTTGATTCCCAAAGGTTCCATCTTCATATCGTTTTCTTTGAACTTCCTAAGAGACGGTCCGTCACTCGTATCAATTACTTCATCGGATGAGAATTCCACCATACAAATTGGTAACTTCGCTTTAGATCCATCCATGCCACTCCTACACATCACATTATAACAAGAGCGCGCCAGCTCTTGATCTCCCTTCATCTTCCCAACCCCTAACTGTGTTGGGAACTTCATCATCAAATGTGGTTGAGACACCACAACTCCAAATAAGTTTAAACAACTTCTCCCCAAGATCACATTATAAGGGAGTATAGGGAGATCCACCACCACAAACTCCACCATTAAAGTTCTTGATATTTCGGGATCGCCCAAAGTCACCGGCAGAAAAACAGATCCCTCAGCAGCAACAACGCTATTATTAAAACCAACTAACTTTGTATGCACGGGCTGGAGTTGGGTGGCTCCTTTCAATGTCATCTGCTCAAAAGCTACAAGAGTCAAAATATTGGTAGGAGCCCCGGAATCCACCAACACTCGTGAAACGGGATGATTAGCAATAATTGGAGAGACGACTAACGCATCATCTTGTGGGGAGAATACCCCAGATAAATCCTCCGGTCAGAAAGAGATTGTCATCCTGTCCAAATCTGTCAACTCGACCACGTTCACTTCCATAAAGCGCCCCTTTTGATGTAATGCCTGATAAGAACGTTTGCGGGCACGATTCGAATCGCCGACACTTTTTCCTCCCGCGATAGTCATGATGTTGGGGCCTAGGTTACCCCATCTTGGTTGGGCATTTTCAACGTTCAAAATAGGTTGACCCTGGTTGGGGACAACCGGAGGAGGAGGTAACACTTGCTGATTCGCGGGGGCTGGTGGGTAAGCCTCGTATTCGTACCCCTGCTGATTTCTTTGCGGCTGATGCCTGCCACGACCACGATAGTGGTTTCCTCTTCCTCCACCTCTTTGGTTTTGTCTACCACCATTAAAGAACCCTCTCTGGCCACCCCCTTGACGCTGGCCACGCTGTCCTCCATATCCGCGTCCTCTTACATTTGGACGTGGTGCATCGGCCCTTGGGAGTTTAGGTGTCGTCCCCTCCGGGACACTTATATCGATCTTTCCCATCTTAGACTCGGGTAGAACCTCTACGGTACTGAACAGTTCATCAAGCTGACCTAATTCCAGCAACCTTTCCACTTCAGACATCAATTCTCGACAATCATTCGTTGCTTGTCCAAAACTCCGATAAAAACGACAAAATACTTGGGACTCGTAAGTCCCCGGTGTTGGTTCATGCAAGGGAAGAGGATAACGAAGTGAACCTGCCTTCTTTTGCTCGATAATCGCAAAAATCTGCTCATAGTTGTATGTGGGAAACACTCACAACTTTGATTTTGCGTGCGGGACAACCTTGTCCGGCCAGCGACTTGCAACAATGTTGTGGGAACCATACGCCCGTACTTCGATTACACCATGATCTCGCAAACCTTCGTCTTCTCTGATGTATTGCGTACATCTCAGAGCCAAATCCTCCATACTTTCCGGGGGATCCCTATTCAAAGAATTACATAACGGATGCCCAGCTAGAATAAGCTGCAGCACCCCAACCTTCTCACTAACAGTGATCCGAGGTATCTTCCTACACTCGGCCTCGAAACGGGTAATTAAACCCAACAATCTTTCCGAAGAGTCATACCGCAATGCTTTCAAAGAAGTAACAGATTTCATCGGCGTATTAAATGGGGCGAAAGCCGAATAGAATTGATCCTTAAAGTCCTGATATGAAACAATCGAACGCCTTGGTAACCGATTAAACCATCGGAGGGCTGATTCCTTAAGAGAAGCGGCAAAAACGAAGCACATGGCCGCATCACTGAAATTCATCAAACTCACATGAATCTCCAAATTCGAAGTATGAGCATGCGGGTCAGTCGACCCGCGATACTGTGGGAGATCCATAGGCATTTCAATAAACTCAGAGCGAGTGGCTCCGATAATCACCGTGGAAAAAGGAGATAAAGAGTTTGAAGTGTTCCACGGACTTTGCCAAACTTCCAAAGATGGTAACGCCTTACTTCGATTACCGATGGGCTCATTAGCCCTCTCATTCTTAATATAATCTCCCTCATAAGCTGAGGTCTGATGAGTATCCCGGGTATGCTCCCCGTACACTCGTCTCCTTTCCTGGCCCAGAGTCAAGTTGGCCTCCAATTGGTTCATCCTAGCCTCGTTCTGCTCCAACTTCCCACTCATCTCCTTAAATTTTGACTCTATCAATTCTCCGATCTTTTGTAGAGTATTGCTTTGCTCTCCGGTTGCTGCAGTATTTGCTCGCGGCTCCGGAACACGACCAATATCTTCCTCTGAGGCCACATCATTAACAGGTTCAGGGGTAACATTGTTCCTCCGAGCTCTCCTTTGAGCTTCGACTTGCTCTAACTGAGCGATTAAACTACGCCTTTGCTCTTCCAAATCTTCATATGTTTCCGTCTGATCTGTAGATCTAGAGCGTGCAGGTGGCGAAAGGTGGGCATTATTACGGACCGCAACTCGGCCAATTCTTGCGAATTCATAACATTTGGATAAACATTCGCGTGATCGAGGATAAAAACTTGGTGCCCTTCCGGATGAAAACTCGCTCCGGGAGGGCCGAATAGTTACATTTTGAGTAGGGGCTCCACCAGAACTGACGATCGAGCCCCCGGTAATGCAACAAAATCATCATTAGCTTGAGGAATAGGATCCGCCTCAATTTCTTCATCAAAAATATCTTCATCAGAATTCCGAGTAGTCATGATAATAGAAATCCAAACTCAGCAATAAAGCTCTCAATGGGATAAAAATCTCGTCCCCACGGATGGCGCCAAACTGATCTAGTCTAAAAATATTTTGGGTATTTATTTTAAGATCAGTCAATTTTTAATTATTCGGAATTCAGTTTATGTGGGGACACGAGCGATATACGAGGTTGGGCCCACAATGTGTGAGCTTACGTCCTCGGGGGAGCAAAGCTCTACCTTGGTTTTCACTATGATATTCAAAGAATACAATTACAATGATGTGATAACAACAATATAGATGAGAACGGCTCGTAAAATGATCGAAAACGCTCCGTTACGACGAATCTGCCCAAAACTCGCGAGTGGGAGGGCAGCCGCGAGTTTTCGCACGAAAACTCGCGAATGACACTATTCCAACAAAGTCTCGCGAACAGTAAATCCGAACAGTAACGTATATGGTTGTCGCGAGATTCGGTGCGAAGTCTCGCGAATAGCAGCACAAGCAGGGTAGTCGCGAGAATTGGTGCGAAATCTCGCGAATAGTGTCACAAGCGGCCTGGTCGTGAGATTTGGAACGAAATCTCGCGAACAGTGTCTGAAAAACGAAGTCTAGCGATGTCGAGCGAAAATCTTGCCTTGGGAGATGCAAAAAGGGTCAGACCCCTTTTCAGTGCACTGAGTCTCATATTTATAGAGAATTCCAGCCCAGCCAACAAGTTTCAGGCCCAGGAGCCCAATTCCACTGGTTTCAGCCCAAAGTCAACATATAATATTAAAATAAACCTGAATAGATGTCTGATATAGCCCGAGGTTATTTATGTAATTTTGTTAACCTCGGGGCTCGTCCGACGTGGGTATGTGGTATTTTCGGTATTTTTATATATGTCTATCGCGAGGCGTATTCGAGGGTATTTTCGTAATTCAGGCATACTGGACCCCATATAAGGCTTCTGTAAGTGTTTTGAGATGTTTTGGGTCATTTCGGCCCCGTACGGGGCCAGGGGTATTTTCGTCATTTTTCACCCGGGAGTGCACCGATCAGGTGCAATGATGTTATATGGCTGCGTATTCGCTATCTAAAGGCAAAGGACCAATATACGAAGTTCTCGGGAAATTTCTGATCGTATTCCCGACTAATATCTTGTCCGAAGTGGTTCCCGAAGCTTCGTCATCAACATGGTATTTATTATATTGTAATTTGGAATATTTAATTTTTTTGGGCTAAGTGAATTGAACTAGGCTTATGGGCTCAAGTGAATGGTTCTTGGGCTGAATTTCACTATAAATAGGAGCCCCAAGGCATTGAGAAAGGATTCGGACTTTTATCACGCTTCACAAGGCAAACCTGACCCCAGACTCGCGACCAAACCCACCCAGCCACGACTAGACTCACCTAGTCGCGACCAGCCTGTATCCGCGACAAAACAGCACCAGNTGGGTTCAGCCCAAAGTCAACATATAATATTAAAATAAACCTGAATAGATGCCATTCCGCGATAGAACTTCGGAAATGCATTTCCATCGATAATTAGCCAAAAATAACGAGATAATACCGGAAAACCCCGTAAAATAATTCCTCGCTTCCAGTTACCGAACTTCTCAACAAGAAATGTCGCCACAACTTATCGGCACGTTCCTCGGGTGCCAAATTACGAAAATACCCTTGGCCCCGTCCGGGTCTGAATATGTCCAAAACTGCTAGAAACGTTGATCGAAAGCTCAAGCGGAGGCACGGAGTGTCCAAATTACAAAAATACACTCGAAACTATGAAGTGACGTAAATACACGAGAACATCGAGAGTACCACCTAACCACGTCAGACGAGCTCCCGGGATGTCGTAATACCAAAAATACTCCCGGGTAATATCAGATGCAAATCAACTACTCTAGCAATTGATCTATTAAGACCTCACAAAAATCGTGTCATTTTAGCTTCTCTATCTTCGTAAACATGTGCTCTAAGCATAAGAACTTTCATCTTAGTATAATATTCTTCAACTAATTTCGAGCCTTGAATTAATTCTTGCAATTTATTATGCAATTCCCTTTGATAGTGAGATGAACAAATCTTTTTCTCATAATAGCCTTCATCTCTGCCCAAGTATCAATTGGTCTATCATTATTTCTTCTCCTCATCGAAACCAATTTATCCCACCATGTAATTGCTTAATCGGTAAACTCAAGAGCGACAAGTTTAACTTTCTTCAATTCTGTGTAACTTTTGAAATCAAAATACTTGTCAACTTTAGCCTCCCATTCAAAATATATATCTGGATCATTTTTCCCTTGAAATGAAGGTATCTTCATCTTGATACTCTCTTTATCATTTTCAAAATTCTCTCTTCTTAAATTCCTATGAGTATATCGAATCCTTGCATCATTTCGATCATTTAATTCTCTATTAATTCTTTCATCAGAATGTGTAATCGCCTGATCTCTTCTTGCATTTTGAAACAACAATCTTCGATTACAACTGAGTTCATATAGTGAGTGAGCTCGGACATCTAATTGATCATTTAATAGTCGTAACTCTTGTTGCATTTCCTTCAACATAAACTTCATATTCATTTCCTCTTCATCAATAATATCTTTATCCTTTGAAGTTGACAGCACGACTTATGAAAAAAATATAAAAAACAAAAATTCTAATTGTTTTTTTTTCTCCACTCTCTTTTTTGGCATTTTTTTAAATAAACTCTCTTTGCCTTTTTCCCCTCATGTTCTAATCTAGGGTTCTTATCGAACTATTCGAACATAACCAATGATTTCAAATTGATGTGGCAAAAGGTGGTAAAAAAAAGATAGTTTTTTTTGCAAAAAGAATGAGTTTTTTCTTTGGCAAAAAGAACGGTATTTTTTTGCATATAGAAAAGTTTTTTTTTGTAAAAAGGTATATAGGTTAGGAAATAAACTAAAATATACGGGGTACTAAAAGAACAAAATACTCTTTTTTTTTTTCTTCGATTTTTTTTGTATCTTTTTTTTTGTACTACTCTTTTTTTTTGAATATTTATTTCGAAATTTTTGTTTTGTTTTTTTTTAATTTCTTTTTTTTGTAGCTTTTTTTTTGTAACTTTTTTTTTTCGAGGTTTGTTTTTTTTATGAATCAATAAGATTCGAAAGAAAGAAAATTTCTTTCTTTAAATCCATCAATTCTGAAAGAAATAACAAAAAAGAACAAGTTTGTGTTTCCTAGGCACCGATACCACTTGATGTGACCCCCGAAATTAATCAACCCGTAACCCACACCTTGATGTGACCCTCAAAGTTAGATAACCTATAACCCACAAAATATATGGAATAAAAGTAAGAAACATAAAATTGTACTCAAATAAAAAGAATGATAAAGGTGCCACACTCACAGAACATAAAAGGAATTTAGAGTGATAAATCAGGTGAACGCCACAAGATAAATCTTGATAAGTTCGGAATAGTTCATTAAAGAATCTAAGGAGGAACCCTCACACATAATCAATCAAAAGTCCCCTAATTAGAGTCTTAGAGACTTATTAATAACAAAACCTTATGAAATAAACTAATTTGACCTAATGAGTCTTATTGACGGCCTAACTTAATACCTTATATAAATTGGGCATTAATTGAACTAAACTTAATAAAATTAAAACATCTTCATGGCCCACTTCAATTCATTATCAATTAACTTTCCAATTCCATCGCTACAAGTATAACCAATCAAGTTTCCGATTGTCCATTTTGTTGGTCTCATCAATTTATGTGATTCAACTATAGTTTAAATGTTTTTGGCATGAAATCACGTTGTTATGACTTGTACGATCATTCCGTTATCGAACTTACCTTTTTTGAATATACAACATATATTCGTGATGTTAGCCTTTATTTAGTTTGACTACGCTTGGTTTACCAAATTTATAATGTCAATTGTACGAAAAACATTTGGCTCATTTTTCACATAGTTCCACATGTTCTAGGTATGATGATTTTGATTTCAATTTAACTTGAATTGATGTTGTGAAAACATGAAAACATGTTGTTAGAACAAATAAAACTTGGATATACCATGATTTATGTGATTAAACTATAGTTTAAATGCTTTTGGCATGAAGTCACGTTGTTATTACTTGTACGATCATTCCATTTTCGAACTTACATTTTTTGTATATACAACATGAATTCGTGATGTTAATGTTTATTTAGTTTAAATACACTTGGTTTTACCAAATTTACAATGTCAATTGTATGAATAACATTTGGCTCATTTTCACATAGTTTCACATGTTCTAAGTGTGATGATTTTGATTTCAATTTAACTTGAAATGATGTTGTTAAAACATGAAACATGTTGTTAGAACAAATAATAACTTGGTTATACAATGATTTATGTGATTAAACTATAGTTTAAATGCTTTTGGCATTAAGTCACGTTGTTAATACTTGTACGATCATTCCGTTTTCGAACTTATTCTTTTTATATATGCAACATGTATTCATGATGTTAGCGTTTATTTAGATTGAATACACTTGGGTTTACCAGATATACAATGTCATGTGAATGAATATCATTTCACTCATTCTTCACATAGTTCCACATGTTCTAGGTGTGATGCTTTTGATTTCAATTAATCATGAATTCATGTTGTTAAAACATCAAAACATGTTGTTAGAACAAAGAATAACTTGGTTATACAATGATTTATGTGATTAAACTATAGTGTGAATGCTTTTGGCATGAAGTCACGTTGTTATGACTAGTACGATCATTCCGTTTTCGAACTTACTTTTGTTGTATATACAACATATATTCGTTATGTTAGCGTTTATTTAGTTTGACTACGTTTGGTTTACCAAATTTATGATGTCAATTGTACGAATAACAATTGGCTCATTTTTCACATAGTTCCACATGTTCTATGTGTGATGATTTTGATTTTAATTAAACTTGAATTGATGTTGTTAAGACATGAAAACATGTTGTTAGAACAAAGAATAACTTGGTGATACCATGATTTATGTTATTAAATTATAGTTTAAATGCTTTTGGCATGAAGTCACGTTGTTATCACATGTACGATCATTCCGTTTTCGAACTTACTTTTTTTGTATATACAACATATATTCGTGATGTTAGCGTTTATTAAGTTTGACTACGCTTGGTTTACCAAATTTATAATGTCAATTGTACGAATAGCATTTGGCTCATTTTTCACATTGTTCCACATGTTCTCGGTGTGATGATTTTGATTTCAATTTAACTTGAATTGTTGTTGTGAAAACATTAAAACATGATGTTAGAACAAATATTAAGTTGGATATACCATGATTTATGTGATTAAACTCTAGTTTGAATGCTTTTGGCATGAGGTCACGTTGTTATTACTTATACGATCATTCCGTTTTCGAACTTACTTTTTTTGTATATACAACATGTATTCGTGATATTAGCATTTATTTAGTTTTGAATAAACTTGGTTTTACCAAATTTACAATGTCATTTGTATGAATATCATTTGGCTCATTTTCACATAGTTCCACATGTTCTAGGTGTGATGATTTTGAATTCAATTTAACTTGAATTGATGTTGTGAAAACATGAAAACATGTTATTTGAACAAATGATAACTTGGTTATACCAGGATTTATGTGATTAAACTATTGTTTAAATGCTTTTGCCATGAAGTCACGTTGTTATGACTTGTACGATCATTCCGTATTCGAACTTATATTTTTTGTAAATACAACTTGTATTCGTGATGTTAGCGTTTATTTAGTTTGAATACATTTAGTATTACCAAATTTACAATGTCAAGTGTATGAATGTCATTTGACTCATTCTTCACATAGTTCCACATGTTCTAGGTGTGATGATTTTGATTTCAATTAAACATCAATTGATGTTGTTAAAACATGAAAACATGTTGTTAGAACCAAGAATAACTTGGTTATACCATGATTTATGTGATTATACTATAGTTTAAAATGCTTTTGGCATGAAATCACGTTGATATGACTTGTACGATCATTCCGTATTCGAACTTACTTTTTTTGTATATACAACTTGTATTCGTGATGTTAGATTTTATTTAGTTTGAATACATTTAGTTTTTCCAAATTTACAATATCATGTGTATTAATATCATTTGACTCATTCTTCACATAGTTCCACATGTTATAGGTATGATGATTTTGATTTCAATTAAACTTCAATTGATGTTGTTAAAACATGAAAACATGTTGTTAGAACATAGAATAACTTGGTTATACCATGACTTATCTGATTAAACTATAGTTTAAATGCTTTTGGAATGAAATCACGTTGTTATGACTTGTACGATCATTCCGTATTCGAACTTACTTTTTTTGAATATACAACTTGTATTCGTGATGTTAGCGTTTATTTAGTTTGAATACATTTAGTTTTTCCAAGTTTACAATATCATGTGTATGAATATCATTTGACTCATTCTTCACATAGTTCCACATGTTATAGGTATGATGATTTTGATTTCAATTAAACTTCAATTGATGTTGTTAAAACATGAAAACATGTTGTTAGAACAAAGAATAACTTGGTTATACCATGACTTATCTGATTAAACTATAGTTTAAATGCTTTTGGAATGAAATCACGTTGTTATGACTTGTACGATCATTCCGTATTCGAACTTACTTTTTTTGTATATACAACTTGTATTCGTGATGTTAGCGTTTATTTAGTTTGAATACATTTAGTTTTTCCAAATTTACAATATCATGTGTATGAATATCATTTGGCTCATTTTCACATAGTTCCACAGGTTCTAGGTGTGATGATTTTGATTTCAATTTAATTTGAATAGATGTTGTTAAAACATGAAAACATGCTGTTAGAACAAACAGAATAACTTGGTTATACCAAGATTTATGTGATTAAACTATAGTTTAAATGCTTTTGGCATGAAGTCACGTTTGATTTCACCCTGAGATATTTATTATTCGATAACACATATATATCTATATAGTAATTCCCAAGTCGAGAAATAAAGCATATCGAGGTATTTTGATGATTGACATTGTTTATAGCTTATCGTGGTATTTGGATCGGATAACTTATTTATTGGACCATTGTGTCTAATTTAGATATTAATGGGTCATTATTTGTTGGACTCCATTATTGGTGGGCCTAGTGAGTTATAATTGGGCTGGATAAATCACCTATATAAACATGATTAAAGTGTTAAGGAGGGGAGCTTGGATTTTTGACCTAAGGATGAGGCCGCTATTCTTATCTTTATCGCCCGGGAAACCTACGACTACGGCCATCAAAACATGATCTTTTTTTTTCTTTGGTTTTCTACATCATGTTCTCCTATTGTAAATCTAAGAACTTGACGTTTATAGTGGATTCAAAGGCTACGACCGGGGTTGTTTTTTATCCTTTCACAGAAAAATTTTCCACCTACAAAAATCGTGTCTTTTTACTTCTTGCTTTCGTATTACTTTTTCATTCGACCCCTATCCGTAAAAGGGGTCTAAATTTTGTTATTGCCAATTTTTAGCAGCGATAACAACGTTATTATGACTTGTACGATCATTCCATTTTACAACTTACTTTTTTTGTATATACAACATGTATTCGTGTTTTTAGCGTTTATTTATTTTGAATACCTTTGGTTTTACCAAATTTACAACGTCGTTTGTATGAATATGATTTGGCTCATTTTTCACATAGATCCACATGATTTAGGTGTGATGATTTTGATTTAAATTTAACTTGAATTGATGTTGTTAAAACATGAAAAAATGTTGTTAGAACAAAGAATAACTTGGTTATACAATGATTTATGTGATTAAACTATAGTTTGAATGCTTTTGGCATGAAGTCAAGTTGATATGACTAGTACGATCATTCCGTTTTCGAACTTACTTTTTTTGTATATACAACATATATTGTGATGTTAGCGTTTATTTTGTTTGACTACGGTTGGTTTACCAAATTTATATGGTCAATTGTACGAATAACATTTGGCACATTTTTCACATAGTTCCACATGTTTAGGTGTGACCATTTTGATTTCAATTTAACTCGAATTGATGTTATGAAAACATGAAAACATGTTGTTAGAACAAATAATAACTTGGTTATACCATGATATATGTGATTAAACTAGAGTTTAAATGCTTTTGGCATGAAGTCACGTTGTTATTACTTGTACGATCATTCCGTTTTTGAACTTACATTTTTTGTATATACAACATGTATTCATGATGTTAGGGTTTATTTAGTTTGAATACACTTGGTTTTACCTAATTTACAATGTCAATTGTATGAATAATATTTGGCTCATTTTTCACATATCTTCACATGTTATAAGTATGATGATTTTGATTACAATTTATCTTGAATTGATGTTGTTAAAACATGAAAACATGTTGTTAGAACAAAGAGAACTTGGATAAACCATGATTTATGTGATTAAACTATCGTTTAAATGCTTTTGGCATGAAGTCACGTTGTTATTACATGTACGATCATTCCGTATTCGAACTTACTTTTTTTGTATATACAACATGTATTCGTGATGTTTGCGTTTATTTAGTTTGAATACACTTGGTTTTACCAAATTTACAATGTCATTTGTATGAATATCATTTGGCTCATTTTCACATAGTTAGACATGTTCTAGGTGTGATGATTTTGATTTCAATTTAACTTTAATTGATGTTATGAAAACATGAAAACATGTTGTTAGAACAAATAAACTTGGTTAAACCATGATTTATGTGATTAAACTATAGTTTAAATGCTTTTGGCATGATGTCACGTTTTTATTACATGTACGATCATTCCGTATTCGAACTTACTTTTTCTGTATATACAACATGTATTCATGATGTTAGGGTTTATTTAGTTTGAATACACTTGGTTTTACCAAATTTACAATGTCATTTGTATGAATATCATTTGGCTCATTTTCACATAGTTAGACATGTTCTAGGTGTGATGATTTTGATTTCAATTTAACTTTAATTGATGTTGTTAAAACATAAAAACACGTTGTTAGATCCATGAATGACTTGGTTATACCATGATTTATATGATTAAACTATAGTTTAAATGCTTTTGGCATGAAGCCACAATGTTATGACTTGTACGATCATTCCGTATTCGAACTTACTTTTTTTGTATATACAACATGTATTCGTGATTTTAGCGTTTATTTAGTTTGAATACACTTGGTTTTTCCAAATTTACAATGTCATTTGTATGAATATCATTTGGCTCATTTTCACATAGTTAGACATGTTCTAGGTGTGATGATTTTGATTTCAATTAAACTTGAATTGATGTTCTTAAAACATGAAAACATGTTGTTAGAACAAAGAATAACTTGGTTATACCCTGATTTATGTGATTAAACTATAGTTTAAATGCTTTTGGCATGAAGCCACAATGTTATGACTTGTACGATCATTCCGTATTCGAACTTACTTTTTTTGTATATACAGCATGTATTCGTGATGTTACGTTTATTTAGTTTGAATACACTTGGTTTTTCCAAATTTACAATGTCATTTGTATGAATATCATTTGGCTCATTTTCACATATTTCCACATGTTCTAGATGTGATGATTTCGATTTCAATTAATCTTGAATTGATGTTGTTAAAACATGAAAACATGTTGTTAGAACAAAGAATAACTTGGTTATACCATGATTTATGTGATTAAACTATAGTTTAAATGCTTTTGGCATGATGCCACGTTGCTATGACTTGTACAATCATTCCGTTTTCGAACTTACTTTTTTTGTATATACAGCATGTATTCGTGATGTTACGTTTATTTAGATAGAATACACTTGGTTTTAACAAATTTACAATGTCATGTGTATGAATATGATTTGGCTCATTTTTCACATAGTTCCACATGATCTAGGTGTGATGATTTTGATTTCAATTTAACTTGAATTGATGTTGTTAAAACATGAAAACATTTTGTTCGAACAAAGAATACCTTGGTTATACCATGATTTATGTGATTAAACTATAGTTTAAATGATTGTCGCATGAAGTCACAATGTTATGACTTATACGATCATTCCATATTCGAACTTACTCTTTTCCTATATACAACATGTATTCGTGATGTTAGAGTTTAATTAGTTTGAATACACTTGGTTTTACCAAATATACAATGTCATGTGTTTGAATATCATTTGGCTCATTTTCACATAGTTCCACATGTTCTACTTGTGATGATTTTGATTTCAATTAAATTTGAATTGATGTTGTTAAAACATGAAAACATGCTGTTAGAACAATCATAATAACTTGGTTATATCATGATTTATGTGATTAAAATATAGTTTAAATGCTTTTGGCATGAAGTCACGTTATTATGACTTGTACGATCATTCCATTTTACAACTTACTTTTTTTGTATATACAACATTGATATCACCCTGAGATATTTATTATTTGAGGACACATATATTTCTATATAGTCATTCCCAAGTCGAGAAATGAAGCAGATCGAGATATTTTGATAACTGACATTGTTTATAGCTTATCGTGGTATTTGGATCGGGTTACTAATTTACTGGACCCATGTGCTAATTTAGATATTAATGGGTCATTATATATTGCAGTCAATTATTGGTGTTCCTAGTGAGTTATAATTGGGCTGGACAAATCACCTATATAAACATGGTTAAAGTGTTAAAGAGGGGGCTTGGATTCTTGACCTAAGGAGGAGGCCGCTATTCTTTTCATTTTCAACCGGGAAACCTACGACTACGGCCATCAAAACACGATCTTTTTTCTTTGGTTTTCTACCTCATGTTCTCCTATTGTAAATCTACGAACTTGACATTTATAGTGGATTCAAAGGCTACGGCCGGGGTGGTTTTTTATCCTTTCTTTTACAGAAAGGTTTTCCACCTACAAAAATCGTGTCTTTTTACTTCTTGTTTTCGTATTACTTTTTCGTTCGACCTTTATCCGTAAAAGGGGGTCTAAATTTTGTTATTGCGGATTTTTATCAGCGATAACATTGGCGCCGTCCGTGGGGACGTTTTTAATCCCATTGAGTTTTTATCCGGAGTTTAGGATGGAAAACGCGAATATATTTTCGATTCAGCGCAGCTTCGGTATTATGTTTGTTTCTGATTATTGAACCATTGGATCGGTCTGAAATTTTGGTATATAGTTATAAACATATTTATCTCGGTTCTGAACGGTAAAGATCGAATTTTATGGTCGTTTGGAATTTCGAATTAACATTGGTTTACAAGTGACTGTTTCTGATTATTCAAGTATACAAATGTTGGTTTTTCGATTCGAATCTCATAGTTGTAACATCGGATTGTTCTGAAATTTCTAGCATGGTTTGATACATATCTTTTGGTCTTCTGATTGGTGGAAAGCAGTTTTTATGGTACTTTCATATTTCGGTTTACTATCCGAATATATGGTTGTTATTTCTAATCCTATATTAATGCGATGTTCGGGTATTCTATTTAGTTTGCATAATTGGACCGTTGGATGTTTCTGAAATTTATTTATATAAGTCTAGACGTATTGATTAATGTTCGAGACGGTGGAGATTGATTTTGAATTCTATTTCGGTTTTAAATTCACGACGAACTTTCAAAGTTTCAATCTGCGTTTTCTGATATATTGAGTTGTGATATTCTATATGTAGTGTTTTATTTAACCTTTGGATTATTCTGAAATTTGCATATATTATTCACGACACATTGTGCTATGTTCCCAACGGTGGAGATCAGTTTCGATAATTATTTCGCTGTTCAAATTATCGACGGACCAACAATATTTCTTATTATCCAGAATTCGTTATTTTTGGATTTCTAATATGGATATGTGATCTCGTCTAAAAATATTTTGGGTATTTATTTTTAGATAAGTCAATCTATAATTAATTTGAAATTAGGTTGTTGTGGGGACACGAGCGATATACGAGGTTGGGCCCACAATGTGCGGGCTTACGTCCTCGGGAGAGCGAAGCTCTACCTTGGTTTTCACTATAATAATCAAGCGGTACAAATACAATGAGATGATAACGACAATACGGGCGAAAACGGCTCGAGAAACGATCAAATCTGAAGTCACGTTCCACTGGACGCGAGTGAACAGTGCAGACAGACAGGCTGGTCGCGACCAATGCGGTTGGGCGCGAGGAAAGCACTGTTCGCGACTTGTAATGATTGGGCGCGAATGGAGTTTTAGTCGCGACTGGAGCCGCTGGTCGCGACTAAGTGGGTTTGGTCGCGAGTCAATGGTCAGGTTCTGCCTTGGGAAGCGTGAAAAAGTCCGAATCCTTTCTCAATGCCTTGGGGCTCCTATTTATAGAGAAATCCAGCCCAAAACCCACTCACTTGGGCCATAAGCGTAATTCACTTCACTTAGTCCAAAACAATTAAAAATTCCAAACCATAATATAATAAATACCATGTTGGCCCCGAAGCTTCGGGAACCACTCCGGACAAGATATTAGTCGGGGATACGATTAGAAATATCCCGAGAACTTCGTATATTGGTCCTTTGCCTTTAGATAGCGAATACGCAGCCATATAACATCATTGCACCTGATCGGTGCACTCCCGGGTGGCAAATGACGAAAATACCCCTGGCCCGGTCCAGGGCC
The DNA here is from genome assembly GCA_009725065.1 of Utricularia reniformis. Classification (NCBI taxonomy): domain Eukaryota; kingdom Viridiplantae; phylum Streptophyta; class Magnoliopsida; order Lamiales; family Lentibulariaceae; genus Utricularia; species Utricularia reniformis. The sequence goes on along the minus strand of RWGZ01001300.1, from coordinate 46,818 downwards.
GAAATGACCCGAAACATCTCAAAATGCTTACAGAGACTTTATATGGGGCCTAGCAAGCCGGAATTGCGAGAATACCACTTGAGAATGACATCCGATAAGAATATGAAAATACCGAAAATACCAATAACCACGTTGGACGAGCCCCCGGGTAAGGATAAATACAAGAGAATATACCCGGGTAATATCAGATCGTGTTCCGGAACCACGGGCAAATGCCGCAGCAATCGAAGAGCAAAACAACACTTTACAATAGATTGGAGAGTTGATAGAATCAAAATTTAAGGAGATGAGCGGGAAGTTGGAGCAAAGCGAGGCTAGGATGAACCAGTTGGAGGCTAATCTGACTCTTGGCCAGGAAAGGAGGCGAGTGTACGGGAGCACACCCAGGATACTCATCAGACCTCAGCTTACGAGGGAGACTACATTGAGAACGAGAGGGTTAATGAGCCCATCGGTAATCGAGGAANGGTGTGATGATTTTGATTTCAATTAAACTTGAATTGATGTTGTTAAAACATGAAAACATGTTGTTAGAACAAAGAATAACTTGGTTATACCATGATTTATGTGAGTGAATTATAGTTTAAATGCTTTTGGCATGAAGTCACGTTGTTATGACTTGCACGATCATTCCGTTATCGAACTTAATACTTTTTTATATACAACATGTATTCATGATGTTAGCGTTGGTTTAGTTTGTTTTCACTTGATTTTTCCAAGTTTACACTATCTTTTGTATAAATATGATTTGACTCATTTATCACGTAGTTCCACAAGTTCAATGTGTGATCTTTTGATTTGAATTAAATTTGAATTGATGTTGATAAATGATGAAAACATGTTGTTAGAACAAAGAATCACTTGGTTATACCATGATTTATGTGATTGAACTATAGTTTAAATTCATTGGGCATGAAGTCACGTTATTATGACTTGCACGATCATTCCATTTTCGAACATAATCTTTTTGTATATACAACATGTATTTGTGATGTTAGCGTTTGTTTAGTTTGAATACACTTGGTCTTACCAAATTTACAATGTCATTTGTATGGATATGATTTGGCTCATTTTTTATATAGTTCCACATGTTCTAGGTGTGATGATTTTGATTTCAATTAAACTTGAATTGATGTTGATAAAACATGAAAACATGTTGTTAGAACAAAGAATAACTTTGTTATAACATGATTTATGTGATTGAACTATAGTTTAAAATCTTTGGGCCTGAAGTCACGTTATTATGACTTGCACGATCATTCCGTTTTCGAACATAATCTTTTTGTATTTACAACATGTATTTGTGATGTTAGCGTATGTTTAGTTTGAATACACTTGGTCGCACCAAATTTACAATGTCATTTGTATGAATATGATTTGGCTCATTTTTTACATAGTTCCACATGTTCTAGATGTGATTATTTTGATTTCAAATAAACTTGAATTGATGTTGTAAAATATTAAAACATGTTGTTAGAACAAAGAATAACTTGGTTATACAATGATTTATGTGAGTGAATTATAGTTTAAATGCTTTTGGCATGAAGTCACGTTGTTATGACTTGCACGATCATTCCGTTATCGAACTTAATACTTTTTTATATACAACATGTATTCATGATGTTAGCGTTGGTTTAGTTTGTTTTCACTTGATTTTACCAAGTTTACACTATCATTTGTATAAATATGATTTGACTCATTTATTACGTAGTTCCACATGTTCAATGTGTGATATTTTGATTTGAATTAAATTTGAATTGATGTTGATAAATGATGAAAACATGTTGTTAGAACAAAGAATAACTTGGTTATACCATGATTTATGTGATTGAACTATAGTTTAAATTCATTGGGCATGAAGTCACGTTATTATGACTTGCACGATCATTCCGTTTTCGAACATAATCTTTTTGTATATACAACATGTATTAGTGATGTTAGCATTTGTTTAGTTTGTTTACACTTGGTATTACCAAATTTACACTATCATTTGTATAAATATGATTTGGCTCATTTATCACGTAGTTCCACATGTTCAAGGTGTGATGATTTTGATTTCAATTAAACTTGAATTATATAGTAAAAAATGAAAACATGTTGTTAGAACAAAGAATAACTTGGTTATACCATATTTATGTGATTGAACTATAGTTTAAATTCATTGGGCATGAAGTCACGTTATTATGACTTGCACGATCATTCCGTTTTCGAACATAATCTTTTTGTATATACAACATGTATTTGTGATGTTAGCGTTTGTTTAGTTTGAATACACTTGGTATTACCAAATTTACACTATCATTTGTATAAATATGATTTGGCTCATTTATCACGTAGTTCCACATGTTCAAGGTGTGATGATTTTGATTTCAATTAAACTTGAATTATATAGTAAAAAATGAAAACATGTTGTTAGAACAAAGAATAACTTGGTTATACCATGATTTATGTGATTGAACTATAGTTTAAATTCATTGGGCATGAAGTCACGTTATTATGACTTGCACGATCATTCCGTTTTCGAACATAATCTTTTTGTATATACAACATGTATTTGTGATGTTAGCGTTTGTTTAGTTTGAATACACTTGGTCTTACCAAATTTACAATGTCATTTGTATGGATATTATTTGGCTCATTTTTTATATAGTTCCACATGTTTTAGGTGTGATGATTTTGATTTCAATTAAACTTGAATTGATGTTTATAAAACATGAAAACATGTTGTTAGAACAAAGAATAACTTTGTCATACTATGATTTATGTGATTGAACTATAGTTTAAATGCTTTTGGCATGAAGTCACGTTGATATGACTAGCACGATCATTCCGTTGTCGAACTTAATTTTTTTGTATATACAACATGTATTTGTGATGTTAGCGTTTGTTTAGTTTGAATACACATGGTCTTACCAAATTTACAATGTCATTTGTATGAATATGATTTGGCTCATTTTTTACATTTTTCCACATGTTCTAGGTGTGATGATTTTGATGTAAATTAAACTTGAATTCATGTTGATAAAATATGAAAACATGTTGTTAGAACAGACAATATCTTGGTTATACCATGATTTATGTGTTTGAACTATAGTTTAAATGTTTTTGGAATGAAGTCACGTTGTTATTACTTGCACGATAATTCCGTTTTCGAACATAATATTTTTGTATAAACAACATGTATTTGTGATGGTAGCGTTTGATTAGCTTGAATACACTTGGTCTTACAAATTTACAATGTCATTTGTAAGGATATGATTTGGCTCATTTTTTACATAGTTCCACATGTTCTAGGTGGATGATTTTGATTTCAATTAAACTTGAATTGATGTAGTAAAAAATGAAAACATGTTGTTAGAACAAAGAATAACTTGGTTATACCATATTTTTGTAATTGAACTACAGTTTAAATGCTTTTGGCAAGAAGTCACGTTTATATGACTTGCACGATCATTCCGTTATCGAACTTAATATTTTTTTATATACAACATGTATTCGTGATGTTAGCGTTTGTTTAGTTTGTTTACACTTTATTTTACCAAATTTACACTATCATTTGTATAAATATGATTTGGCTCATTTATCACGTAGTTCCACATGTTCAAGGTATCATATTTAATTTCAATTAAACTTGAATTGATGTTGATAAAACATGAAAACATGTTGTTAGAACAACGAATAACTTTGTTATACCATGTTTCATGTGATTGAACTATAGTTTAAATTCTTTGGGCCTGAAGTCACGTTATTATGACTTGCACGATCATTCCGTTTTCGAACATAATCTTTTTGTATATACAACATATATATTTGTGATGTTAGCGTTTGTTTAGTTTGAATACACTTGGTCTCACCAAATTTACAATGTCATTTGTATGAATATGATTTGGCTCATTTTTTACATAGTTCCACATGTTCTAGATGTGATGATTTTGATTTCAATTAAACTTGAATTGATGTTGTAAAATATTAAAACATGTTGTTAGAACAAAGAATAACTTTGTTATACAATGATTTATGTGAGTGAATTATAGTTTAAATGCTTTTGGCATGAAGTCACGTTGTTATGACTTGCACGATCATTCCGTTATCGAACTTAATATTTTTTTATATACAACATGTATTCGTGATGTTAGCGTTTGTTTAGTTTGTTTACACTTGATTTTACCAAATTTACACTATCATTTGTATAAATATGATTTGGCTCATTTATCACGTAGTTCCACATTTTCAAGGTGTCATATTTTGATTTCAATTAAACATGAATTGATGTTGATAAAACATGAAAACATGTTGTTAGAACAAAGAATAACTTGGTTATACCATGATTTATGTGATTGAACTATAGTTTAAATTCATTAGGCATGAAGTCACGTTATAATGACTTGCACGATCATTCCGTTTTCGAACATAATCTTTTTGTATATACAACATGAATTTGTGATGTTAGTGTTTGTTTAGTTTGAATACACATGGTCTTACAAAATTTACAATGTCATTTGTATGAATATGATTTGGCTCTTTTGTTACATTGTTCCACATGTTCTAGGTGTGATGATTTTGATGTCAATTAAACTTGAATTGATCTTGATAAAATATGAAAACATGTTGTTAGAACAAAGAATAACTTGGTTATGCCATGATTTATGTGATTGAACTATAGTTTAAATGCTTTGGGCATGAAGTCACGTTTTTATGACTTGCACGATTATTCCGTTTTCGAACATAATCCTTTTGTATATACAACATGTATTTGTGATGTTAGCGTTTGTTTAGTTTTAATACACTGTGTCTTACTAAATTTACAATGTCATTTGTATGAATACGATTTGGCTCATTTTTTACATAGTTCCACATGTTCTAGGTGTGATGATTCTAATTTAGATTAAACTTGAATTGATGTTGTAAAATATTAAAACATGTTGTTAGAACAAAGAATAACTTGGTTATACAATGATTTATGTGATTGAACTATAGTTTAAATGCTTTGGGCATGAAGTCACGTTTTTATGACATGAACGATCATTCCGTTGTCGAACTTAATTTTTTTGAATATACAACATGTATTCGTGATGTTAGCGTTTGTTTAGTTTGTTTACACTTGGTATTACCAAATTTACACTATCATTTGTATAAATATGATTTGGCTCATTTATCACATATTTCCTAATGTTCAAGGTGTGATAATTTTGATTTCAATTAAACTTGAATTGATGTTGATAAAACATGAAAACATGTTGTTAGAACAAAGAATAACTTTGTTATACCATGTTTTATGTGATTGAACTATAGTTTAAATTCTTTGGGCCTGAAGTCACGTTATTATGACTTGCACGATCATTCCGTTTTCGAACATAATCTTTTTGTATATACAACATGTATTTGTGATGTTAGCGTTTGTTTAGTTTGAATACACTTGGTCTCACCAAATTTACAATGTCATTTGTATGAATATGATTTGGCTCATTTTTTACATAGTTCCACATGTTCTAGGTGTGATGATTTTAATTTCATATAAACTTGAATTGATGTAGTAAAACATGAAAACATGTTGTTAGAACAAAGAATAACTTGGTTATACCATGATTTATGTGATTGAACTATAGTTTAAATGCTTTTGGCATGAAGTCACGTTGTTATGACTTGCACGATCATTCCGTTGTCGAACTTAATTTTCTTGAATATTCAACATGTATATTTGATGTTAGCGTTTGGTTAGTTTGTTTACACTTGGTATTACCAAATTTACACTATCATTTGTATAAATATGATTTGGCTCATTTATCACGTAGTTCCACATGTTCTAGGTGTGATGATTTTGATTTCAATTAAACTTGAATTGATGTTGATAATACATGAAAACATGTTGTTAGAACCAAGAATAACTTGGTTATACCATGATTTATGTGATTGAACTATAGTTTAAATNGAGACTCAACTGTCCATCCTGATTTATGTCGATGATATTATTATTGCTGGTAACACACCGATCGTTGTTGAGGAATACAAACGCAAACTTGGCAATCTGTTTCGAATGAAAGACTTGGGACCGCTAAAATATTTTTTGGGAATTGAGGTAGCTAGAGGACCAGACGGTCTGTATCTCTGCCAACGTAAATATACCTTGGAAATTATCTCCGAAGTCGGACTTTTGGGATGCAATCCATCCAAAGTACCCATGGAACAAAATCATAAATTGCTCTCAGCTGCAGGGGAGTTTCTAGTCGACCCCATGCCATACCGCCGTTTGGTTGGAAAATTGATATATTTGTTGTTCACTCGTCCTGAATTGTGTTACCCCGTACATGTTCTATCTCAATTTATGCAGCAACCTCGATGCGAACACTGGGACGCTGTCTTGCGGGTCGTGCGGTATTTAAAAGGCAGTCCAGCGCGAGGTATATTGTTGCGATCCACTTGCGATCTCCAAGTCTATGGATTTTGTGATGCCGATTGGGCCATGTGCCCAGAAACCCGGAAATCCTTGACTGCCTACCTCATATTTCTGGGATCTTCGCCGATCGCTTGGAAAACCAAGAAACAGGTCACCTTATCTCTTTCGTCAACCGAGGCAGAGTATCGTGCTATGCGTGCCGCCTGTCAAGAGTTTAAGTGGCTCCGTAGTTTATTGACGGATCTGGGAGTTTGCCAGACCGACAAAGCTGTGACTCTCTTTTGTGATAACCAATCGGCCATTCAGATTGCCGCTAATCCGGTGTTTCATGAGCGTACTAAACACATTGAAGTGAATTGTCATTTTGTTCGCAATCAAGTTTTGGCTGGAGAACTCAAGACACGACATGTGAAAAGTGAAAACCAGCTGTCCGACATGATGACTAAAGCCCTTGCTGCTGATCGCCTTCAATATCTGTTGAACAAGTCGGGTATACAAGACATGTACTTACCGACTTGAGGGGGGGTGTCGAACGTATGATAGTTTAGTGCCGATCGGCACTATGCTGAATAGTACCGATCGGCATCTTGCTGACCATAGTGACGATCGGCACTATGGTGTTGATCTTGCAGATCGACATATTTTCTACTTGATGACGATCGACACTTCCTTGTACTAGTGTCGGTCGACATGTTTTGTGTTTTCTTAGGGTTTAGATTCGCGTTATAAATAGATGCTGTAAGGGGCCTTGCGCCGACATAAGTTTAGTGCCGATCGGCACTAAACTATCATACGTTCGACAGAATGACTGTTTTTCGGTATATGCAGAAGATATTGAAGCCGGAGGTGAAGAATCTCCTTCAACTGAAATTCTCTCCGAAGTGTCGAATCGCTTAAATATCACCATAGTCGGTGGATCGATACCAGAACGAAGTGGTGGCAAAATTTATAACACTTGTTGTGTTTTTGGCTCTGATGGCAAGCTTAAAGCTAAATACAGGAAGGTATCTGATTTTCTCTTTTAGTTAGTCTTGCGATTGTTTGGAATGCATTTCGTCATAGTTCGTGTTACTTTTGTGATTGCAGATTCATCTTTTCGACATCGGCATACCTGGAAAAATGAGTTTTAAAGAATCTAAGACACTTACTGCAGGGGAGACCCCGACTATTGTGGACACAGGTTTTACACTTTGCATCATAATAGTATAAGATTCGAGCATTGAGTCTCAAAATTTGCCTTCATTGAAATGTTAATCACGGCATGTTTTTATGTAGATGTTGGCCGTATTGGTATTGGTATATGCCATGACATTCGGTTTCAAGAGCTAGCTTCAATATATGCTGCAAGAGGTTTAAAATACTTATCTCGTTTTTTCGATGATGATCCGGACTAAATCGTCATGATAATAATTATAGGTGCTCATTTGCTTTGCTATCCTGGTGCATTTAACATGACTACAGGTCCCCTTCACTGGGAATTGGTACAGCGTGCAAGGTAACTTTTTGAGTTCAATGTAACGCGAAGTTCGACAGAAACAAAGGTTTTCTTTTTACTTACTAACGTATGTTTCTGCTCGTTCAGGGCGACTGATTGTCAGGTATAATTCATTCCTCTTCTCTTTTTAGATAGCTTACGATCACCGTAATATCTTCGTTTCGACTTTAACTTTACGTGCTGCTGTGTTTTAGCTTTATGTAGCAACATGTTCTCCAGCAAGAGACATCAATTCAAGCTATGTGGCTTGGGGTCATTCTACTCTTGTTGGGCCTGTGAGTATCAGATTTTTCATTTCATTGCATTACTGATCTGAAACACAAGCTCGAATCTCGCGGTTTGTTGAAATAATGAAATTGTCCCACATCGGAAATTGAAAGTGCAGTGGATTGATTTATAAGAGGGAATATGAACCATAGTATATAACTAGTTCAAGTCTTTTACGTTGTGGTCTTCTCTATCGTATACGTTATATCTTAGTACACTCTCCATCTAAATGGACCTGAACTCTTGAAAAAATCTAGAGATTTCTTCATTTCATTGCATTATTGATATGAAAAACAAGCTCTAATATCGCAGTTGGGAGAAGTTATCGCAACAACAGAACATGAAGAAGCTATTGTAATATCTGAGATTGATTACTCACAAATCGATCAACCAAGGTATTCCGGTTTTGAGACGTTCTCATCGAACCAGAGATTAAAATGGTATTTCATTTTCAGGGCATACCTCCCATTTCAAACGCAACGACGAGGTGATCTTTACCAGTTAGTCGATGTCCATAGGCTCAACTCGTCGTCACCACATTGACCATATACCGATTTCATCTCCTTCGAAGGTTCGTGTTGTTGATTCTACATCAGCAAAATAAATTATGTTTGAGTCCTCTCCCTGTTTATACCCAACTGACTATGTCGATTTTCGATCAACTAAATACAATATGTGATGAAGCATCTTTGTGTTACGTTAGGGTTTATTTGGTATAATTTTTTAAAATTGTGGTGAGATGGAATGATCATGATTTTTTAAATGTGTTTAGTAAAATTATGGTAGTATTATTATAATTTTTGTAAAAAATTAATATACATTTTTATTTTTAATAATAAAAATAAAAATTAATTATTTAGTAGTAAAATATACTAATTTTCAAAATCGTGATGTAAATATAGTTAATTTTAGCAACGAATATTGAATTGTGATTTTTTAATAATAATCATATCGTAAATATCTTTTTGTTTTGTTTACCTTAATAAAATCAAAATCTTAACAACTCACCAGATTGCACCGCTACTTTGATTGGAGTGATGGTTTCATACCGGTTCGGATTGGTATGATCGGTACCATATGAATTATTATTATTTTTTTAAAATTTTTTCGAGTAAACCCGGTATCGGATACCGATATATCAATCGGTATAAAAACATTTGATCAGAATCCCAAACAAACCCGTTATGTTATATTAACCCGAGAAAATTGATTATAAAAATGGTGAAGATGATGCACAATTACATTCGTATTCTAACATGTTTTTACTAACAGAAGTAGCAAGGGCAGCAACAGCAGCTTTCAAAACAGCAACAAGAAAAGTTTAACTTGGGGTAATTAGGATTACGCTTACACTTACAATGCAACCAAGAGCACGACCAGAATGTGCACGAACAACACTTCGATCTGCAACACCAACTCCCTTTACAATTATTCAAGCAATCGCAATTCGGGCATGCGAAACAACGCAATTTCGGTATTTTACAGCTTATACATTTGCTGCAGCATGAAGAAGAATCACAGCATTTGATATTCTTCCATTTGCTTTTGCATTTGCATTTGCAGCAACACTGAATCTCGGTGTGCGAAGAGCAACCCCCGCAACATACACACGAGAAAATGGATCGAGGTAACTGGCTGTGCCATAGAAAAGAACAAGTTATTTGTGTAGTTTTAGATACATTTATGATGTGTTGTTGAGATATTACCAGATCCATTTCCAAATGCAACATGATCTTTTAGTCCTCTTGGTTCTGGTACACCAATAAAAAAGACAGATGAGGTGAATAAAGTGGATCTATTGAATTAAGAATACAAACTCATCTTACGTTGGTTAGAATGGATCTACATTTCCAGTTACAAATTCTGCGATTCTCTAACAATGAAACATTCGTAAATTCGGAGTTAAATAAATCAAAAAGAACCCATTAATTTAAGGGGCAAATCATATTTAAGATTTCCAAAGTTTGTATATTTTGAAAAATTTGATCCCTATGATTTTTTAATTTTGACAAATTTGATTCTCAAAGTTTTGTATATTAAAAATAGTCATCAAACTTTACATTTTTAGTAAATCAAATCCTCATACTTTGCAAATTTTGATAAATCTACCTCAAAATTCAATATATGTGGCAAGATTGGTCATCAAATCGTTATGATTCGATATCAAGATCATAAATAAGTAATGCATTCGGTAAAAAATAAGCTAATGATAAGCAAGAAAAATCGGAGCAAGAACAAGGTGATTATACATTTTTAAACTTCCACTAAGAAAAAAAATCTCTAAGTTCAACAAAGAAATGTTCATTAAATTACGGACAAAAGGCTTCTAACAAGTAACAAGTGACATTCAGAACGGTCTCAAAAGGCGCTTGAAGCGATTCAAAACAACCAATAAGATTTGCAACTAGTTAGCAAGACAGATTTAATATAACTTGAGAGCGAAAAATTGACCAGTCCATTTGTGTTATACCAAACAATGTTTTCATAGCGGTCTGGCGTACCGTTTGGTCCGAACCGGTCGGTATATCGATATTTTAAAAAAAAAAATTATTTTTTTCCGGGTCGACCCGAAAAATCCGGGTTCCGACCCGGAAACTCAGTACCGAGCGGTGCCGGTCGAAATATCGGTGCTGCCTGGTTTTTGGTATACCGGCCGGTATGAAAACATGGGCAAAAAATTGCTACCTCCACAACGGCCCGCGTTTGTGAGTTAGAGCGTCAGACACAAGAACTGTCTGACGAAAGCAACAGACTTCTCGTTCAGTCCTAAGAGGAGAAAGATGCATTGAAGGAAGACTTGGTTAGGAGCAAGAGCGCAACAGAGGGGGCGGTCCGAGAAGTCTGTCTTGGTTTCGCTTGATCCCCGCTGTTGTTTGCCTTGGTAGCAAACGTCTACGGATCCAATGTCTCTCAGTACATGGATAATATGAAGGGCCAGATTGTCAAGAAGTTTGACCTAAACCCCGAAGATGAACTCTGAGAGTCAATTGACTCCCTAACCAATGATGAAAACTTCAAAAAGATTCCAGTTCTTGATGAGCTTCCGCTAGAAAATGATTTCAACTTTCCTTTGTTTGACTTGATAGAGAAATCAATCAACGAACTGGTTAAGGAGAAGGAAAGAAAGTTGGAAGATCTGAAGACATGGATTGCGGAGAAGTTTGAGGACGCAGATAGGGAGGAAGGACAAGTATATTAAATCTTAGACCTTAGGTTCATCCCTTCTATATTTTTTTTGTTGTAAACATTGCATAAGTATAAGTTCAGGGCGGATTTTGAGCCTATACCCTTCGGTTACTTTAACTTACGTTGGAAATCTGCTAGGCTTAATAAATTTAGGGAAACTTAAATATATGAATATATCACTCTTTATTCTATCCCTACTTATTATGATAACTTTGACGGTGCAGCCCCGGTTCTTTATGAGTCTCATGGCAAGCTTCGGCGAAGCCCCGGTTCTAATATAAGTCCCGCGCCAGGCTTCAGCTGAGCCCCGGTTCTACATAAGTCCCAAGATGTGCTTGTGTTTGTTCTTTAATTGACTAATTCTGTCTCTGTTATCTCTTCTTATGGCAGAATACAAGGACGCAAGAGTTATTTTCAAAGGGTGAATGCCGTCGAATGGGAGGTTTAGTTTGCAGTGAGTTCTGGGAGTTTTGCGATCCATCTAAGTACTCGACAAGTGTAGGAGCATCTGAGTCGTCAGAGCAGTCTGTGAGCCTTATGGATGAACCACTGCGGTCACCAGTCCAGACTCGTCCAAAAGATCCAACTTCAAGATCGGTCAATCACCTAGTTAGAAATAATCTATATTAAATTCATTGTATTCTTTTCATAATTTGAGAAACATTTCTATGGTTCAGAACTGTTATTAATTATCAAAGATTTTACAAAAAATACCGCTGTAAATTTATAATATTCCAGGTTCGGGGGATCTCAATTCTATCTAATGTTTCCAACTTATAAGCTCTAGCTTCCAATTTTCTCAAAATTCGATAAGGTCATTCACAGTTTCTATCTATCTTCCCAACGTTCCTATGAACTCTTACATTTCTGATAACGAGATCGTCTTCCAAAAATTCTCTGGGTAACACGCGTTTATTATGGGCCCGTTCCATGGTTCGCTAATAAAAACACATACGCGCATAGATTGAGTTTCTTTTCTCCTCAATCATCTCAAGGTCCAAATATCTTCTTTCATCATTCAAATGTTCTTCATATTGAGTTATTCGAGGTGATCGAATGACAACCTCTACTGGACTAACTGCTTCGGACCATATACCAAAGAGAAATGAAATTCCAGGGTCGTAGAGCGTGGTGTAGTCCTGTAAGCCCATAAAACCTCGTAGATAAGCAACTTTTCTCCCAAATCCTCCAACTTAGTCTTTAATCACTTCAGGATAATTTTGTTGGATACCTCTATAAGTCCGTTGGTTTGGGGATGAGCCACTGATGAAAAATGTTGAGTAATGCCCAATATAATACAAAAATCTCGAGCGACATTTCCGCAAAATTGGAGCCCGTTAACCGACACCAAACAGACAGGGAAGCGGCTTACGATATTTCTCCATAAAAAATGTTTTACAACTTTCTCTGAAATTATGGCCACCGCTTCTGCTTCGATCCACTCGGTATAGTATTCTACTGCCACAATGCAGAATTTTTGTTGGCCTACGGATCGAAGGAATGGTCCTATAATATCGATTCTCCACCTGTCAAACGGACAGGGAGTGGGGTCACCGATAGGGGAGCCCCTGGCTGTTGCGGGACCGGAGCATGATATTGACAGACAACGCATCGTTTGGTATACTTCTTGGCATCTTCTAGCAATGTTAGCCAAAAATATCCAGATATGATAATGTGATAATATAAGGATCAAGCCCCAAAATGAATGTCATATATTCCTTCATGAACATAAATCATGACGGCTTTGGCCTCAATAGGAGATAGACATCGTAGAAGCGGTCCCTTGAAACTCTTTTTAAGTAATCGTCCATCGTTCAAGACATTTCTTTTACCTCTGAACTCCATCTTTTTGGCATTTGATGTGTTCTCAGGGAGATGGCCGTTAGTCAGATATTTGATAAAGAGATCCATCCATGTAGGTTCCCCAGGAGATTCAGTGGTATCAATGTTCAAACCCTGAAGTTCGTGGCATAACGCCTCGATTTCCTCAATTGACTGCTCGGTCATAGATACCTCGACCGAAGGTCGGTCTTGAATGTGGACCGATATAGTGTCCGGTCCTATGTTTGGTATGCTTGCGGCCAATTTGGCTAATGCATCAACAACATTGTTCTGTTCCCGCGGCACATGGTCAAGTGAAAACTCGTTGAACTTCTTAGATAATTTCAAGACTTTAGCATGATAGCTTTATCATTGGCTCATGTGTTTCGAATCTTCTTGCAAATTGTTCCACAACTAACTTGGAATTTGAGAACATTCGCATTTTAGCAACTCCCATATTTCGGGTCAGGGTCATTCCTGATAATACGGCATCATATTCCACCATGTTATTAGTTCCTGAGAATAAGAATTTTACTGAGAAATGAATAACATCACCTTGCAACGTGGTGAGAGTAATGCCCGCCCTCTTTCCTCCGAAGGTTGATCCATCAGCATAAATTATACATCGATAAACCTGCTGGTTTAAGAATATAGTTGATCGGGTCCTCTCAACCACGAAGTCAGCAAGAACCTGAACTTTGATCACCATTCGGGGTACAAATTCCATATACATAGAGCTTATTTTGATTGCCCATTTAGATAATCTCTCATTCAGATTTGTCTGATTCTTAATTGCTTTCAAAGGCTGATCGGTATAAACATAAACTTTCCGGCATTCAAGATAATGCATCTGCTTAGATATAGTTTTCTTCAGTGCCAGTATGAATTTTTCCAAGTTAGTATATCTGGTTTTCGTCGATACCAAAGAGTGACTCACGTAATAAATAGATCTGCGAACATCATCTCTAATGGTAACCAGAACTACGCTCACTACGACTTCAGATACAACTAGATATAATCACAAAGGTTCATCGCTGCTTGGACTCACCATCACAGGGAGAGTGCTCAAATAAGTCTTTAACTCTGAGAAAGCTCGATCGCATTTTTCGATCCAGTCCAAATGATTTGTTTTCCTTAATACTCTGAAAAAAAACAAGGCCCGATCTGTGGATCTAGAAACAAACCTGCTTAGCGCAGCTAGGCGGACAGTCAGCCTTTGGAATTCCGTTTTATTTCTTGGAGGTTGCATGTCAATGATGGTATAAAATTTATCAAAATTAACTTCTATGTCTTTCTCAAAAACATAATATCCTAGGAACTTGCCGCTTCGGATCCCGAAGCAGCACTTGTTTGGATTTAGTTTAAACTTATATTTGTAGCATATTTCAAAACAATGAGACAAATAAGAAATATGATCTTCATCATTCATAGACTTGACAATCATATCATCAACATACACTTCCATCATATTGTCTATCAAATCTCCAAAGATTTTATTAACTAGCCTTTGGTATGTTGCTCAAACGTTCTTCAACCCAAAAGGCATAACCATATAGTTGTAGACACTATCTTCGGTCATAAAAGCCGATTTCTTCTTATCTTCTTCAGCAAGGAAGATCTGATGATATCCGGAATAGGAGTCCATCGTGTTCATCATTGTGCGGCCAGCGACAGCGTCCACCAATGGAGTTATATATGTAAGAGTGAAGAAAGTGATTCTAGAGGAAGTGAATAAACTGTTGCGATCTGGATTCATCGGAGAAATTCACTACATTGAATGGGTCACAAACCTTATGCTGGTATCCAAGGCAAACGAGAAATAGAGAATGCGTATCGATTTTACCGATGTAAACAGGAATTGTGAGTCTGATCATTTTCCTCTGCCACATATCAATCGATTGAAGGACGATGTCACTTGTAGCACAATGATGAGCAATTTGAGAATTTTTGAGAATTTTAGAATACACAGAAGCTTATACCAATTTGAGAATTTTTGTTATGTAAATATTACAATTTTGAATTTATTATTAAAAATAGATTATTGGTTGAAATACTCAATATTAAATATTTTCATAATGAATTTAATAATCCAATAAAGTATCATATAAAATAAAAGCGAATGAGATTATACCAATTTTACTCGTATGTGTATTGCAGTGGTGTGCGTGGATCGGGTAACCGATTCGATCATCATTTTTTTATCCAATCCGATAGATACAGATAAGAAAAATCATGATCCGAAACCGATCCACAATAGTGGATCGGTTTGCATATATCATAATATTTATTTTTAAATTATAAATGATTATAAGAAATTATCACTATTCACAAAAAAATGTTACTTATTTGATAATTTTCCAAGTATAAAACAAAAAAAAAGTTTATTTAGAATTTTCAAATATCTATAAAGTAAAACTTAAATTCAATACAAGAATTAAATTAAAATAAATATGCGTAAACAATGAATTATTTTTTTCTTCTAAGTGTAGAAATCTGCAAAAAATAAACATAATTCACTTAGATATTCGTAATCACAGCATATAAAAATAAAATCAATTGTAAAATTAATTACATTTTAAATGATAATATAAAATATTTGAATAATTATCTAACTTACTAGAAACATATTAATTTCAAAAATCAATCTCTATTATTGATTATTTGATGTTATTTCTGCAAAATATGAATAAAATAAAAAAAATTAATATTAACGGAAAAAACAAATATTTATATTAAGGAAAAAAAATGTATTACCATATATAACGTTTTAACTTTACAAATTTATAAAAAAATATCATATAATATAATAAAAATATCGGATCAGATATGAATTTTGAAAAACGGTATCTGACCCGAAACCGCATCCGATCCGATTAAGTATTTACAATTCGGATAACCAAAAAATCGATTTGATTGCCTTAATTTTTCGGATTACTGGATTTTCATGTAGACATTTATGTTATTGTATAGACATAGACTTCATAATAGAATTAGTTGGATGATTATTAATAAATCAAATAACATCAATTTAAATTTATAAAATATGGGATAAATTTGAAATAATTACTAATTCATTAACATATTTATGTGAAATTACAATTACAGAATTTTGTGAAGTATTTATAATATAATATTCACGTTTTAACATGTGATTGAAAAGAAATTATAGTTAAATATCTAAATTCTTCGAATGTTAAAAAAAACAAGAAAGTGAAGAAGAAAAGCCATGGCGGGCGGGATGCAACTGAAGTGAAGGATCCTGCAACCTTCCTTTTTCACGGTATTCCTCTTCTGTATGTGATCTTTTTGAGGTCTAGATTGTAATTTGGGTATCCGCAGACATTTGTCGTACTTGAGTTTCTTCTCTTTAGTCTTTTCTCTCATATTTGCTGGAAGTACACTACTGGGTAGAGGTGCAAGTTAGCAACTGGAGAATAAGAAACGGGGTATGAAGAAAGGGGGGATGAATAAAGGGGGACTGGCTCCTAATTTGAAGCTGAAACTTCCTTCGAATGACGATGAATCTATATCTAATTTTCTGTGAGTTTTCTTCATTCTAATCTCTGATTTGTTGAAAAATCATCCCATGGTGTTCTGGGCACTGCTGAAATGAAACCTAGTGGATTTATTTGTGGTAATTTGGTTTCTTTGCGGGTCTATACAGAACTGCATCAGGGACTTTTAAACATGACGATATGTTAGTGAACAAGGATGGCGTTCACATTATACCTCAGACTGCAATTGAATCTGTATGATTTAAGTTTTTCTGGTTTTATAATTTCTGATTTTGAGAATCTTGAGGAGTTACAGTAAACCTACAACTGAAGTGATGAAGTTGCCTTTTCTGTGTTGAAATTACTCTTTTTTATCTTATACAATTCCTCTTTCGTTGCATATTGATTATTTGGGTAAATTTGATCTTAATTATGCTTTGATCTTTGTTGTGATTTCTTTTAGCCAGCTTTAATGCATCCATCTGACAACCAATTGAGCTTAGCTGACTTCCATTTAGTTCGAATTATTGGTAAAGGAAGTGGTGGAATTGTGCACTTGGTACAACACAAATGGACTGGTCAATTTTTCGCTCTCAAGGTATATTAAATCTGTCTTTCTAACTAGCTGCAAATCAACCATTGCTTATTGGCATTTTTGAATGGCTTCAAGCGCCTTTTGAGACCATTTTGAATGCCGCTTGTTAGAAGCCTTTTGGCGGTAAATTAATGAACATTTCTTTGTTGAACTTAGAGATTTTTTTGCCCTAGTGGAAGTTTCAAATGTATAATCACTTTGTTCTTGATCTGATTTTTCTTGCTTTTCATTAGCTTATTTTTTACCGAATGCATTACTTATTTATGATCTTGATATCGAATCATAATGAATGAATCTTGGTAGTAAACTTCCTTTGCATTTTCAGATTATCCAGATGAATGCCGAGGAATCTTACCGTAAGCAAATAGCAAAAGAATTGAAAATTAATCTTTCCTCTCATTCTCCATATGTGGTTGTTTGTTATCAATCTTTCTACGACAATGGTGCAATCTCCATTATTCTCGAGTACATGGACGGAGGATCTCTTGCAGATTTCATGCCGAAAGTAAATCGGATTCCAGAACCATGTCTTGCCGCAATCTGTAAACAGGTATTCAACTCATCCGAACCGTTCATTTTATACGAGGAATACTAATACGTAACAACAATGTAAATATAGGTGCTCAAAGGACTTTGGTATCTTCATCATGAGAAGCACATTATACACAGAGACTTGAAGCCTTCAAATTTGCTTATAAACCACAGAGGCGAAGTTAAGATCACCGACTTCGGTGTTAGTACAATACTAGCAAGCACATCTGGTTTAGCAAATACATTTGTTGGCACATACAATTATATGTCCGTAAGTAAACCGGGATTTTTTTTTTCCAATCGTTTTACTTGATCCTGTGTTTTATTTTGATTAGCCATGCTTTTGTAATTGATGCTCAGCCTGAGAGAATCAGTGGCCAGCAACATGGCTACAAAAGTGATATCTGGAGCCTTGGCTTAGTAATACTTGAATGTGCAATTGGGATTTTTCCTTATACGCCACCTCATCCAGAGGGTTGGGCAAGTGTTTTTGAACTGATGGGTACAATTGTAGAAAGCCCGGCACCTTCTGCGCCTTCGGATGAATTTTCGCCAGAGTTTTGTTCATTCATATCAGCTTGGTAATACACTGAATCTTTGTTTCTCATTGAGTTCTTTGTTCGATTTTGATTAACTTTCATTTACCAGTGTGCAAAAGGATCAAAAAGATAGATTTTCGACGAATGAACTTCTGGTAATCGGAAAATTCGTTGCCAGATTATATGTTAATGTTATCAAATTGTTGTGAATATTTTGGTTTTGTTTTCAGGGACATTCTTTTATACGCAAGTATGATGATCTTGAGGTTGATCTTGGGACTTATTTCACCAGCGCTGTACGTTCTTTTGGCACAATGTAGCTTATATTTTGTAGCACGTTTTATTAGTTGTTTCTTGGCGATATCCTGTGCTCATAACTCCGAAAATTTAGCCTTTTCGATAACTATTCGATGATCCGATTATAATGTAATCGGATCTGAATGTTCTTTTGGCACAATGTAGCTTATACTTTGCAGCACGTTTTATTAGTTGTTCCTTGGCAAAATTCTGTGCTCATAACTCCGAAATTGTAGCCTTTCGATAACTATTCGATGATTCGATTATATTATAACACAATCTAGGAAACTGATCTGAATGAATAAAGAACGATTTTTTACAAGAGATGGGAATACAAGAGGAAAAAGAAGTTATATATACTGATCATATGAAGCTCGAATGAGCATTAGCATGATTACGATGCAAAAGATTATGCGAAATCTGATCTCTTGCTCTCATAGAGATTACTGATCTAACAGTGCTCTCTTCGATCATCGTCTCATCTTCATCCAAACGAAGATTTAATGTCGTGTCAAGATCTAGTTCATCATTTCTCATTTCACAAATATTATGCAATACGCAGCAAGCTCCAATTAGCAGAGGGAGATCCTGAAGTTTCATCTCAGTTCTCTTCTGTAAACACCCCCATCGCGCTTTAACCTTCGAAAACGAATCCTTTGCGATCATTTGAACCTCTTCGATTTTCTCGTTATACGTGTGTTGACTCCAAGAAAGGGAGTTATTAGTGTAAGGAACAAGGAGCCAGTCTCTTAATGCATGGCCTGAGCTTCCCACAATCCATGAATTGTTTAAAAGACCTTTACTTGCTCCATTGTAAAGAGATGATTTTTCGAGAACCTGATCTTCGGACATCGAACCCGGCCAGCCGACACTTATGTCTGTGAAAATCCCATCTGGATCAAATACTCCTTGAACTGTAACTGTATAAGAAGGCTTCTTGTTTCTATCTGTGTGCTGTTTGTTGAAATATGAACTCACATTGATCTTTGGTGCTATAATGGGAATATGTGTTGTGTAGATTGATCCAAGAACATTTGGGATACCTGAAATGGATTCGAAATGGTTCATAATCTCTGTTTTCTTCTGTTCATCAGGCCATTTTAAGAATTTGGGCATTAGAACTGTGTTTATAGCTGTTGAAACCTCAAAAATAAGCTTATGGCAAGTTGAGATTCCTAATCCAAATCTCTTTGAAACTTCACGTAGAGCTTCTCCGGTGGATAATCTCCATATACAGACGGCGATACGTTGCCGGACGGGAATGGCCGATCGGAGCATTGTATCTTTTTTTGTGACAACAGATTCAAGATGCTCACAGATTAGATTGAATGTTGCTTTGCTCATTCCAAATCCCTTTTTGAACTCTGAATCTGGGAATAATGGATTATCAACTTGCTCCCACCACGCTTTCGACCGGTTTTTCACCCACACCCGGCGGTGCGCGGCGCCGGAGCTCAATTCATCGGAGGTGGTCGTCGTGGCATCATCTGAATCAAACCGGGTCCGTTTCGTCGGCCGGGATTGAACAAAACTGGTGACATCACGATTGCTGTCAACAAACTCCGGCATGCTCTGTTCTCGCTTGCTTTCAAATCCCCCATTTAAACCCACAAAAAAACGCTGATTCTGCTCCACGTTTCCTTCAAACGCCATTAAAGAAGACAAAAACTCCATCATATAAGATGATGAATCTTCTTCAAACTCAGATAACAGTCTCTTCTTACCACCGGAAAAATCAGTACAATCAGGTTCCGACAAAGGGTAGTGTTCAATAAACGAAGAAGTGATGTCCATAGCTGCAGAGAAGAACAAGATGTAAGAAAAGTGTAGAGTTCACAACATATATAAATGGAAAGAACCCATTTCAATGAACGCGTCAGAAGTGAGGAAGATTCAAAGAAACATGACGGAGCAGGAGTTAGCGATAACGACAGCAAAGTAAAACTGTAAATATTCTTAAAAGTTAAAATGTAAAAACATAAAACGCAAGAGCACACAGAATTAGAACCAATGACTGTTAAAGAATTCTGTGGATATTTGTCAAACTACATGAATAAAAACTTGAAGGAATATTAAAACAAGTCGAAGAAATCGACAGATTTTTCAATGTTTTGACTAAAAAATGAATCTTTAAAGGTGTGTAAAAGAGCATGGAAACAGTCAACAAAGCTTTGNGGTATCTTCATCATGAGAAGCACATTATACACAGAGACTTGAAGCCTTCAAATTTGCTTATAAACCACAGAGGCGAAGTTAAGATCACCGACTTCGGTGTTAGTACAATACTAGCAAGCACATCTGGTTTAGCAAATACATTTGTTGGCACATACAATTATATGTCCGTAAGTAAACCGGGATTTTTTTTTTCCAATCGTTTTACTTGATCCTGTGTTTTATTTTGATTAGCCATGCTTTTGTAATTGATGCTCAGCCTGAGAGAATCAGTGGCCAGCAACATGGCTACAAAAGTGATATCTGGAGCCTTGGCTTAGTAATACTTGAATGTGCAATTGGGATTTTTCCTTATACGCCACCTCATCCAGAGGGTTGGGCAAGTGTTTTTGAACTGATGGGTACAATTGTAGAAAGCCCGGCACCTTCTGCGCCTTCGGATGAATTTTCGCCAGAGTTTTGTTCATTCATATCAGCTTGGTAATACACTGAATCTTTGTTTCTCATTGAGTTCTTTGTTCGATTTTGATTAACTTTCATTTACCAGTGTGCAAAAGGATCAAAAAGATAGATTTTCGACGAATGAACTTCTGGTAATCGGAAAATTCGCTGCCAGATTATATGTTAATGTTATCAAATTGTTGTGAATATTTTGGTTTTGTTTTCAGGGACATTCTTTTATACGCAAGTATGATGATCTTGAGGTTGATCTCGGGACTTATTTCACCAGCGCTGTACGTTCTTTTGGTACAATGTAGCTTATATTTTGTAGCGCGTTTTATTAGTTGTTTCTTGGCGATATCCTGTGCTCGATGATCCGATTATAATGTAATCATATCTGAATGTTCTTTTGGCACAATGTAGCTTATACTTTGCAGCACGTTTTATTAGTTGTTCCTTGGCAAAATTCTGTGCTCATAACTCCGAAATTGTAGCCTTTCGATAACTATTCGATGATTCGATTATATTATAACACAATCTAGGAAACTGATCTGAATGAATAAAGAACGATTTTTTACAAGAGATGGGAATACAAGAGGAAAAAGAAGTTATATATACTGATCATATGAAGCTCGAATGAGCATTAGCATGATTACGATGCAAAAGATTATGCGAAATCTGATCTCTTGCTCTCATAGAGATTACTGATCTAACAGTGCTCTCTTCGATCATCGTCTCATCTTCATCCAAACGAAGATTTAATGTCGTGTCAAGATCTAGTTCATCATTTCTCATTTCACAAATATTATGCAATACGCAGCAAGCTCCAATTAGCAGAGGGAGATCCTGAAGTTTCATCTCAGTTCTCTTCTGTAAACACCCCCATCGCGCTTTAACCTTCGAAAACGAATCCTTTGCGATCATTTGAACCTCTTCGATTTTCTCGTTATACGTGTGTTGACTCCAAGAAAGGGAGTTATTAGTGTAAGGAACAAGGAGCCAGTCTCTTAATGCATGGCCTGAGCTTCCCACAATCCATGAATTGTTTAAAAGACCTTTACTTGCTCCATTGTAAAGAGATGATTTTTCGAGAACCTGATCTTCGGACATCGAACCCGGCCAGCCGACACTTATGTCTGTGAAAATCCCATCTGGATCAAATACTCCTTGAACTGTAACTGTATAAGAAGGCTTCTTGTTTCTATCTGTGTGCTGTTTGTTGAAATATGAACTCACATTGATCTTTGGTGCTATAATGGGAATATGTGTTGTGTAGATTGATCCAAGAACATTTGGGATACCTGAAAAGGATTCGAAATGGTTCATAATCTCTGTTTTCTTCTGTTCATCAGGCCATTTTAAGAATTTGGGCATTAGAACTGTGTTTATAGCTGTTGAAACCTCAAAAATAAGCTTATGGCAAGTTGAGATTCCTAATCCAAATCTCTTTGAAACTTCACGTAGAGCTTCTCCGGTGGATAATCTCCATATACAGACGGCGATACGTTGCCGGACGGGAATGGCCGATCGGAGCATTGTATCTTTTTTTGTGACAACAGATTCAAGATGCTCACAGATTAGATTGAATGTTGCTTTGCTCATTCCAAATCCCTTTTTGAACTCTGAATCTGGGAATAATGGATTATCAACTTGCTCCCACCACGCTTTCGACCGGTTTTTCACCCACACCCGGCGGTGCGCGGCGCCGGAGCTCAATTCATCGGAGGTGGTCGTCGTGGCATCATCTGAATCAAACCGGGTCCGTTTCGTCGGCCGGGATTGAACAAAACTGGTGACATCACGATTGCTGTCAACAAACTCCGGCATGCTCTGTTCTCGCTTGCTTTCAAATCCCCCATTTAAACCCACAAAAAAACCCTGATTCTGCTCCACGTTTCCTTCAAACGCCATTAAAGAAGACAAAAACTCCATCATATAAGATGATGAATCTTCTTCAAACTCAGATAACAGTCTCTTCTTACCACCGGAAAAATCAGTACAATCAGGTTCCGACAAAGGGTAGTGTTCAATAAACGAAGAAGTGATGTCCATAGCTGCAGAGAAGAACAAGGTGTAAGAAAAGTGTAGAGTTCACAACATATATAAATGGAAAGAACCCATTTCAATGAACGCGTCAGAAGTGAGGAAGATTCAAAGAAACATGACGGAGCAGGAGTTAGCGATAACGACAGCAAAGTAAAACTGTAAATATTCTTAAAAGTTAAAATGTAAAAACATAAAACGCAAGAGCACACAGAATTAGAACCAATGACTGCTAAAGAATTCTGTGGGTATTTGTCAAGCTACATGAATTAAAACTTGAAGGAATATTAAAACAAGTCGAAGAAATCGACAGATTTTTCAATGTTTTGACTAAAAAATGAATCTTTAAAGGTGTGTAAAAGAGCATGGAAACAGTCAACAAAGCTTTGTGCTCCTACTAACTAGGTTATACATTGTTAGTGTACTGAAAGAACAGTAGTTTTCATTTACTCTAAGCTTGATTTTGGCTTCAACAAGGCTATTAAATGTATGTTGAAACATTCATAAACCAAACAGTTTCCATAACTTCACAAGATAACATTGAATAGTCAAGGAATCAAAAGAGAAATTACTTGATTCAAGCTTGTTGAAGAAATAGACTTGGATTGTCCAGTTCTCTTGAAATCAATAAATTTTCAATCATCATCATAGAATTTAACCAACATACACACAAACACTACCGCTGATTAAGAGATTATAGAAAGATCGATACAGGAAGAGGAAAAACTCACATGGAATAGGAATAGAGACGATCGAGGGCATAAAATGAACAAGAACCAGACGACCTGATTCTCGAATACAATTTCCACAGCCCATTGATTCCCCGTCCCTTCTACGCTTCTCACAGCCATAGCGACGTGCTCCGTACGTGTGATCGGAGAAACGCCGTCGTCGCTCATTTCGTCGTTCGTAATATTTTTGAATTCCAAGTTTCAAAATTAAATTTTCTGTTCAGCTATTACCCATTATTATTGAATATTCTATATCAAGCCAAAGGCCAAAATTGAAACTATCCAAAATATATATTTATTAAATAAAAAACAGATAAAAAGAATATTAATTTGATAAAAAAGATTCAGGAAAACGATCAAGTCCCATCATAACGGAAATGCAGCCGCCAAATCCGCAGCAGCCTTGAGAATCCACGCCGAGATTTGCGTGGTCTAGGCGGAGGAAGAGGGTTTATAAAAACTCTGAGGAAATAGTCAAATCCTCGTGATTGTGGTGTGAAGATTTCGCGTGGCGGCTTCGGATGGGGAATCTGAAGCAGAAGTGGACGTCAGAAGAGGAGGAGGCCCTCCACGCCGGCGTAGCCAAGCACGGCGCTGGGAAGTGGAAGAACATTCAAAGAGATCCTGAGTTTAATCACATACTTTTTTCTCGTTCCAATATTGACCTAAAGGTAAAATTTTTATTTTTCTATGCGATTTTCCCACGCGTCAGTGTTTGGTTTTAGGGTTTAGGGTTTGCTTTTCATTTTTCGTTCTTGATAAATGTCGAGGAAGTGAAATTCAATACGCTTTCATCTGTGAATGGCTATTCTGTGAATCGAGATTGCATCTTTAATGCCTCTTGTGGGAAATGAAGTATCCCTTGTTCTCTTATGCAGGATAAATGGAGGAATTTGAATGTTGCTAATGCCCAATCGATTAAAGATAAGTCAAAAGCACAAAAGGCTAAAGCTAATGATCTTGCAGAGACTCCTTCCATGGCTGCTCCACCATCACTCAACGCACCAGTCGACATTGTAGCAACGCGATCTTTCCCTGAAGAAAATAATGCTCCCAAGTAAGTCTCCACTTTGATTGTACATTTTCAACCATTGATTCGATTCATATCTGTGCCTTTTTTATCTCTCAGATGCAATGCATTGATAAATGAGGCAGTCTCTGCTCGAAACGAGCCAAATGGTTCAGAACGTAAAGCAAATTACGACTTTATTGAGGTTCGTTTCTAATTTAGCCTCGAGTCGAATGAAGGCCTTATTGGGATGAACTGTTTTGTCCCAAATTATCGATCACTGCAAATGTTATATCTCCTGCAGCAAGACCAAGAGCAAGAGGTGCTACCAAACATCAAAAGAAGGCTTGTACAGCAGAACAAACTCGAAAAGGTTAGCATCATTTCACATAATCTAAACTGGTTGATTTATCCTGATATTTCTTACTCGAAGCTGTCGGTTTTATCAGTTTTCTTGTCTAAACTGCAATAACATTAACGGATTAATATCGCATCTTTAATTTCAGGTGAAAACAAATACAGGCCAATGCAAAAGCATGGCTATAATACCAAAAGAATCTCAACCAAAGCAAGTGCAGGATAGCTACATCCCCCAAACAATCGAAGAAGTTGCGATTATTACAGCTTGTATAGTCGCAGAAGCCGAACACAAATCTTTCATTGCAGCTGAAGCTATCAAAGAAGCCGAGAGAGTGGCGCGCATGGCTGAAGATCAAGATGCACTTGTTAAGTTCGCTCTTCGGAGTTGCATCGCTTTTCAGCTATGATTCAATGGTGACATTTTTATGAATCTGTAGAGAAGAACAAAGTTGGCTATGGCATTCCTTTTTATAAAATAAAATTATTTTATTAAAATCCATCAACCAAAACTAATCTCAAATCAAATTACAACATTTAAATTAATAGCTTATGTTTAGAATTGCTTTACAATGGGCTTAGATTCATCGAATTTCATGGCATGTACCAATGCACTAATAATGTCCCGATTAGAAGTTGAAAGAGATTTGGATTAGTTTATAAGAAGAATTATAAATCATAGAAAATAATTTGTTCAAATCTTTTACTCTTATATGTTATCTTTAAACATATAATTTAACAAAATGCATATTTTAGTGTGTTGGCTGACTGGTTATGTATATAAGGAAGCCTTCAGGGAATTTGTTGGTGTAGAAGAATATAGGGGACTTGTAAATTTAGGGGTGGACACGGGTTACGGGTCAAACCCGTTGAAACCGCTAACCCGTATAGTTTGAGAATTTTTCTTGACCTGTCGACGTGTTGACTTGACGGGTTGAAAGTACGGCTCAACCCGTCAACGGGTTGAAAACCTAAACCTTAAAATTTAAAAACATTTCATTTTAACCTTAAAATTTTAAAAAAAAATCAAAATTGGCCCACTTCAATACGTCAATCCGTACGGGTCGACCCGTACGAGTTGAATGGTTGAAAATCACGACCCAATCCGTACAATGATATTTAACGGATCAACCCAATGGTTGACCTGTTTATACGGGTTGGACTTATCCATACCCACCCCTAATTGTAATGTAATCTTGTACTGATTTTGGGTCTTTATATGCAGAGGATGCGTATACAACGATGTCTAAACCCGAACCCGATTGACATTAATCAAATTGGATTGGATTTGGGTTCTTCAAAATTTGATCTTGATGGGGTTTAGATTTATTATTTAAGATCTAGAATTATTGGGCTAGGGCTATACACCATCGTTGCACAACCATTTCATTTTGATTTCATAATTAATTCAATTGATATGGTTTATATGCTTCAATGATTTTGTTATTAATCAATCAAATCAATGTATTTTTGAAACAACACATTTGAGAATGGTTCACATTTAAAAGACATGAAGCACCATCTCAAGTAATACAGCAAATCCCTCTTCACACAACACTTTTACCTGTAGAAATTGGGGTTCTTGGACTGGGAAGCCCCATCCGAGCTACGGTTGGAGATAATCGAACCTTAGGGCTCGGTCGAGGTGATGGAATAGGACCGCAATTGTTAAAATGTCCATGAGATGTTTGTGGTGAAAGATGAACTTGTTCAAGTGCTCTAAATTGAAGCTCCGATGGATATTCTCGTACACATCCAATACGAGGTCCAGCACCCGTACTCCATTTCCGAGACATGCGTTTCCTCAAGCTGAAAATCGGATTTTCTTCATGATCCATTGAACTAAATCCCACTTCACTAACTAGAGCTTTCGTATCGGTATCATCAGATTGCACGATTTCAGAAGTAACCGATTCTTTATCAGTACTCGAATCCACATCACTGCTTATAGTATTCGGATTCTCTTCTTGAGCTGCATATCTCTGAACAAAAAATCATTCATTCTTTACGTAAACTGAAAGCAATACGAATCATACGGCTCGAGTTAAAAGTTTTTGTACCTTTACAGTAGCAAGATCAACTGATTGCTCCTCAAGGAAGGTGAGGAACTCATTAAAGTGCTCTTCTGTGGGGAGATAATGACCGCTGTATGGCCAAACAGCCTGTTTCAATGAATTTTGTAAGTACATTCGTATCGTTGTATAAATTTGGAGGTTCCGAATTACCTCTAAAACGCCATCACTAGCTAATAATCTTCCAGCGGCTGTTATAGCACCACCTGCGAGGAAGCTCGAGTGCTGAAACCGGCCCTTTTGCTTCTGTCCAACATATAAGATTCTTGCGGTACTGAGAACGAATATCCATTTAGATCCCTCGACTGAATTCACAAATTCACCACTTTGTTTGTAAACAAGTTTCTTGTTTTCGATCACAACTTCGAAAGATTCTCTTTCATTCTGTCGAAACATGTGAGTACGATTTCAGATTTCATTGAAACAAGAGATGAAAAGTGTTGGAATTTGTCCTACATCGGAAAAAGAAGTGGGATTGATTAGGTTTATAAGGGTTGGAATTCCATCACATATTGACTTGATCAAGTCTTTTAAATGTGTGAGTTCCTTCTCTTAATCCAATTCGTTCATACTTCCCCGTCTTCATTTGAGTCAGACTCTATAATTTCGATAAAAAGCTTAGCTATGAAGTGAAGATTTACCGGTCCGAGATACTTGATGCATTGACGCTGCAATTTCGTTCTTGGACACTCTTCGAGATTCACTTCTTTACCATCACCAATGTCCAACCTACACATAAAACCACAAATATTGAATAAACTTTGCATTCGAGTCTAGAGTTTAATTACTGAATGATCATCTTCAATGCATAATGTAAAGTAGAAACGAGTCGCACCAATAAAAGAAAGGTTGTACGCTTCCATTGTTGAACCAAACATCGTAATAAAGATGTAAATTATGCCCATATCGGTGTCGTGGATCGATCTACGGAAAATATACAAATAAGTTACCAGGGAAAAACACAAGCAAATGAGAATAAAAATGTTTTTGCAGAATGCTTACAGCCTCGAGCCAGTGACGTAGAGCCAATTTTTGGGCCTTTTCATCTTTAGACAACCCCTTACCAACCTGCAAGTAAATTCATTGATCAAATGTAACAATGAAAAAATGTGCAGAAGAATGTGTATTAACCTTGGCTGCTCTGGTTCTGGCTCTGGACCATCGAGACGCAGCAGTTTCATGTTTCTCGACATTGAAGAATGATATTGAGCTCATCTTAAGAGCTGCAAAATCCAATGCTTTCCACCTATCAAAGTAAAAAATGTCAAGTTAATTCAGCACATAATAGCAAGCATTGCAGATTATGATCAGATCAATGCAGAAACTAACCATAGCTCCTCTACCACAACAGCACAATCTGCAAGGTGTCTTCGAGTACGGTAACTCTTATAAACCTTTTGCACCGTAACTGCAGCTGCATCAAGTTCTTCGATAGGTCGTGGAGAAGACCATACAAAAGGTTCTTGGAGAGAAGCTGCATTAGCTTGTGGTTTAACACATGAATTATTTTTTACATCAGCCAGGTCCTTGAATGAAAGTGAAGATCCCAGCACCAATTTTCTCGGCTCAAGGTATCCCAAGTTTAAAGAATTGCTGTTTGCCATAGAGAAGGCAGAATCTGCTTTGCCAAGTCTTTTTGATACTAAAGTCATATATTAATGCTACTAGCAAATCCAATATCAAGTGCAAAATCAGAACGCTTCTCTTGAACTTTACCCTTTAAAGAAAAGAAGCTCTGTGAATCAAATAGTTTGATAATCATACAACATCATGAAACCAGAGAAATGAGGATCCAAGCCAAACATATGCTCATTATAATCATTGGGCTAGCTAAGAAAAATTGAGACTTCCCTATTTTTTACCAAAAGAAAGGTTATAGCACAAATAACTAATAGATGATGCATGCTACAATAGCTAGGCTTCAACTTAAGGTGTGTTTGGTTCTAAATCGCCATTAATACAGGATTTTGTGAAGAAAAATTAAACAAAGGCTTAGGTTTCAGTTCTTACAGCAAAGAAATAAAGTACATACAAGCTATGACCATGACCATACCTTAACAAAATTCCATCTCCAAGAAAACAGAACAAAAAATACCCACTCTTCAATTCAAGATATTTTAATGAAGAATTAAAGTATTACCTTCTTGCTACAGGTTCTCAAGCCCACGGTGTACCTAATAATGACAGTGCTCTTTAGGTACAAGAATCAATTAATGATGGAGACCAAGGTGTCCAAGGGGACCTTAAATACAGATAGCCAGTCAACGATAGCACGCTATATCGTACGGTGAGTGGGCCATGGAATTCTTACAGGTACGCTGAGAAACTTCGGGGCACATTCCTCCAGGTAAACGTTCAAAGCAGTGAGGCACGAGAATTTTATGCATTCAAAGTTGAGATCTTTCGTTGAAAAGTACTCAAGAAATCCAAACCCAACCCAGTTGCAGTAAATGAATGTTCAAAAAAGGGTAAGGATTAGACGGCCAGAAGATGCAAGTTGGCCCGAAGAGTCAAATCACGGAAATTGTCAATACGCTGCTTCGTTGAGGAATCAAAAAGGAATTGCATGACGGTGTGAACAGATTTCAACCCGAGTATTGACTTTGGACTTAATTCACGAAAAACATTAGTGAACTGTCAACGTTCTTAGAGGTGAACAAAAGATCGGTCCATAGTGTTCGGGTTAGTCTTTTTCGATCTTTGGTATTTATAAAATATCGGGACACGGTCATAATTTTATATAAAAACCTTATTGATTCGATCTTTAGATTTTTTTAAGTGAGATCAATTCAGAATCAAAGATCAATTTTTCGATTTAATCTTGATTAGGTTTTGATTAAATCTTTAACCTTATATTTTTTATATCAAAATAATAATAAAAAAATAGTATTTTACAAAATATTAGTTCGATTTTTAGATTTTTATAAATGAGACCAACCCGAGACCAAAGATCAAATCTTCGATTCGATCTTGATTAGATCTTGATCAAGTATTTAGTCCTATATTTTTTTTTATATCAAAATAATAATAATAAATTAATATTTTACAAAATATATATTTTATAAAAATTATAAATAATACTAAGATGATCATTTAAAAATTTATTAAATAATTATTTTTATTTTTATTATTAATTTACTCAAATTTTAGTATATAAATTAATAATTGAAAAATTATTTGGTTCAATTATGTTTAAAAGATTCGAAAATTTGAAATATAAAATGTAATAATATTTATAAATAATTTATGTACGATTATATTTAAATTGAAAATAATAAATATTTGAATGTATAAATAATTTTAAAATTTAATAAATTTATATTTACGAGATTTAAACTTGATATTGATATTAAACCCGTAAACTGAAGATCAAGACTAAACGGTCAAAAGACCTATGGATTTAGATCCTATGAATATTGAGATAAGCGGTAAACATTAGATTTTAAAAGATGAGTGCTAATTAAGAAGAATTGGTCTTTGGTAGTCTTTTTAGGTGCAGACCTATTATGGGTATTAAAAATCCCACCTGTGAACGTTCTACTTGTTACGTCTCTTCTATCAAAACTGGTACAACTCCGTAAATTCTGTCAGCTGTTCTGATTCATAAGAATAACCATTTCGGAGTCGGCATCCGACGGTGGACACCGTCACCGACCCGGTGGCCGACGAATAATCGCTCGCCTCTCCCCTACCGGCAAAAATACTTGACAGAAACATTTTAGGGCACTCATATAATGGGCTTGGGCTCAATAAATCAAGTCCATGTTGGCCCAGTGGATTTGTTTTGGACCTAAATATTGGATTTCTATAATTTTATTCTTCTAAAAATAATAATTTAGAAAACATTTTGTAACAATTATTCTTATAGATAATTAATAAGTTTCATATTNGAAGAACGCCAGTCGACATGTCCCGTTCTTCGGGTGAAGAAAACTTAGTTTCTTGGGCTCGTCCTTTGTTGACAAGTAAAGAAGGCTTAGAAATAATGATAGATAAATCCTTGGAACATGATTTCCCAATAGAAAGCATAGCAAAAGTTGCTGCTATTGCTTCGATGTGCGTTCAACCCGAAGTATCAAACAGACCATTCATGGGAGAAGTTGTTCAAGCACTAAAACTCATATGCAACGAATGTGATCGACCGTCGGGACCCTGTAGCAACAATTACACACCGTCGGATCAGATACCGGTGACGTCTTTACTTTCTCCTTCACCAATGTATGGCTATGATTATCTTCTTGAGCTTGAAAGAGATCTTACTATGTCAGAGCTTCTTACTTCTTCTGCACAATTTGATAATGACGACGTAAATGAGCCGGTAAGGAGACACTCAAGTTCGGGTCCTTTGAGGATTGGAAAACGTAAGGCGTTGTGGAAGACAATGAGGGAATTTAAACGTAGCATGAGTGAACGTGGAGTATCTTTTAATCTTTGGCCTGGTTCTCATTAGTTTTTTCGATTTTTTCGATTTTCGATTATCGCCTTATGCTTAGCCGAGGCCCGAGGATGAGCCTGTGGAGGCAACAAGTTTATAGACGAAATCCATTTATGTTGTTATATTAGTAGATGGGGATGGTTGTTGAATTTTAGTAATTTGTTGAATTAATTTTTTTTTCTATTTATTAACTAGATACAAAATTAATAGACAAAAAAATCTACATAATTTCAAGAATCTTATAAAATATACTTGCTAGTATCATTTGTACTGACAGAATTACTTTGTATTTCAAGAATAAATCATGTCCAAAGCATAAAAATTCTTTAGGTTGCAATTATATTGTTTTGATGTTATTAAATAAACATTGAGGTCGGGTGTCTGGGATAAAAGTCATAAAACTCAACGAATCATTTCAAGCACCTTTTGAGGTTGTTTTGAAAGCCACTCGTTAGAGATTAATTATTGGTTGACGGGAATAATTATTGTTATTTCTGACTTAATAAAATTTTGCATTCCGTTCAAAAAAATGCTATGTTATTATCATACATCACATAATTCGTGAAATAACACATTTCGGAGTTTCGCGGAAAATACCACCGATCCGCGACAGATCAGCAATTTTACCA
Organism: Utricularia reniformis; assembly: GCA_009725065.1. Classification (NCBI taxonomy): domain Eukaryota; kingdom Viridiplantae; phylum Streptophyta; class Magnoliopsida; order Lamiales; family Lentibulariaceae; genus Utricularia; species Utricularia reniformis. The sequence goes on along the minus strand of RWGZ01001300.1, from coordinate 14,310 downwards.
CCATTCGCGTTAGGCAATCGCGAACTGCATTTTTTTCGCNCGAACTGCGAAAAAAATGCAGTTCGCGATTGCCTAACGCGAATGGTGGTAAAATTGCTGGTCTGTCGCGGATCGGTGGTATTTTCCGCGAAACTCCAACACATTTCCTAACTTGGAGTGGACTAGTTTTAGAAAAACTTTATTATTATAATAATTATTGTTGAATAATATTTAAATCATTAACAAAATAATAACATGATAACAAATTTATCATAATCTTAAAAGGCTAAATTACGTTTAAATCTTAAATAAAAAAAGTATATATAACATTACAAGTTTATAATATAGCAAATTCTTTTTGATTTTTTCAATTTTACTTTCTATATATATACATAGACAATTCAAGAATGGTTAGAGAATCACGAATATTTGAGAATCCAATTTGTATACTTATGTAAAAATTAAGTATCATGTAAAAACTTAAAAATATATAATCAACATAAATATTATTAAATTATATAATACAATTGTTAATCTAACTGAAGTAATATTTGCAAATAAACTCTTTGATATCATTCTCCGTAATCGAATCAATTCCGATATCTTTGTAGACATCTTTGTATTTGAACCATTTCTCATTCAACTACAAAAAATCAAAAGAATAATAAGGTCACTTTTGCAACTAACTATGCATAACAATTGAAAAAACTTACAAAAGAGGGATAATATACAACATCGAATTCAGATGGTGCATTTTCCATAAATAGTTTCATGAAATACAACGAGTATATACCACATGCAAGCGCCTTTCCTTGTTGAGGGATCTACAAAATCGGCAATATAATAAAAAGTATAGCAAAAAACTTGATCAAGTAAATTATTATCCACTTACCATTGGAATCAATATTGGTATCTTTTGTATTGTGTCTATTGATTCTTTACTTTCTTTAGCTATGAACACATCCATGATAAATCATCAATAAAAAACAAAAGTTATAAATTGAATCATATTGTAAAATAATAAATTCTCGAGAAAATGGCTAATTTGGTCTCTACAGTTTAGTGATTTTGACAAATTTAGTCCACAAACTTTTATTTGACATTTATAGTCCCTATATTTTGATATTTTTGACAAATTTGGTTTCCATGTGACAAAATTAGTTCACAAAATTTAATGATCAATTTCGCCACATATATGGAACTTTGAGGACTACATTTGCCAAAAGTTATAAAATATGAGGACTAATTATACCAAAAATACAAAGTTTGGGACTTGTTTTGCTTCCACAAAATTTTGAGGACTAAATTTGCCAAAATGAAGAAAGTTTAGGACTAAATTTGCTAAATCATACAAACTTTGGGGATCTTAAATGTCATTTGCCCAATATGAATTAGTTAATAAATACCTACGGATTTTGGGGATTGATTCGGTTGTACGACCACTTCTACTACTATCAAGCAGAAGCATAGATCGATTATGGGGATCTCCAAAATTACAGAGAATCAACAAGAACCAATGCCGACTTAAAAAACAATTTTGTTAATTGTGTTTCAAATTGAGAATATGAGGACAAGTTAGTTACCATAAACATATTGGCACAAAACAATATCGTTTTGTGAAACAATCATGCTCTATGATTTGTTTCATAATGTGTATTTCCATATTTTCATGAAAGTGTTTTAAAAATAAAATTTGTTTTGAACATTTTTTGTCCATTTAATGCTATTTGTATAGTTAAGAATACATTGACACATTTAATGCTTTTTCATTCTGAAAACATTTCAAAAACTAAAGCTTTAAAAAGATTGAAAATAAAAAGAAATTTATAATACCATTGAACGATTTTTTCGAAAAATGGGAGAATCACATGTTATGTTGGTTACAAAAAATACATTATTTTTGTGTAAATTCATTTTATTTGGAGGTTGGGCCTGTACTAGTTAGGGACGGCTGTTTCTTAGTATGTAACTTTGTTTGGATCATCCAATAACTTCGGTTTAATATGGATGACGGGCCATCGGTTCGTGACTGGATATTTATTCGAGCCAACCCGTCTTGTTATGGACATATGTCGGGCGTTCAGTTTCTTAGGTTTGTTCAGGCCAGCCCGAAACATTATGGGCATATGTTGGGCCAATGTTTCTTGCATTGGACATTTGTTCGGGGCCAGCCCATCTATTTATGGGCCAATATCGATTCTTCAATTCCTTGGGTTGAGCATTTGTTTGGGCAAGCTCGTCTCGTTACGGGCCTACGTCGGGCCATCATTTCTTAGGCTGGACATTTATTCGGGCCAGCCTGTATCGTAATGGACCTACGGCGGGATTTCACTTAAAAGTCTGGATACTATATAAGAACAATAAATTTCAAAATGTTTCTCACAGAAGATTTCTCTTTCTATCTTTGCATCCAAATTCTCTCTCACTGAAAAATCAGAATGTTTTCTCTGGTTTTCAATTCTAATCTCTTTTATCTGAAACCTCCGGTGCATGCTGTTAATATGCAAAAGAAAAGTACTATTCAATTACCTCAAGTCCAGGTACTGTTAGTATGTCTTTTTTGTTGAATTGAGTGTTTGTTGTTTAGAATTGTAATAGGTTTTCTCCGAAATGTCTACTGCATTTTCTTATTAAGTTTTTGTTGTATCTTCTTGTTATTCAGTTATAAAATCTGAAGAATGTACAAAATAGGAGGTAATCTCAATTGTTAATTTATAGCTTCATTTTTATTTGTTTTAATATAGAATTAAATATTTATTATTGTGTGGTGTGATCAAATGTTGTATGAAGAAGAGGAATGATAACCGGAAAATAAGATGTTTTAATCTTCCTACTCCTCTGGGAATAGTATATGATAACGATGAAAATGTTCATAATGATGAGGATGACTATGTTAATGAAGATAAAAATGAAAAGAAGTATTCTTTTTTGTTGAAGATTGCTGCTTGTATATTGTTTGCGGGATTAGTTTTTGCTGTTGTTGTTGTAAATGAGTTTGTAGCTGTGGTTAGATGGGGACTGGTGATATGGATTTTGAAAAAGCTGCTTGGAATATAAAGAGACTCGGTTGTTGATGCGCATACATGATTTCTTACTAGTGAATTTAGTTACTACTTCATAAGCATTTGTGATGATTTGGATTGTACCTAAAACAATTGTTAATAATAGACACATTTGGCATCATTTGTCATGATATTTTTCATATTTTACATGTTCTAAATTTAGCAGCCAGAATGAGTAGTAGAAGTGTAAGCTAAAATATATTTGCTCATTCTAGTAAATGTTTTAAATTAGATATGTATTTGTATAAAAGTTTATTTGTCAGGGATATTAAACATCTTTAAACTCGATACATTTCTAAGCCATGAACGAGGTATGTGGTACCTGAAATAATCTATTCGTTCATCTTGACATGCATATATGGTGAGTGAGAATGTAGTATGCCTCTGTAATTGCATCTTTGGCATGGCTTACTGCATTTGGTCTGCGTGATTACCATCTTTGTAATTGCAATCCCCACAGCTGCCTTTGGATTTGTAAGCTGATCAATGCGTGATTACCGTCTTCATTTTTATCTGTTTTATATAGAATTAAATATTTATTATTGTGTGGTGTAATCAAATGTTGTATGAAGAAGAGGAATGATAACCGGTAAAATAAGATATTTTAATCTTCCTACTCCTTCGGCAATTGTATAATGATAACGATGAAAATGTTCATAATGATGAGGATGACTATGTTAATGAAGATAAAAATGAAAAGAAGTATTCTTTTTGGTTGAAGATTGATGTTGGTATATTGTTTGCGGGATTAGTTTTTGTTGTTGTTGTTGTAAATGAGTTTGTAGCTGCGGTTAGATGGGGACTGGTGATATGGATTTTGAAAAAGCTGTTGTGAATATAAAGAGACTCGATTGTTGATGCGCATACATGATTTCTTACTAGTGAGTTTAGTTACTACTTCATAAGCATTTGTGATGATTTGGATTGTACCTAAAACAATTATTAATAATAGACACATTTGGTATCATTTGTCATGACATTTTTCATATTTTACATGTTCTAAATTTAGCAGCCAGAATGAGTAGTAAAAGTGTAAGCTAAAATATATTTGATCATTCTAGTAAATGTTTTAAATTAGACATGTATTTGTATAAAAGTTTCTTTGTCATGGATATTAAGCATCTTTAAACTCGATATCTTTCTAAGCCATTAACGAGGTACGTGGTACCTGAAATAATCTATTCGTTTATCTTAACATGTATATATTGGGAGTGAGAATTTAATATGCCTTTGTAATTGCATCTTTGGGATGGCTTGCTGCATTTGGTCTGCGTGATTACCGTCTTTGTAATTGCATCCCCCACAGCTGCCTTTGGATTTGTAAGCTGGTCAATGCGTGATTACCCTCTTCATTTTTATTTGTTTTAATATAGAATTAAAGATTTATTATTGTATGGTGTGATCAAATGTTGTATGAAGAAGAGGAATGATAACCGGAAAAAAAGATATTTAATCTTCCTACTCCTCCGGGAATTGTATTGATAACGATGAAAATGTTCATAATGATAATGATGACTATGTTAATGAAGATAAAAATGAAAAGAAGTATCCTTTTTGGTTAAAGATTGATGCTGGTATATTGTTTGTGGGATTAGTTTTTGCTGTTGTTGTTGTAAATGAGTTTATAGCTGCGGTTAGATGGGGACTGGTGATATGAAACTATTCCAATAGTAGTGGACGATAAACATATCTTATTTTTCAGTTTCCATCTGTCTTCTTCATATAACTTGAAATATTTGAATGTACACCACACAATAATAAAATCATTAATTTTATATTAAAACAAACTTAAACAAATAAAATGAAACTATAAGTTGGCAATGCATTAAAGATTAAGATTACCTCATATTGTGTGCATTCTTGAGATGAGATAAATGAATAGTATGAAGATGCAACATATGTTTAGCATGAAGTAAATTAGTACTCTAAACATGAAGATAATTCAATTTACCAAAAGAAAAATACAACAAAAACATAAATAAGGTTAACATGAAGTAGATTGTTATTCTTAATTTGAATCAAATTGATATTTTAAACCTGAAGAGAAAACGTTTTAACAATAGGAAAAGATAATAAAGGTATGCTTTATTTGTTTTTGAATTAAAAATTAGATAATAAATAAATATATTAATATAAGATAATTAGTTTTGCATTTGTTTAAAAAATATGCTTTGTTTTGAAAACCTCAATTGTAATAATGTTTATTCATTAAATTTTCTCAATGTTATTGTATGAATTTCAATCATATGGAACCTCAAGAAAGTTTTTAGAGGGTTGGTGTTGGACCTCATATGGAAGTAAATCAAGGAATTGCTTAGTCTGTATTGTTTACATTTGTGTTTGAAAAAAAACAATACAAAGTTAAATTTTCTGCATGATTGTCATACATTTTCCTAACAATTAGATGACGATAATGATAAGAATGTGAATGTCAGAAAATGAAGTATGCACCAAATCTCCAAGTTTCTTTGGCATAGTATAACATTCATAATAAACCTCATATTATAACAATACTCAAGAAATCTCTCATGACAAATGTTAACTCATATGTTCCTCATACTTCCTATATACCAGTTCTTAATTACGAATCATGACACAAGGATGCAAAAGAAAACATTGATAAAAATAAATAACTCACATGGATGCAATTACTTGTTGCTATTTTGTTTTGTAGAATTTGTTCTTTTTTGTCATATTTACTGATAGCTCATGAATCTTCTTCCTCCGCTTTATGCGAGAAAATCAAGTCGATGAATGTTAACTCATACATTCTTCTTACTCCCCATGTACCAATTTGTACTTACGACTCACGTCATAATTAGTGATTAAAAAGAAAATAAGAGGAAATATCCCAGATGAATGTAACTGATTTATGCTATTTTGTTTTATGTAATTTACTTGTTTTGTTTGTTTGAATGATATTGTTGTTATTGATGAATGAGTTCCAAATATTTGGATGCTCAAAAAAATTTTGGAGAGTGAATATTGTACCTTAGATGCCAATTTCGTTAAGGAAAACAAGTCGGTTGCTTAGTCTCTTATAGAATCAAGTTATTGTGTGTACTAATCCGTCTAAAAATAGGATATGTTTATTTACATTCCATTATTTTTTAGAAAATGTCAATACAAAGTTTTAGTTTTCGCAATCTCTCTATTATTTACTTTTAATTTCTCATAATAATGCAAACAAATAATCAACAAAAAATGATTAAATTATTGAATTTTATGTCAGTTTCTAAATCGACAACATGCTCTCGAAATGACTCTTTAAAAAATGTTCAGTATGAGGGAAACTTGAAAAAATATTATGGATGTGATTCATATTATGTAGTAAGTATGAAAAATTTAAATTATTATTCTTGTTGTTTTATATTATGAGTATTTCTTATTATTAACATTTTTAAATTTTGTATTTTCATATAGCTTTTAAAGTGGTGGATGCTGGAAACGAGTAAGTTAGATAAGGGTATGAAATTACTTACGATAAAGTATGACATATGGTGCAACGTGCTTTCGAATTAGTGCACGGGTCTTGGGAGTCATCGGTAAAAAGGTTACCGACACATTTAGTTGCCATACAATGAAAGAATCTTGGTACTGCGATAGAGTGGCAATGTTTTGACACCGTGTTGGACCGTTCGATAAGGTTATCCGATTCGTTTTCTGAGCTTTAAAATCTTGTGCAGAAGCAAATAACCACTGTGTAACAGTTATTTTCATATATGATATACATCTTTACGCACGGTAAATACATTTTTTATTAGTTTTGTTTTATTCAAACTTCTTTGAATACCTTTAACATATAATTTTACTTATAGATATAATCATAAGCTGTTGATTGTAGTTTGTAGAGATGTTGGTGGTCATGTTATCCCACTTGCCTATACGCTTGTTGATAAGGAGAGTATACAGATACACACATGATTCATTGAGCATTTGGATAAATTTGTTATTCGAGGAAATAACGCATGCATCGTATCTAACAGACATGCCGGCATACACATGCGCAGTTAAGTCGATCGATGTCTTTCTCTCAGGACAGTTGGTCCACAGATGATGTCTACACCACTTTACATCTAATCTGAATGTACAAATAAAGAATAAGGAGGTCCGGAAGCTAGCCAACAGAGCTGGAGCGACTCCCTTAGTATCAAAATGACGGGATTTGATGCAGCAGATAAGAGATAATGACAACATGGCGTATGCTTGGTTAACTAAGCCAGAATTAATAGTTACATAAATTTGAAAAAGATTTATATTAAAAACTTAAATTGGAAAAAGCCATCAAATTTGAATATAAAACTAGTTAGATATATATGCATTATCAATTTAAATATAAAACTGGAATTACGAAGTTTTCAAATATGAAATTAATATACAAATTTGTTGGTAAATGGTAAATGGACAAACAAATTAGAAGTGTTTGTCCAATTTAAATATATAGAGTTCGAATGTAAATGCATTCGACAATTTAAATATAAAATTGAAATTAGAAGTGTTTTTAAGATTAAGAAATTAGAATTTGACTATTAACATACTACATTATGGTGATGGACAAACAAATTAAATATAAATTGAAATTGAAATTAAGAAGTATTTAATTATGATTATTAAGTATATACTCATGGTCTAAACATTAACAATTTAAATGTAAAATTTAAAATCATACAATTTTGATTGTTGATATATAAACTCATGATTCACATGTATAACAAATATTCAGTATATATATAAACTATAAAGTGAATCACAAATTAAACTGAAATTATGAAATTGAAATTTAATTATGAATTTATTGTCTCATAGCACATATTAATAATTTAAATTCAAACTGAAATTGAGAAGTTATAATTTATTTGTTAAAATATTAATTCATGGTGCATACATTAACAAATTAAGTATAAAAATGATATTAGAAAATGCTTAGATATATAGTTAACATTCATGCTGCATGTTTTAACATTTTAAATATAAAACTAAATTAAGAAGCTGAAATTTGATTGTTAATATATTAACTTATATTGATTACATTAATAATTTAAATATAAAAATGAAATCTAAAAGTTTTAATTATGCTTATTAACATATTACTTATGTTGCTAGATACAGTCATACATTGACAATTTACATTAGGATTTGTGCTCCATCTGTTGTTATTTTGAACTTTTTAGAGTTGAGGGGTGCTTCTCTTCTTTTTGAAGTATACATCCCAATAAATCTTTATGCAGGCAAAAGTTTCATCTCTTGATTATGCAATGTTCAAAAATTATATTTTTTTCTGAACCATACATATTTTTGGAGCTCATCTAATTGTATTTTCATTTAATTATCGTGTATTTTGTTGAAATTATAGAGTTCGAATGAAATTTCGATTAGAAAGCATGAAAGAACGTGATTAAGGGGAATATGTAACATATTTAAAAAACTTGATTAACTTGTGATGCTATTTTTCACCTTTATAAATCTAATCATTATCATTTCTCTAACTAACGTGAGACAAATTCAACAATTTCCCTCAAGTCCAATATTAAGGTTTATACTTGCGAATTGAAATTAACTGGATTTTTCCGGTATTGAAAATCAAGATTTTGATCCAATCAGTTCTAATACCATGTTGAAATTATAGAGTTTGTCTGAAATTATGACATGAGTGTGCACCTATATAGCATATAATCAAGTACCGATATCAAAATATCAAAATTATTTCGATATAAATACTAAAACTTTATTGAATAAAATCGATATTAGAATTTATTAAAAATTAGTCTTCAGTCTATATGATACCACTAGGTACGCAGTATCAAATGGGCACCCTATCATTAAGTGCATAAAATAGCATATTTAGATATTTGGTCCAATATCTATTGGGCTTCTGATTTAAAGGGGTGAGAGGCATGTCTTCAATAGGCCCATTTGTGTCCAATAGATTGCGTAAATGAAACGCCTATTTGGTTGGTATATGGTCAATTATTGAAAAATTGTACTTGCCATAGAATTGGATATGCTCTTCCGGGTGGTGGTTTCAATTTGCTTGTCTTGTTCTTTGCAAGAAGTGATCTCATTTTCCATTCCTTTTCGCTTCTTGTTCTTAATTCTCGTGTCGTATTCAAGTAAGTGTATGTTTTTTTATCTCTTTGTTATTCCGACGCTCTACGGGAGGAATGAACGCCGCGATTGGTGTCGTTATAATCCTTTCATGCCAATACATTTTGTGTAATGCTCAACTTTTGGTTTTATCGCTTGAGCCGGATGATTTTGGCTTCATTTCTTATTCTTTAGAACTTTTTATAGTTTAGTAGCGATTGTTTCCTTTTTGAAACATATATTAGAATTTGTTCCACATGTAGAAGCGTGATTAGGTTTAGAAGCGGAATTTGACTTTTTCAAATCTTTAAATGTGTGGTTTCTACTTTCAATGCGGTTCGTTCACGCTCTCAGGTCGTATCCTTGTAAATCATAATCCCTGGCAAAAGTTTCATCTGTTGATTATGTTATCNCCATGCACACCCCTAATGTTTACTAATTTAGATGCCTTCTATATATTTGATTGAAATTATTGATTCAAATATAAGAATATATAAAAACTATGATAACCATTAGAGATAATAAAATTATATTCATTTTTTGTTTCAAGGGTATTCATTGAATTACCCTAATGACTACTATATTTAATTTGTTTATACTCAATTCTGCAGTATACATTTAATATTTATAACCTATAATGCAAGGAAACATGTTGATTACTTTATTCTTTAATAGTATTGTAAGTATCGTATTATAACTTTAAAATTATATTATTAATGTATATAAAATAATTTATTTTAAAATTTATATAATCTCTAACCAGTAAAAAAACTTATTCAAATAATTTTATATTAGAGTTATTTCATTAAAATGACAACTCAAATTTTATGCAATAAATATTTTACATTTCAAATTTATAAAAATGAAATCAAATAACTTATTTTTTACCATATTTTGCATTTATCTAAACAATAACAAATGTAATGTCTTTGAAATATTACATTAATAATAGATGTGACTAATAATTAAAAAATTATTAAACAACTCGCTGGATCACGTCAACCCAGACGTGTTGAATATCATAGTCCAATCTGTACACTAATATTTGGTGGACCAATACATGGGTTGACCCGTTTATACGGGATAGGCCGCCCCATACTCTGTAATACTTCCGAACCGTGGCGTCATGAAGGTTCGGTACGAAAAGAGTAAAGCAACCGATCATGGTTGAGATTTGATCGGGCCAACAACAAATCGACCCAATGTGAATAAAGACCAATATACCTTAAGGGAAATAAATAAATAGTGCAAAGTTGGACCTAGGTCCAATACTAGATAACACTTGGGATTAGACCCAATCCAATAAGGAGTAATGCACTTAAGGGTCATAAAGACATGACCCAAGTTCATGTCTTTAGATAAGGGGGAATTTTAGTAGTGTTAATCACATAAAAATGGTAAATGCACAAGTTATGAGAGGAAATAGGAAACCTAGCGGGATTCAAGTAGTGGGATTGGAATTAGGGTGCAAATTAGTGTGATTTGCTTGTAATTATGGAATATTGATTACATTGTCTTGGAATTAGGGAGTGATTGACACCAAGGCATGACTCATGTCATGAACTCTATAAATACCTTAACCCTTTGCAAGACATAGACATAAAACGAAACTTGCCAAGGAGTTGGTGGTAGATGAGTGGGAGTGAGTACGACGAAGGGTAAGAGACCTTACGCTTATGCTTATGTCCGGGAAGGGAGGGACATAATATGAAGATCACTTTCATCGGTCGTCGTGCTGTGAGTAACCTAGTACGTGATAGCCTCGGCTAAGCGGAACGGTAAAGGAGTGGATGGTGGCGAATCGACCAATGGAGTTCACCCTAAGATGGCGAATCGGAACTCATCATGCCATGTGAGTAACTGTGAACCACAAAGGAATAATGATATAACGAGGGTTGGACCACGACAAGTAAAATTGACCCTCGAATCCTCGAAATGAGGAGACCTCGTATGGGGCGAGGCAACTAAGAAGTGTGGATGAGTGGTTATGACCGGATTTTGGTGCTTAATGGCACCAACCCGAGTCACTACCAAGACACGCAAATATGAAAGAGCTTGTCGGAGACAAGGCAAGATGCGATGTTTGACATGGGAAATTGGCGGAGAAGATCTCGCTCGGGGCGAGGCACCTATGGTATGGAAGAGACCTTGTAAGGGGCAAGACACTATGACGAGCTCGTGTAAGGACGAGCGGGATCGGACCCCTAGGCCATGGTATCTCCGGTGGCAACGCGACTAAGTCATGGTAGGAGCCAAATGTGTTCACCCCAAGGGGGAACGTATGGATGTAGGGTGCGGTCGATTAAGACTGAACCTGAAGGCACCGTGGTATGGGACACGAAGTAGCCACCATCGATTAACTCAAGACAAGTATCGGGCATGGTACGGTATGATATATGGCATGACTATGGTAGAGGTATCATCGGGGTCACGGACATGGCGCCGCGCTCGGTGCGGGTGCGGTATTCGTACGGGCATGGGCATAGGGTTATGTTAATCGTTGGTCTCTTGCTGAGTTATCAATTCATATGTGTGTTTATGTTATGTAGGCTTAAGTGAACCCGAGCTCGATGGCGGTCGTGCGGAGTGAAGAAGCTACCCATAGAAGTACGGGCAGGTGCAGTCGTGTCGAACCTTTAAGTTGTTTTAGTCTTTTCCTTGTTATGTTGAACAATTTCCAATCGATGGATTGAAAATGAAGACTCTTTTTCCCTATTTTATTATAAATAAAGCACCTGTACTATTGACTTTAAATAAACTTGTCCCACGAGGCTTCGGGCATGAATGCGCATGGTCGACTGTTGGACTCGGACCGAGCTATCGTGGGTCTAGGTCGTGACAATGCTTACCCCTAGATCACCGCAAAATTTTGACTATAACACAATTCCCCTCGATTTTTTACTACAATACTATTCATCGCAAAAATTTACCACGAATTTGGTTGGCCCTAGAGCTAAGTCTCTGTGGATTTGTCTGCTCAAAGGTAAATTTATGCTATGAATTTAGATATGATCAAATTTACTTTGGAATATGACATTTTTCAATATTTTCCCGTACTTCAACTTAGACTTAAAACCCTTTCCCCGTCCCAAAAACCTCTATTTATAGAATAATCGGGCCAAAGTTCAACTTTGGGTAAAAAGTCTAACATCATCCAATTTGGCCCACTTACTATAGAAATGCTCAATTTCATCTCGTCAATCTCGAATCAATCAGAATGCGACTCGATCGATTTCCGAACACCTAGAAATACAAAAATATTCCGGACGCGGCTTCTTCTAGAAACAATCCAAAGACGCAAAAATACCTTCGGAGGCATGCTACAAAAAGGGTGATAAATGAAAAATATGATTTACGAGAAAATTGAAATAACACATTGAAATAAAATTAAAAAAATAAAAATAAGATTGTTGTTGACGGATAATAAGATTGATAAGCATATGGATAACCAAGTAGATAACTATATGGATAGTTAGGCGGATATTACTAAAATTATTACCCGCCCCATTTAATAGTTAATTAATTTTAAAACAGTTATCCGCCCAACATTTATTTATCCAAATCCACCTAAACGGGGAGTTACCTATCGGGATAAACTTAATCATCATCCCTACCTTTACGTCTTCCTTTTAATCTCCCTTTTGTTTCTCATCGTTGTCCAATGTTGTTATTCCGTGGAAATCTTAATCTCCCTTTAAGTGCAAAAACTTGAAAAATGAGTGCTTCGTTTATTTATGATGATGATCATATGTCTTGCTATTACAATGACTTGATTCTTTATTTATAGTTCCTATGGCATAAACTATATATTTTTATCCTTGTATAACTACTTTCTATACTTAACTTATTTGTAAACTTCCTTGTAAGTGTTTAGACATACTAAAGCTTATCCTTCAATAGACTTTACCTCAAAAACTCTTCAGAAAGAAACCCCGTAACAACAACGGTTATAACTAATTTAAATTACGAATTTTAAACTTTACATCATAGTTTTTGAAACAGGTAAACCATAAATATCTTTTATTGGTTGAATCGGATAGTCGAATCGGTTCAAACCTGTTTTGAGAATTATTTATTTAAAATATAAAAATAAATATATATAATTCAAAATAGTAAATATAAAAGGTATTCCTTAAACATGAATTATGATGTAAACAAATGAAACATATCAAAATTTATAAATCATTATCCAAATGAGAGTTTAAGATAATGAAATAGTTGCATTCTACTACAAAAGCAAGCCAAAATCTGTTTTGTTATACAACCAGAAGAAATGTAACGATTCTGTCCAGCACTCACAATGTAAAAGCTATCTTGATCATCCATATCAATATAATTCATAGAAAAACATGCATAACAACCACCAGAATCATACACCGAAAAACGTAAACAAAACTCAATACTTTCATCCACCATGGACATTTTTATATTTTCATAATCGGGAGGGGGATGGAGAGGGGGAGTGGGAGGGGACGGGGCACATGTATATCTTTTTTGGGACAAGGTACATGGACAAAAGGAGGAACAAATGTTTTAAGCTTTGTATATTTGTTAAGACGCATAGGATAACAATGACGTATTGGATAGCGATTCATATGACCCTTCAGTGAAAGTGTCACGGTGACTGGGGCGTCGAACAAAATGCTATAATTAGAATAAAACATTCTAACCATGCTAAAAGGCAACAAAATAATTCAAATGAGTAATAAAATGGAGAAACATTTTTGTTCAGCATGATCGATTTCTATGAAATAAACTGCATTACACACATACATTACATTACACATATACGATTTTTATGAAATAAATTACATTACACACATACATTACACACATACGATTTTTATGAAATTAATAAATTACATTACACACATACATTACATTACATTATATTACACACATACGATTTCTATGAAATAAACTACATTACACACATACATTACACACATACGATTTCTATGAAATAAATTGCATTACACACATACATTACATGACACATATACGATTTTTATGAAATAAATTACATTACACACATACATTACATTACACACATACGATTTTTATGAAATAAATAAATTACATTACACACATACATTACATTACATTATATTACACATGTTATGGTCCCTTTTTAGGGGGTACCAACAGTCGTCCGGTTCGTTCAATCAACGAACTCGGTTCAAAT